>CM031241.1:547943147-548543147 GCA_018340775.1 Taxus wallichiana var. yunnanensis
CGAGATATTCCTTCATCAATCGGCAGTCTGAAACAACTGCGGCAAATCGGGCTCAGTTATAATAAGCTAACAGAAGGATAATGTAAAGCCATCGCACAACATGT
This sequence comes from Taxus wallichiana var. yunnanensis, assembly GCA_018340775.1. NCBI lineage: Eukaryota > Viridiplantae > Streptophyta > Pinopsida > Cupressales > Taxaceae > Taxus > Taxus wallichiana. The sequence goes on from CM031241.1 coordinate 547,943,252, forward strand.
TTTCGCCTTTCGAGATGATCGACATTCTTACAACAGAATTTCAATGTTACTTTTCTGATTCATAATGTGAAAGATGGTTGTTTTCCTGGCATCTAGATTTATATATGAAAACATATTGTTGTGCTACGACAGGATTCCTAGAGAAGAAAGTGACGGAAGCGACTCTGAACTCAAGTATCTCAGCACTGATTCCTAGAGTGATTGCAGTGATAATGATAAATTATCTAGCTCTTTAAGCAATACCAGCGACAGATCTGAAGGGACCTAGGATGCTGTTTATGAAGATTCAGGGTTTGATCGTGAAAATTCATGGCATTTACGTGACAGAGACAGGCTTGGCAGCCTTTATTTTGAGTACTTCGAGAAATCAAAACCTTATGCAAGAGTGCCTCTGATTGACAAGGTAAACCTTAATATTCTTATTATAGTTAATTAGTCTGGAAACAACCGTGTTCTATCCTTTCTCGTCGCCTAACAGAGGCAAATTCATTCATGTGGTTTCTAGGGAGAATAAGACACAAAAAGCCTGGTGTAAGGGTCGCCCTCAATTCTTATCAAACTAAATGAATGGCAGAGTCCTGAAGTTGACCCCTACTGTTTGGAATTCTCTGTATTTGACAGTTTGTTCTTGCAGACCCTTGATTGCAGAGGTAAATTCTAATTTATTAGTTGACATTTGCCTTCAGATCAATGATTTTGCACGAGGTTATCCACAGCTAATGTCCTTGAGAAGTGTAGATCTTTCTCCAGCAAGCCGGATGGCAGTTGCCTGGTAAGTTTTTAGAATCAATCCAAGGTCATACCGAATTTTGTGTTCTTTCTGTTCAATTACATAGATAAACCTCTTTTGGTAAAACTGATTTGCCGCCCCTAATCAGGGAGGCTTATGGTACTCCTCTTATTGATGTGTTGTCTGTCTACACTTTTGTATTCCATGGATCATGGGATGTTGGAAAAACTGTCAACATAAAAAAATGGTGGAAAATGTACGAAACAAGATCATAATATGCATGCGTATAAAAGATCAACAAAATATCAAATAAAACTTATACCTAATAAACATCAAATATTCAGCACTAAACACGCAAAAGCCAAAATGTTATCACCATATTAAAGACAACACAAATAGTAAGTTCTTATGATTTATAACCTGGAAAGGTAACATTCATAGGGAAACAAAAATATTGGTTTGGATGTCTGCAATGAAAACTATGAAAAAAGAAAACAGAAATCAAGTGATGACTTCAAAAAATAAACAAAATATGCTTCTTCCGCTACATAAATTTACAATAATCTATTTTCAATTGCTTTTAAATCATGTAAAGACCAACCAACATTGCAACATTCAACAAATTAACTAGGCATGCGTTCTGATACAAGTAACATACATAATTGACCAAAATATAAAAAGGATGCCTACATTGAGGAACACTGGAGGTTTTCCTTATAATGTACACATATTCAAGGTTGGATATTTCATACCCTTACTCCAGATATATTAGCAGCACCCTCTGAAACACTTCCTGAACCAAACAAGTTGTCTTCTTCATTTACAAACATTGGCTCATCGAGCTCCCCTCTATCATGGATCGCATCTTCATAACGTTTCTAGAATTCGAATGCTTGATATTATGGAGATCTCCTCCACAAGATCTTGAAAATACGTCAAGCCATCTACAAGATTCAAAGGAATACGATACAATTCATCATTTCAAAGCCATTCCATGGGATAATGAAATCCCATGTGGGTTTAAATCCATTTTCCTTCCATCAATATTCTTTAGCTCTTCAATTTGGTACCCACCAAAGGTGACATGGAGTTTTCTTGAGAATACCAACTACCAGGGTATTAGCCTTTTCAATCATCTTTAGCAAATCATCTTCTGATGTTTGATAGATATTGCACAACGATGATATAAGATCAACTCCCTTAGTACCTTTCCTAACTGAAAGAACAGATATGTTATTCTAAATCATACTAAACAGAAATAAGAAAAATAATCCAAAATAACAAAGTTGTAGGTAATCATCCTGACAAGCAACAAAAACTAACCCATTAGCTTTCCCTATGGCTGCTGAAAAGTTTCGCTTGACCCTTACTTTACAATGGTTACCAAAGAGTTAGAGCATCATTCAACATAAACCTTGCATTTGTTTAGAATGAATAAACATTGTTTGCAAAGAAAATGCAGGAATCGAATAGCAACGCCATATAACAAATTCCTTCCAATTAAAAAAACCAAAGGGCAATAAGCCATGTCAAATATATAACTAATGAATTTGAGTTGTTATTCAATGTGCACCAAAATAGCATGGGCATCTTAATTTTGGAGGGTGTGGAGCTTTCTTTTCTTGGTGATGTCAAAGGAGAGCCCAGTGGAGATTATGAGTGTTATTTAAGATCTGAGTATTATTAAAAAAACTCATGACTATGATAATATTAATCTTTATTGACATTAAATTCATTAAAGAAATAATACAAGTGGCAGAAAATGAAAGTACCTGTCTTTCCATTTTTTCCACGAATAATGGCTAATTAGGTAATAGTGTCCTACAAAAAAAGTAACACTCGTCATAATAATAAAGAAAAATATTTTTAAAAAATGAATAAAAGTATCTGCATGTTCTAATTATTTACCAATATATCTAGGACTAGAATGTCATCTTATCTTACCTTCTTGCAGTAAAGCCACTCCACACCAACTAGAGCAAGAGAAGACAATGAAACCTGGAAAAAAAGAAAAGACGAAGAACTTAGACAAGGAAAAGCAATCTAATTTATTAAAAATGAAAACAAAATAGCATGAGAAGGTCCACATATTCAAAACCATGCTGCAATAAGACCTATGATAAGTTACAAGGTTAACTTGGAAGCAAACTTGAATCTTGGAACTTATCATAGGTCTTTGTTTTCATTACAAATAAAGTAGATTGCTTTTCATTGTCTAGTATCCAGTATCAATCCAATTTATACTCTACAAGCTCCATCATTATAATATCTAATGACCAAATATGTGCCTTGATAAGAGGCTTCTCTGCCCAAATGTACAAGTCATGAAATATTTTAATTCCTTTCTCAAATGAAAGGAGGGTAGAAAAGCCTCTTATCAAAGCACGTATCTTGTGATTATATATTATAATGACAAGAGATTATTCTACTTTATTATTGTGTTACTCCACTTAATCTTTTCGAATATAGCTTTTATTTCTGATCTTAGAATTTTCCAAACCCGAGAATAAGTTACAGTGTGCTCAGCTGTAATGTATTATAACATTAAAACTATACTAACAACGAGGAACATTAATCAAGCCTAAAGAGGTAGGCAACATCCAGAATACATCAGGGCATTGAAAAAGGCTTGGGCAGCATATGCAAGGCTTCGTGGCTTCAACATGCAAGATAGAAGTGTTGCACAACAAGAGACAAGGTATAACAAATCTTGGACATCGTAACATAACTTACGCAAATTCAACAAAGGTCTAATAGAGAAAGTCAAATGACAAGTTTATCCAATCGATACATAACCCTTTGGCTACATAAATAGTTAATCGTCCCCTACCAACATGAATTGGGGCACCTAAGATCATAAAATTCGCTAGCAAGGGTGATCACGAGCAACACCTAAGGAATCTCCATGTGGTATGCCTAGATTATATGGGTAACAATAGACTATTAACCAAGATTCTCCTAATAAGCCTAAAAGACTATTTTGAATGTTTTTTGCATGCTTCCTCAAGGTTCAATTTAGGCCTTTAATTCATAGATAAACAATTTATTGGCTAAATTTAAACTTAACATGAGTCAAAAGTTATCCTTTGCTAAAATTTCCTAACTCAGACAAAGACATAATAAGGCCATTGCTGATTGTGTACCTTGATTTAAGACTACGCTTTTCCAAATGTCACATGTTCTGAATTATAATGAGTTACAATAAGTCTTTATTTCAAGCCCGATCTCATCCCTTACAAACTCCCTATTCTTTTAGAGTTTCCATCCTTCAAACTTGCATTTGTTAAGACTCTTTCATATCACGTCTTGTTAATAGAAATCATGTTATAGAACAACCACAGACAAGAAGCTTGATTTTCTATTTTGGTTTGAGACCCCAGAGCATAAACAAAAAAATTCCATAACAGTCTCTCTTCTATATGTCATTCAGATTTTGATGATAATGAAAATGATTGCAGTATGGTAAAATACATTTTTGTTTTGTTATTTCTCAGTACATGCCACATAATCTTTCAAATTTGTATGTGGGTTATTTATTACCAGTGCAGGTCAGGTATCTCCATACATGACTCCCAACATGATTATGGTGATACATAACTTATTGGACTGATTTGACAGAAACATTGTGATACCCAGTAAACTATGGACCCTAACATTAAGTTTGTCATACACAGTTATTTTTGCAGAACGGGCCCTAACGTTTGTTTTTTCATGTACAATTTTGTTGCAGAATGGCATCAGAAGAGCTTGAACAGTCAGTCAGAAGTCATGAAATCTGAAGCAATTATGAATGCAAACAACAATGATCAGAAACGCCCAAAGCTGGAAGATTTCTTGGGAGGAGCGTTTGTAGGTGTTCAATTTTCAGATGATGCAGAAACTCATGACATTCAGACATCAGAACTGGATCAAATTTATGGCAAGGCACCTGCACCTGCATTAAACAGAGATTTAGATCACAGCTCAGCAATGAATACCAGCATTGTGGGAGATCATATGCATGTCAATGGATCCTCAGACTTAACCAGTGATTCATCTAAGCACTCCCAGGATCAGTCTGACCAAGCTCATGCTTCGACTGCAATGCAAGACATATACAACGATAATGGGGATCAGGCCTACAACATGTTTTCAGACTGCAACCTCCAGCTTTCTCAGAGCTCAGTAAACAACAATAATAATATGCACGAGCTCTCAGATTTCAGGACATGGCTGAGAATCCAATCATCTGAAGAACACATAGAAGCATGAGGTAGAACTGGAAAACAGGGCAATCTTGTTCCACAATACTCTCCTTCTCAAGGTCAAACTCATGTGGGTATATTTATATAGTTGTTCCTTTATACCTACACCACATACCCTCTGATATGACTATATTATCAGATATCATTTGCACTATCATGTACATGAATAGGTCATTCAAAATGCATCTGGTGCCTTATAATACACCTTTGAACAAAAAGGGTATCCACTGCCAGAATTAAAGCCTAATCACTGAAGATCTCAGCTATATCTGTATCAGGAATTAATCCTTGTGAATATGTATGCTGTCAAGAGTGACTTGTGCTCTATTTGTTCATACTAAGAATCAAAACATTGTAGTACGGGATATTTGGTGGGGTAATTAATCTGTGGTTTTTCATCCTAGTATCTCTTTTTTCACTTTACTATTGCTTATTTCCCTTTGACAAGGAATAATGGTCATCTATATCTTTTTTAGTATGGATTGGTACATGTTGCTGCTGGAGACTTGCTAAGAGCAGAAGTTGCAGCAGGGACAGAGAATGGGAAGAGAGCCAAGGAGTGCATGGAAAGGGGGTCTTTGATTCTTGATGAAATTGTTTTCACAGTAGATCTGCTTCTATATTTTGTGCATTCATCTCATTTTTTGTGTGTTAATTTGTTATTAATGCTCTCTCCTTGATCTTTTGGGAGTATAGATGGTGAAGGAGCGGCTGTCACAAGAAGATTCAAAAGAAAAGAGATGGCTACGAGATGGTTATCCTCGAAGCCTGTCACAAGTAGCAGCCCTTGAGAGTCTTGGGATCATGCCAGATCTCTTTATTCTCTTATATGTAATCTACTTTCTAATGACACTCATAATATCACTAGGAATTCAACGTGAATATTAAGTAGGCTATAGATGGATTGCACACTAATACAACACAAAATATTTTGGACCGAGATCTTGATCTACACTGTGTAAATTTATAAACTGATGAAGAGGTCAATTCTGAACAATATCCAACTTGGGATCATCAACTTTGGCTTACACCGAATTCAGCTCTTCACTGTACTTGGCATAGTTATTACTAGTGTATTCTACTAAGGAGGCAAAGCTAAAAAATATGCCTGAAAGTGCAAAGCAAAGATCACTTTATAAGAAAGGATTAACATTGGTATCCAAACCGCTGAAACCTCAACAGATGTGGGCTGCCCTATAAATATCCTATGCCATTAAAAATTTAAAACACTACAATGGACTAATGTTTTTCATTCAACCTTAATATTCATCATCAATAAGTCAATAGCATAATCATAGTATATTATTGCAATTGGATTCCAAAATGAACATATACTGATTAGTGCATAGGATGAGGAACCAAATAAGATAATCCAGTGCCATATGGCATACGTCTTGAGGGATAATAAAAACATTAACCACCTCTCCTCTATGGCCAAGTGATTACTGGAACTGCTACTTGTAAAGTCAGGACCTTGTAGTGTTGTAAATAAGTCAAAAATATAAAGCAAAAATATAATCAATTGCAATGCAATTACTGCGCAGGTAAATTTTGGGCAGTGGTTCTCAATATTGAATTTACAAATAGGTTGAGTGTAAATTTCTAATTTTCATTACTAGTAATAGAAAGCAATAAATACTTCTCTCAAAACCTTTGCATAAAACACTTTACCATATTGTATGAGAAACATATGATGATGCACCACTGCAATGAAGGATGACAAACTTAAGTTCAAAATATATTTCTACGTTTTACGTAATGAGCAAATTTGTGCAATATAAACTTTCCCCTCAATTTTACATAATAAATTTACAATACACATTTCATAACATACAACAAACTAACACTAATGAAACAAATACAGGCAATGTTCAGTATTGGTATTGCCAACCTAAGTTATTATCAAGATAGCAGAGATGCTTGAGCCAAAGCCCATTCAAATAGGACAAACACTCTAGCCGATTATACAGAGGTGACAGCAAGGGCTTTTATCATTCGCAAGCAGGAAAGGTATTTTCTTTAGCAGTGGACACCCATTCTCATCTGCAGTTGGATAAATCCCAAGATCAGTGGGGTTGCTAGCAAGCGGGATGCCACCGTTGCAGTAGCACATGCCAAGGGTGGAAAATTGTGGTATGAACTCAGAGAGCTCCCATAGTGACTGGGGTTAGAACCCAGACAAATGTAAGAATCATGACACAAGTATTTGAACCCTGACCAAAATCAAACTCATATTTTGGAAACCCTGATATAAAATAATACTGATAGATTTGTACAAAAATATACATCAAACACACTCTCAGACATAGCCATGGTTTAACTGTATTGGGAAAGCACATCTACCCACTAAGGAATGCAATGTCAAAAGAATCCCCATGGCCGAATAACACCCGAGTAATAGAAGCTAATAGAAATAAACAGAGCTCACCCAAATTTTGACACAACGATCCAACTCGACCCTCAACCACACAGTGAATCGCATGATTTCAATGAGAACAACGAGATAAACAACAAAAACTCCCAAATGGAGGTAGGTTCATTCTCCAGATATTGGGCCGAGCTATTAAATAAAACACAGAGCTTGTCTATACTGAAACTAAGGTCTCCATGTTAGAAAAATCATTCATTGTTTATTGTCTCTTTGCCTTCCTGATCTTCTTATCTAATACTCCCGTAGCAAGAAGTAAGGGCTCAAATAAGCACCTATTTCCCAAGCAAATTCCAGATCTCAGCAACCATGGTGAGATACATAACCCATGGCCAAGCTAAATACAAAATCCAAGATGGTGGGGCTCCCTGGTAAATTCAGATCTCGGGGAAAAACGAACGCAAAATAGACAATAATGCATAAAACAAGGAAACCCTTCGATCGAGCACCACAAGGATACAAAGCTCTCCAACTGAAAAATAGAGCCATACATATTTGGTATATATTTTTAAGAAATCAAAACTGTGTTATAATATGACCAGGAAACACTGACCATGCTAGGGTTTTTCAAGGATTCAACCAGCTCGACCCATTAATCAAAAATCCCGCACATAGCTCATAACCAGGATTGAACCATGAAAAACAGGTAAAACAAAAACAGGGCAAAAGAAATGGATGCGCGCGGATACCTGCTCGCGGTCCTCCTCCTCGCCTAAGATCCGCATGCGAGAATGAAATCCTCTCCCGCCCAATGCAATTTTCCATTTTGCTTGCGGCATTCATTTTTCCCGCAGTTTCCCCGCTTTACAAGCCGCTGCAAAAACAGAGTATTTTTAATTAAAATTTCTTATATTAAAGATATTAACAAAAGACATGTTATATTAAAGGTATTAACTAGAGACAAAATTAGGAGGGTGTATTAATTAGAGACAAAAATATATTTTTGTCTCTAATTAATGTGAAACTCAGTCCATGAGCAATGGCGAGTCAATGTGAGGAACTCACATCAATAGAAACTTGGTGGTATGTCTTGGAATTGTGAAGGACAAGCGTGTGGAGAATGAACCAAGATTGCGGGAAAATGGAGCTCGGAAAGGATAAGAACTCACCAAGGAGCTCAGACGAGAACGTGAGTTGATGAATTCGGTTAAATCGGATCGGTTTGGTGATCCACATGAAGGATGAGATCTGCATCAGGGAAGGCCCAAGCTTTGGGCTCATCGCAACCTTTCTCCACCAACTGAATTTGAAGCTCCCATCCAGGAGATTATTCGACATCACCGAGAATCATAACTCAGTCACGCAAGCGAGTTGACTACGTGGGTGAAAGGAAATGGTGCTCATGGTGGTTTTGTGGCTTAGAGACATTGTCAAATCTCGACAAGGCAAGCACAGGGATTCATCACAGAAGATATTAAATAAGCGGAAGTGCATGATGAAAGGATGTCAAGCCGTCAGAGCACGTGAATTGCTTTGGAAGATGTGCAATTCAAAGCTCACAGTAGGGCTCAACGAACTGAGAAAGAGGATATCACAAGGGCAAGCTCAGGGGCTAATTGAATCTTATTCAAAATTAGAAAAACAAAATGAATGGACTCAACCCAGGTTAGTTGGAAGCTCAGTTCAGCGATATTAGTGGGTTCGTGAATGAAGACCGAGACACAAGGGAGGGGATCACAGAATGTCGACCAATCTCAAAAACAATTTGTTTGGGAATGCTAAATGATGGAAGATTTTCGGGCTTTCATCGGTGAGCCCGTGCAAATGTGATAGAAGAACACAGATTGAGCACATGTACTTCAAGAGATGCTGGCTGTAAGATAGTCGGCAAGGAGATAGTCAAGTTTGCAGAGATGTTTACAGTGATAGAGTTAAGCTAAGGGCGGCTCAAAATTTCTGAGGCACTTTATTGAATGGTATTTGACAGAGTTGAGCTCGGAAATAATGAGCAAGCCACTGTGAATTTTGATGAACAGGTGTCTGAACCAGCGTAAGGTGCAAATGGGATCTAAGCGTAATACATTCACAATTTGGGTGTTCGTATATGAAGAGGAAGTTCGTTTTGGAGTTTTAAGAAAGCCTGTAGCAATGGTGTTCATGAGGCGAATCCTAACCCGAGTCAGGACAAGTTCACAGGTAGGCTAAGAGCTCCGAGATAATACTGTTTGCAAGCATGACCGAGCTCAGGTAGAAAACAAGATGAAATGGCAGAAGCATGAGCCCGGGGTAAGCATTGGAGAAGCGGAGCGAGTTGAGCATTTCGGGATGGAGAAGTCATTTTGGAGATGTGTTTCAAGGATTACTGTTTCTGAGGTTGTGGAGGCAAATTTGGAAAAACACAAATGAATGTACGAAGTCTGAAAGTATGAATTTTGGACTTTCGGATATTTGGGGTTTGGGATTCTCAATGTGGTAGGAGCTTGGTAAGCGGAGTTTTCAGTTTCCGAAATTTGAAGTCGAGCAATGACCAAGGCATACGATGAGTCAAATGCTGAGCCATTAGAGTGGTTGATGATTAATGCAAATGTGGGGGCCCGAGTCTAATGCTGAGTTGGTATGACAAGTTAAGTCATTGGATATTAATGCGAAGTGAGAAATTTCTAAGGGTTGGTTGGAGTTATTGGGAATGAAGCACATGGCAAGCCAAATAAAACTTGCAAACGTGGAAAATGTTTCGGTGGAGTGAAAATACAAAGCACCCGCTGAGTCATTCAATGAGGAGTTTTGGGAAGGTCCGAGATGGTAGTTACAAAGAGAAATGTGGAGACGGGATGCTTGCCTAACCAAACGGGTGTGAAGTGTTGTCAATGTGTGTGGTGTTTAAACTCAATAGAATAGGTACAAGGCACCGAAAATAAAGAACTCAATACAAGGAAGACAGAATGGCAGATGAGTGAGCCATGTGGGCTTGGTAGAAGGTAAGTTAGCTCGCCATGTAATGCTTAGTGGGTAAGCTTGAACTCACCATGTGATGAAGATAAAGATCCAACCGAGTCAATAATGGGTCAGCACACGTTATGGCGAGCCATTTTCATAAACCTCCTAAAACTCTCCTACATGCAATAAATAATCCAAGGGGTTTCATCAAGGGCACAAGGTGCTGCAAGAAAATATATTAAAATATTATTTTTTTTAAATGGAGGAGAAAATTCAACATTTGAATTTATGCAAGCATCTTTCGGAGAATTGACTGATACCCGTAGAATGCCCAAATGAGAAAGTTCCACTCGGGAGGTTACAACTTTTCCCTAGTTGCCCGTTTTTCACAAAATTACAATCATTGGAACCTTGTAACATCCCCATTTTAAGATACCAGAACAAGGGAAATTTTTTTTTTTTTTTTTGATAACGTTCTCTGTTATGAATTATAAAAATTCAAACACACATTCAAGTTTTAATAATTGTTCTCTGCCCAAACAACACAGTTTGGATCACACAATTTCTTTTAAAACGAATGTTCCTTGTCGCATATTTACAATATGGAACACACATTCAATGCCATTCAATCTTATAACATGCATTCTATATGTCAGTAAATGACTCAAGAACTCGCCGATCTTCCATTTTCATGGCTCAAGTTTCAACGATCCTTCATTTCATGACTCGGCAACAACCGATCCTTCATGTTCGTTTATGCATAGTATATTATATATGCCTGTTCTCATAACCGTTCTCGTTATCGAAGTGATCCATTTAAGAAGCCTATCTGAATATCTGTTACTGATATTCATCTGACATCCTGCATCTTAAATTAAGTGATAAGGACAACGCAACCAGCAATTGCGATACTTTGGCCAAAGATTTTCACATGCTTTGCATGATCATATTCCTGAATGTGATACACATCAACGAAATACGTCCTTCACCTCACTTCACCTGTTATCTAGAATGGTCTTTCCTGGTTCCTACCAGTCCTCTTCGTTTAAGGTCAGTTTTAAACTTCCAATTCCAACTAGTAATATGAACGGGTATAGGAAGGCACTCTTGGTAACTAAAGATACGTAGACATACGGTGTCGTTTCCCCACGACTCCGTGTGTCTAGTTATCTTTAGTATTCCAGAGTCACTCCGTATACCTGATCATACCCTATCCCCTGCTAAGAGCTACACATTCAGCCTATGTATTCTTGATGTTTTAATTCGGGAGGGCATTGCAATATGTCAGCTGCAACATTGTGTCGTCATGAAGACCCCGTCTTCATGGAGACACCTTGCTGTAGCTGGCGTATGCCAATGTCCTACAGAATCCTCCCATCGAGAATACACATCCTGCTCAAGTGATTTGGATACAATTTAATAATTAAAAGCAACTTTAAGCATCCACGCTGATCCCTTGATCCTCATTTCCGTTATAGTTGTATAGGGCTAAGAGGGACTAAATCCGTCCATTATCTTGCTATGCATCTTCTCCTTCGTGTCGAAGGGCTGCATTTCCCTACTTGGTTCTCTTCTTAATCATTGGATTAAGCGGTCCGTACCGACGGACGTGATAAGTTTAACCTATTAAACTTAGCCAAGATTTTCTCAACTGCAACTAAATTCAGAATACTAACTTATTAGACGTCATTCATACGAGGTCTAAATTCCGAGAAATGTATTCATTTGTTCTCCTTAACGTCATATAGTTAAGGTCCATTAGTTATGGATATACTTATCCTATATCCTTTATTCTGAATTTAACCCACGAGATCATTAATGGAGATCGAAAGCGAAGTTCGATTACTTCCAAAGTTAATTGATATTCCTTAGCTCCTAAGCTAATCCTGAATACCTTTCGATTATGGAATCATATTCTTCCTAATCCTGTTTAATGTCAATTAAAAATTCATCTTTACCCAAGTATGAACTAATTGCATTTTCAACTTAAAAGTTGCATTTAGGTAAGAATAGATATCAGTTTCCATTTAACATCCATCCAAGGACAATTAAACAAATCCAAATCAAGAAACAACATTATATTTCCAATTTAGACAACAAATCAAACTGATATAATTATTAAAATAACACACATGTAATTGTATTCAACATTTCATGTCATAATCTGTACATTTGCCAATCCAACTGAATGGACGAGGTTTACATAAACATCAATACAACTCATAGATAGAAGAATATACTTTCTTCTTTTCACAATTCCTCGAAGAGGAATAAAAGCAACAATTACAATTCATCTTTCAACTAATCAAGAAGCATCAGAAAACAACCATGTCTTCATTCTAATCAAATTCCATCTGCAAAATGATTTGCACGGGTCAGTTCAATGAACTGAGCATATTAAGCACTTATCCTTAAAATAAGGTGCTTCAACTAACTGTCTCAATAAAAGAACCCTACTTTTATGAAACGACAGTTAAACATCAATCACGAAATAGGTACAAAAGAAAGATCAGCATAACAACTGAGCTATCAAAATATCATCACAATCAGCCAAGGAACTGCTGTCCCGTTTCCACATAATCGTTACAAGTATCAATTCACAATATTTGTAAAGTTAAGAATACAAGCAGCTTACTGCAGATATAACATACTGTTATCCTTTCCACGCCTTTCATTAATAATAAATGCAAAGGATGAAACTAACTGAAATGTAAACTCATTACTTTCCTTTCAGTTTATGTATCATATTAGATTCCAAGCAATCAAGTACAGACAAGAAAGCGAACAACAATGCATATAGTTGCTCCTATCTAAGCACTACAAAATTCATTATTCACGAATTACAGCTTTCCAATTGAATGAAAGAAGAAAAGATTATTTTTCCAAGTCTTTCATCCATATCTCTATTTCTTTCCACATGACTGTCCTAACAATGGAATCCAAACGAAAGACAAATCAAGATAACAGTTCAGAGTGAAACTTACAAAATCCATTCGGAATTCACTTTCCGGCAACAAGAATAATTTCATTTATAATCCGTTTTAAACGAAAACAAGGAAGAACTTATCGCCCTTACCAATACTTCCTTTAATTCCGGTTCATACGAATATCAAAACAGGTTAGTAAGACATCGCATTCATCATGGAACAAGCAAGATCAAGATGCATACAGTTCATAATAACAAATTACACATTGCTGTTACCTACAACAAAACCAAATTCTTATGCACAGTAAAGCTCCAATGTTATTTTCAGAGTCAAAAATAGCAAAAAGAGAAGAATTCATTTCCCTATAATTTCATTAAGAAACAATCATTTTGTTCAAAATGAAATCAAACACCCAAATCGTGTTCATCTTAGCATGACAGCTCAACTTATAAAGATAACAGAACAATCGTTCTCATTGAAAAGCAAACTCACATAGCCTGTACAGCTTCAATCCAATATACCACAAACAATGAATATCCAATTCGAGTTCTATCTCGATCAACCGTTAACTCCAAAATAGCATTCTCCATTTTCTTAATGAGGTACAGAACTCAAAATATAATATTCATATATCAATACCTCTATAAAGGCAAACCCGCATAGGGTGTTAATTACGTAAGCTTGGTACAATCAGGACAGACTCAGAAAACAAGCTAATTCCCATATTTTCCATTTATTTACACAGAAATCCAAGTCAAGTTCGCATTCACAAGACAGTTCAAATCAGAAGGTCAAACCACAACTACAAGACGCAATGGAATCAACCTTCCATCACAGCAAGAAGAAAGTATAATCATTTATTGCACAGAATACAAAACCAATTTGTAATCGTGTCTACAATCCAAACAGGAAGACCGAACAACGCATCAATAAAACACAATAAAACCATCCTATCCTCACAGCAAGGAGAAACACAATTCATTAATAACTTCAGAAGGAAAAACAGTTAACTTTTTCCTACTTTCACGAATACCCAGTACGTATTCGTTCATTTCCTATACAAGAACAGGCACAACAAAGGAAATATTGCTATTACTTCATTCAAATCGAGTTCAATTACTCATAGAAAACCCGAATGCCACTTCCATCAAAATCCAAAACAGTACAAGGAAAGGATCTATTTCCTTAAAGAAAATTTCAATAAGAACTACTTCAACAACTATTATTTCCTTTCTTCCAGTTCGTTAGCAAATGAACGATTGTTTCAATAGTGAAAACAACTCATATTACGTGTATAGTCTCAAGATACACAGGACGAATTTCCCATTACTGTCAAACGAACCAGTACAACAGGAAGGTATTTCATTCGAGAAATACAAGGACAGTTAAACTCAGCAGCCAAAGACAATGTTTCTTATTATTTCCAAAATGACAGCAAGATTCAACGAAACCCAAATCATAGCAATATACACGGCTGTATTTCCACTTCCCTTTTTTTTTTACATACAAGGATAATTCCCAACAACAGAAAAAAGAAACGATTACACAGTCTATTCCAATTTCAAACAACATGATCAGAGAAAGAGAATACTTATTTCAAACCACCATACTGTCACAACCGATACAGTAATTCATTTCCAACTCGATTCGTGCAAAAACAAATCAAGACCGAGCAACCAGAAACGATTCATCATATCATTTTCCAAAAAAAAGAAGCAAGAATCGACGAAACCCAATTCAAATCGACTCGACAACAGTCACAAAATCAAAACCCAAGAGCAGGGTTGTTTTAATGAGACACTTAAACAAAGCAAGAATTTTTAAAGAGAAGGGCTTAACATGCCTGTAATCTTTTTTTTCCAGAACTCGAAGAAAGCTTCGTTTTCCGCGTTATTTCCTTCCACGGTGACAGCACAAACTTCCCAGCACTCCTTTCTTCTTCAGGCTTAGCAACAGCCTTAAAAATTTCCAAGAACAGTGTCAAATTCTAAGAGCTGGTTCGACTGAACCAGGCCAGAAAAACCAAATGCAGAGCAACTTTGCAAAGGCTCGAATCGACCAAATGAAAAACAAAATTTCCTCATACACTTTCCAAGGTGAACTGGTCGCGAGGACCAAGAACAATCAATGCAATTAAGGCTCTGCCTTTTCCTAGCTTCCCACGCCACCGCCAACTTGAGTTGGCGAACTCAATTTTCAAATTTCCCATGCAAAACCGAATTTGGCTCTATCTCCAAATAGATGCCTCCATTTCTTACCTGCCCCGCCAAAACTGGCGCTGTCCACGTATGGAATTTTTATTAAATGCCAATGAATGCCCTTCCCTCATCCTTATCCTCTCCTTCCAAGGGTCTGCGCCCCTTTTGATTAGGATTAGTTTAGGTTGCATATAGTGTTCAACCTAGGTCTTAGTTTAGCCTTAGGTTATTAGAACTTAGGTTTATTTTTCCCTTTTTTTTTTTTGAATTTAAAAATCCACTTAGGATAGTAGTGTAGGATGCATGTTAGGACTTAGGATTAGTTTAGGTTTTTAATTCCTACTAACCACTAACACCAAACAACCTCCATCCTACCTTCCTACTGACATTCACATCAATGCAGAGCAGGACGTTCCGTCCTTTGGATCACGTGTCAAGGCCACCCGTGTCCAGGCATTTCTTGCCTCACGAGGTTCCAAGTTCGACAGTACAGGGCTCAAGAATCGAACCCCTGTCGTTGGCATTTACGTGCCAGCTGCTCATACCTGCGATCAGGTGCTGCACGTTCATGACAACCTCGGGTTCGGTTCAAGAGTAAATCAATACAGAAATCACCAGAAGCCCTCAGCATACTTGGATCAATGAAATTGATTCAAGGTGTGTCTTAATCAATCGATGAGAGTATAGCAAGTATACGACAATTTGTTGTCACATTAACAAACACACAAGTACAATAATAATTCTGTCCTATACAATAGATCACAAAGATGCAAGAATCCAAGTCAAGAACACATTCTTTTAAGATCGTAGTTTATCTTAACATGTGTGCCTTCATTCCAAAGCATTATAACAAGATGTAAAACATTCACCAAGATAACATACAAAATCGAGCGTTATGAACTCCGGAGAAAGAGAGCTATGCCATGGAGCCATAAGAAGATGAATTTTCAGAGGTTTCACATTCCAAAATTTCAGGTTTCCTTCATTCCTTGAGTGGTTCCTTGAAAGGTGGAGGTGCAATTAATGGGCAAACATGGCCAACAACAATGATTAATTGTTTCCTACATTTTGGCCTAGATTCTAGGGTTTCTTCCTTCTTTCTCTCAACCACTTAGAGTTTTCTATAAATGTAAAAGGGGTGCTTATTCCAAAGATTTAGACACTTTCTAAGCTTCCCTCTCTTCACAAGATGAGATGTTGTGAATTTTTAGGCTCTCAAACCTTTCTTCTCGAATTGTAATGGCAGCCTATGCCTCTTCCCTGATGTAATGATGCACTGTGCAAGTGTTTGAAGTAATGGAAATTATGTTTTGTGATCAATTATATGTCCTTTCATGATTTTTCTGCTTCTATTTTCCTCTCTCATGTTTGCAGGTGAACTATGTAACCAGGGTTTCTTTTGCAAGTTTTGGAGGTCATTGTGCTTATCAAAGAGTGAAGTATTGTATGTAAATTGGGTTTGTAATGCATGTTCATTATTCCTCATGATCATCTCTCTTCATTGGAAAGATGGAATTTTGTCTAGCAAAACCCTTTCTTGGTGCATCACCACTTCTAGTATAGGTTTTATTTCCTTACAAATCTCTCTCCCTAATCCCTTAAAATGTTAGCATAGGTCTAGTTAGCCAATTTTATTACATTAGGAGTAGTGTAGTGCTTAGTTTAGGAAGAGGAAGCTAGACTTCTCTAGAGGTTCACCTCGAGCCCAAGTCCCACACTTGAGAGGTGATCCCATGTTACCCAATCACACCAAATGTCATGTTCACTTTTAGGCCATTCGGGGTGCAGTGATTTGGTGATAACAGTCCAATGGAAAAGTGATGTGCATGACAAAAATAGTACCAAGCAACTAATAGTGCCCCAGAGTACAAACGAAGTAAGCATCGTAGATTTTGTAAAATGATTGTAGAGTTAGGTGATCTCATGAGTCATTGTTTCAAAACATGTGAAAATGTCAGCAAGATATGAGATGAGTGCCATGCGAGAGACACAAATTTCAGCCGTAAATGAGTTGATTACCAATTTAGATGGTTTTATAATTTTTAAATTTTTGATCGGTCAGAAGAATTTACATAAGAGATCAAAGATCTCCTAAAAGCATGTGTAACTTCCTGATGGCAAAGGAAAGGGTGTTAGATAGCGAAAAAATGCCCTGCGAGAAGAATTACAAGAAAAAATAATTATTTTATAAAAATAATCATCGTGACGGGAAAAAGAAAAGAAAAATAGAAGAGAAATGATAGAAAATTGTTGCCTAGAATATTCGTAAATCATTCCGTGTCAAAGAAGTGACCGTAGGGTGGCAGTGAGTGCTCCTGCGTGAAAAACAAGTATAAATAATCACGTTAGATATGAAAACAAGCATCTTGATGAGAAGAAGAAGTACCGGATTGATTGCGATGGAGAAAACATGCCCCTGGGGCATCGCGGCAATCTAATATACCCACCCGGGGTAAGTCAACAATCACGACCATTTCATTTATAGTAGAGCTCTTGTGAATTTTTACCGTGAGTGAGAGCGATAGCCCTAGAGTGAGATGGCGAGACTACCAAGTAGATGGAGACGAGTAGATTACATCCGAGAGTTTCTTCGGGACCCAATGGACGGACCCTATGTGAGTTCCCTATCTCTCCTTTGTCAATTTTGCATTTAATGCATTTTTTTACTTTTTAGGGTAGTTTTTAATGTTTTTCGACGTATGTGCATCTGCGCATGCATTGATTTTGATGGATGCACGCACGCACATGCATCAGAAAATAAGGTACATGTACATGTACATGTTGAAAAATAGGTACGCACCTTCGTATTTGCAAAAAGGGGCGCGTTTGCACCGGGATGGAAAAGTAAGGACGCTCACGCATGCGCGGTGGAGGGTGAGTGTATGCGTCATGCTAGAGGTGCATTCGTTCTAGGTAGGATAGGAAGAATAAGAAGAATAGAGGGGGAGCATACGCGTCAGGTAGGGTGTGTATGCATCGAAGAAGAGGTGTATGCGAGTTGGGCACGTATGAGTGAGACAGTGCATAGGTGTCAAAATGGAAGCACATATGCCGGGGAGAGAAGGGAATTTTTCCCTAAAACCAAAATAAATAAGTATAAGTGAAAAATAAACTAGATGGTTTGTAGAAGAAGGTGAAAGTTAGTATATTAGATGAATGAAAGAAGAATTGCCCCAAAAAATTAGCTAGGAATAGATAGAAAATTAGATAGAAGTGGATAGAAAATTAGATATAGGTGGATAGAAAATTATATATAGGTGGATAGAAAATTAGATATAAGTGGATAGAAAATTAGATCCTAACACGTGCCTTTTTTGCAAAGGATACTTCTCGTTTTGTATACCCGTGAGAGATATGGCCGATCGGTGGCGATAGAGGCACAATTCAATGAGGATGACAGGAGGATATTGGATATCCTTCTATACATCACATGATTTACCTACGTGGCCGATATGCCACAGATTACCTTGGATCATGGCTTGCTGATAGCCATAGCTGAGAGGTGGCACAACGAGAGTCAGTGTTTTCAGCTCTTAACTGGTGAGATCACTATTACACTAGAGGATGTATGGCGTATCATGTGGGTCCCTATCCAGGGTTAGCTTATTCAATATACTCATCACCACCCGATATTGATCGGTGTATCCTTGAGCTATTTGGTGTCCGATGATACCGTGTCATAGGATGACCATTAGATTATCACATTACATCGAGGATCCAGAGCTTGATCGTGTGGTAGTCTACATGATGGCCTTTGTCAGTGGAGTTTTACTCCCTGACAAGACCGGTGCTTCATTTCCACTTGGTCTCCTTGGAGTGATACAAGGTTTGATTGATGGGGAGACATACTACTGGGGTTAGTGCATTTTAGCACACTTATATTGGGACCTCCATTTGATCACCTACCATCGTCAGAAGATGGTAAGATCAGCCAGATTACTATAGATTTGGGCATGGAACCACATTGCTCTTTGGTCACCCCTTAGGTGTTTTGAGAGTTCAAACGCTAGAGGAGCCTTCTTCTATGGGTCAAGGTTATGATTAGGGATGATGTGTGGTTACACATAGGAGATGTCTACCATTACCGTTGTTAGTTGGATGAGTTACAATAGGCTATCATGGTATGGAGGCCTTATAGACATTTTCAAAGTGGCCGAGGATGGCCTGTAGAGATCAACATCGCAATCAAGCTGAGCATTTTATGATGAGCAGCCATAGCTATATCAGGATATTTACAGAGTGGACACATGCTTTGGAGGAGGCTTGGTACTACCCAGGATGTACCTGGGCTAGATATGTGGTATGCTCGTAGGGCCAGATAGTATTTTTATGTGGGGCCAAATATAGCTAGGGGTAGGTCCTTGACTAGCTTTTTTACATGTGGTACTAACTATGTAGGTACCCGCGAGACGATCGTAGAGATCCCGTTGTATGTCGAGTATGCCCCCTATTACCATGGAGTGATCCCATGCCGCTTGACCATTCCTAGAGTGGCCTATGAGGTAGGAGTGAGGGCACCCCTTGTGGAGCCTCCTAGCCGTGACGAGGGTGAGCTGGTGGTGAGAATGATAGGTTCCAAATCATGGTGGTCAGGTCACTTAGTTAGATCACTCAAAACCACCACGTAACAACTAGTGGACAAGAGGGTGGTACCCCGATGCCGGCCCATAATAGCCACCACTCTTCCATCCCCTGCAACATGAACCCGAGAGCCCCAAAGAGGAGCGAGTTGTGGTTGATTTCTTCACTTTACCTTTTGTATAGATGTATTGTATGTATACATGCCTCTTATGAAGGCTGATTTTGATCGATGTATAGATTGATGTACCATTATTTTGATGCCTCTTGATGAAGGTTGAATTTTTGATGCGTGTCATGTTCGGATGGCATATTGTATCGATGATGTATACCTGATTTTGAGCCGGACATTCATACATGTATTACTCGAACATTTGATGATGATTTTGTTATGTCATGTTGTGATTATGCCCTTATGATGAGGATTTATGTTTTGTATATGATTGTATCATGATGTACGCTCTTTCTCTTATGTATATGACATACTTTATCCTTAGAGATGTTTACGTTTCATGTTTTTTGCATTGATGATATATCCACAGATAGTATCATATGTTTTGGATTTTATGGGATGTTTCTGATTTCTATTATAGCACTTGGGATGATAGTAGATGATATTGGTGTGGGGGATATATTTGTGATTATGCACAACCCTCTTGCCCCATTGATGATATGATATGTGATGATTAGCTTAGTATACATGCATGATGTAAAACTTAGCATTTTTGTATATATGATGTATCAGATGATATTTATATGTGATGAAATGGTAGATGATAGATGTGATAACAAATGGATGTGTAAAAACACAAAGAAAGTTAACAAGACTAAAAATATACACAAAACAACACAAACAAGACAAAATGCAACCAGAAATGAACCCAAGAAAACTTTAATAACACACTAAATTGACATTCAAAAATGAATCCCAAAAGGTGCACACAAGCTACAAATGAACCTAATGCCATATAAAATTAAATCAAACAAGACCCAATCTATGATAAAAAAATGAATCACCATACCACATGAAAAAGTATTCTCAATCAAAACTATACAAACCAACAACTAAAAGCAATTAAATTATTACCTTGTTTTTGTGGGACAACATTGATATATTTTCTAATGTTTTTGGGTTATCTAGGAAGATAAATTTTCAAGGCTACTATTCATGTTGTTTTTGAGGTTTTCTTTGAGACAATGTTTGTCACATGGGTGTAGTCCTATCCCTAGAAGGGATATTTTCTAATGTTTTAGGTTTTGGTGTACCTTTTTCTAAATGTTTTTGTATTTTCTAAGGTCATGTTCATAAAGAAATGTAGAAGGACAAAGAAGCATGGATGCACCCAATGTGATGTGTGAATATACAAAGGTCAGAATGCCACACACATGTGTACAAGAAAGTGGAACATGAAGGTGCCCACAATGTTAGATGGGAATATACAAAGGCACATCCTTTATAAAAATATAGGAGCAAATAAGCTAGATCACGGTTCGGTGAAGAAGTATTCGGTAGGGTTCCTAGACCTAGCAAAGGAATTTATTTCTAGAAAGAGTTGAGGGTTACCCGTACTTATGCAAGAGTAACTTGTGACCGAAAAATCCTACTTAACCACCAAAACCTAGTTTTTACCTAAAGACCTTCCCATTGTGCCACAATTGCGTGGTTTTCACATATGGACGACCTATTTTTTTATTTACTATTTTCTTAAATTTTTCATGTTTTTCTTGTTTTTTCTTTGTTTTTCCACTTTTTAGTTCTTATTTGATATTCCCTCCATGCTTAAGCATAGAACCACTTGAGGTGCATGGCATTCATAGACTCTAGAAGCTCTTCACCATCTGATTATGCAAGTTTATATGTTCCTAGTCCATATTTAGCAACCACCACATAAGGGCCTATCCAGTTGGCCTCAAACTTACATTTCTTTTCTATAATTTTGATGAAAGTATTCTTCTAATTTTCCTCTAGAACTAGATCAACTACATCAAACTCACGATGAATGATACTCTTGTTATACCCTCTTGATACTCTGTTCTGTAGACCTTGAGGTGATTAAGCGCTCTTATCTGCTTCTCATCTAACAACTCTAGCTCTACCAGCCGAGTTACTCTATAGTCCTTGTCTTTATCAAGATAGTCCCAGAGAGATATCCTCAAGGAAGGAAGGTCCACTTCCAATGGCATGATGGCTTCAGTTCCATAGGCTTGTGAGTATGGGGTCACACCAGTAGGAGTGCAGATGGAAGTTCGATGGACCCAGAGGGCGGGATGTATCTGTAAGTGCCAATTACGGCTAGTTTTACTTACCATTTTCTCCATGATTTGTACAAGGGTTTTATTGGTAGCTTCAGATGTGTCCATTACCTTAGGAGTAATAGGGGGTAGACCACTTGAGTTGAATATGGAAATGTTGACACAATGTTTTAACTATTTTATTTTTGAAGGATTTACCATTATCAATGACAATGGCGGAGGGGATACCATAATGGAAAATGAGATGGTTCATGATGAATTTAGAAATTTACGCACCGATGATGTAAGTAAGAGGCACAACCTCTACCCATTTGGTAAAATACTCGGGGCATGTAATGTGCTTGGCCATATGATGGAGCTTCCTATCTAGGCCCCATTTAGAAAATGGACAAGGTGTTACGATAGGTTGCAAAACCTATGTCGGTGCATGTATCATGTTCCCATAATTTTGACATAGATCACATTTCTTTTACAAAATTATAGCAATATTCGATTCCATGGTAGGCCAATAATATCCGACTCTCAATAACTTCTTAGCCAAGACCATACCACTAGTGTGCACTCCAAAAATACCACCATGTACTTCTTTAATAGTGTGGATTGAATCAGTAACATCCAAACAATGAAGAAAATTCCCGTCATAGCCACGATGATAAAGGGTGCCTCCTAGGAGGGTATAACAGCTATACGATAGATAAGGGATTTTTTCTCAGAATGGGTAATGTCTGGGGAAATGTGCCATCTTGTAGGTATTAGAAGATAGGGTCATACCTAGGGGATAATGGACCAACAATTTCACATGCCAAACATGACTCTAGCATGTCATATGTGGGCATTTGTAAATTCTCTACAAAGAAAGGCATTTTACTTTCCTGAGGTGGAATGTGTAATAATGATCCAATCGTAGCCATAACATCTACTGATCTATTATGTGACCTTGGATTTTGTTCAAATATGATCTGTGTAAAGTATTCCTTCAAGGTTTTGACCATTTTCTTGTATGGAATGAGTTTCTCATCCTTAACCTTATACTCATCATTAACTTGTTTAATGATAAGTTGGGAGTCTCCAATGACTCACAACTGTCTGATATTCCAAGTAATAGCTAGCTTGAGGCTAGCAATGAGTGCCTCATACTCCACAATGTTATTAGTGCAGGGGAATCCCAAATGGAATGCTCTTGGGATAACCTCACATGGGGTGATGAGCACTACTCCTACCCCCGATCCATGGAAGGTGAATGATCCATCAAAATGGACTTGCCATTCTATAAATTCTTCAATATACATCATAGATGCATCTGGAAGATCCAGACACAAAGGTTCCATCCTGGTAGAGGAGCTTCTACCAACTGATCCAATATTTGTCCCTTTAAGGACTTCTGATTCACAAAATCAATATCAAATTCACTTAGAGAATGATCCAATTATCCATTCATCCTGTAAGGGTGGGTTTGGATAAAAGGTACTTGAGAGGGTCAACTTTGGATATTAGTTTGGTTTTATTGTTGAGGAGATAATGGCGAAGTTTCTAAAAGGTGAAGATGACTACCAAACAGCCTTTTCAATCATGGGTAATTCAGCTCGTAGGCAATCAGAGTGCGAATGAGGTAGTAAACCACCCTTTCTCTATGGTCTAGATCATATTGGGCAAGCAATGCACCAATAGAAAACTGGGTAGTAGAGATGTACAAGAGGAGAGGTTCTCCTGGGGTAGGTGGCATGAGTACAGGTGGGTTAATAAGGTATTGTTTTAGTAATGCAAATGCTTTTTGACAATCTGTCCCTAGTTGAATGCTACATCCTTCTTTAGTAGATGCGTAAATGGGTGGCACTTATCCACAAGTTGTGAAATAAAGTGATGGATTGCCTAAATTTTCCCTTATAGACTCCTCATTGTTTGAGAGTGGTAGGTGGTGGCATTTTTGTGATAGCCGTAACCTTTATAGGGTCCACTTATATCCCTCTTTGTGAAACAATGAAGCCTAGAAGTTTTCCTGATAAGATGCCAAAGACACACTTCTTAGGATTCAAGTGAACCTTATAATCTCGGAGACACTGAAAAATACGTCTCAACACTTTAGGTGCTCTCCTCTACTTTTAGATTTTGGCTAGGATGTCATCAACATAATCTTCCATGATGTCATTCATCATGTCATGGAAGATGATAGTCATTACACATTGATAGGTGGCCCCGACATTCTTGAGTCTGAAAGGCATGACCTTGTAATAATGTTCCCAAGGAGTGATGAAGGTCATCTTATGTTGGTCCTCTTCTGCAATCCAAATCTGGTTATAACCTGAAAATCCATCCATTAAGGACAACATTTCATAACCAGCGGTGGAATCCACAATCATATCAATGTTAGGTAAGGGAAAATCATCCTTAGGACATGCTTTATTGATATCATGGAAATCAAGTGCAGATTCTTATGCCAACAGGTTTCTTCTAAACAGGACTATATTAGATATCCACTTTGAATAGTCGATGGGCTTAATGAAATCAACAACTAATAATTTCTCCAGTTCTTCTTTGACAAGGAGTGTAATTATAGGGTGCATCTTTCTCAACTTCTGCTTGATGGGTTTAGCGTCTGGGTGCACAATGAGGTTGTGCATGACTAAATATGGATCTAACCTAGACATATCTACGTATGACCATGTAAATATATCTCCATATTCTCTTAACAAATACAAAACCTTTTTTCTTGAGCTGAGAGTGAAGCTCCCAACTTTATCATTCTTGGTTCTTCTTCCGAGCCAATGTTGACATTGATGGTTTCCTCCACAAGCATCTTAGAAGCATCTTCCATCCGGGTAGGATCAAGGGGAAGAGTAAGGTCAACCTCCTTAGGTAGCTCATCATCATCCTTAAATGGATAACTCATTTTGTCCATAGGTTCTTTGTTTTATTTTTCTACGAGTGCTTCAAAGAGTTTATCACTATTGAATGGTGTTTATTCCTTACACAAGGTTTCTCTGAAGTAATTTTACTCTTATTTACCACCTTCTTATTCAAATGTCCACACATCTCTGCCTCTTCCCCGAAGTATGCATAGGTGTCTAGTTGAATTTCAAATCCCTTCTTATGATCCCCAGCTAGAATATAATCCTTGATCCCATGAACTCTGCAAATGCCTCATCATTCTCAAAGAAATCGATTGGCACATGAAATTTTTGATCCCAATCTATAAGTTTGGGATATATAAGGGTTACTTGGTAATTGGTTTGAGGCTTGGATTCGATAAGGTGAGGACAACAAAATTAGGGAATAAGTTAGTTGAGGTGAGATCCTCGTAGAGGCTACATTGGGAATCCGCATCACTATCAGAATGAGATGAATCACTCTCGTGTTTAGAAGAGGTGGCGTCAATTTCCAAGGGTGGATCATCATGAGGTCATATTCCAAGACCATGTTTATTTGATTTGAAGTGAGGGATAGGAATGGGTTCTAATCGCCCTTGTGCATTGATTCCACATCCCAACCCTTTATAACCCATGAAAACATCATGCGGTGGCCTTTGACATATTGGGGTGCCTGATGGCATGAAGCCATGGTTCCTTCTAGCACTTTGTTAGTAGGATCCCCTAACATCTTTTCCTTAGACAAGAAACCACTAGGAATGAATTTCTCCAATGGTTTAGGGATTGTTCCCGAGTGCTTTTGAACTGAAAATAGGGCTTTCCTCATGTCCTAGGTGAACACTATAAATCTAATATTAATAAAGCTTGTTCAAGGGTGAATGGCTTGCCTAGGCCATACTTTTCCGATGTTGCCTCCCATGATGCAAAAGGGTTGACCAAAGAAGGAAAATCTTGATTGCAAGGAGTGAGTGAATTTGGATCCACACGTTCCTTGATAGCCTCTGTTTGCAAAGGAATGACAATGTCTACAGAAGGGCACTCATAAGTGCACGAGAAAAACTGTGTGCAAGGCTCTACAATGTGTAAATGGTTTTGGATCACCTTGGATGGTGATTATCTATCCTTTGTGGCACATTTTGATACATTGATGGAAATTCAAAGGAATGGCCTATGCATGGCATGGATCCATGGGCATCCTAAGAGCATGTTGTATGGTAGGTCCAAGTCAAGGACATGGAACGTTGTATCATGACAAGTTGGCCCTACTTCCATTGGAATTACTATAGTGCCTACTGACTCTCACTCCTCATTATCATAGGCCGTGATCGTGATAGTTTTGGCACCTAGATCCATTTCTGAATGGCCTAGCTACTTAACCAGCTTCAAAGTACAAATGTTTAGACCGGATCCACCATCCACAAGTACTCTCTTAATTTTGCGATGAGTAACAACCACTTCTAGGTATAAGGGTAAGTTGTGCTCGGGTCATTACACGGGTTTACAACATGATCAAAAGTGATGTGATCATTAGCGTTAAGGTGCAAAATCATGGCTTGGAGGTGCGTGGGATCTACATCGGTTGAGACTCCCAAACTCTGTAGCATTTTGTACAATATGTTCTTATGGGCAGTAGAGATTTTGAGGAGATCTAGAATGGATATCCTAGCAGGTGTTTTCTCCAACTAGTCTATCAAATTGTACTGACCTTCCTGAGGGATAGGTAGGGGATCTAGTATGATTAAACAAGCATGTCTCATCCCTACTGCGTAACTCTTTTCTAAGATCTGGATAGTATTGACTTGTTTATCAGATGAACAAATACATCCTATGAGAGAATCAAGGGACTATCATTAGTGGGATAAATATAAGTGGTAGTCCTATAATCATTGGAGGTTTGTCCATGATCTGGCTTCCTTTTCTTCTTATCCACATGGTTAGGAAAGGGATCTTTAAAGATACCCATTTTCTCATTTGGACCTTGGCCTGAGTCGGGGGAGAATCTACATCATATTTTCCCTCTTCAATGAGGTCTTGTATGTAATGATGTAGTCTTAAACACCTATCTATCTTGTGCCCTTTAACATGGTGGAAGTCACAATACTCATGTTCTTTGAACCAAACTAGTTTTGGAGCATTTTCTGGGTATGGTATCATCACAGCGGTTGGGTATTCCACCATGTTTGCGTTATCTAACTATTTTAGTATGGCAAATAGGGATTCTATTAATGGCATGAACTCACACTTGGTAGGTGCCTTGGGACGAGGTCCTTGTGAAAGCTTTAAAAGAAAACCAGTTTTGCATGACTTGACTCTTTTGGAGTCCGTAATGCCATCCCCAATGACATGTTTTTTTTATTGAAAAAAATTAGTTTATCTAAGGATTTTGCTTCATGTTTGTCTTTGACAACCGGTTTAAGTGTTCCCTTCACGATGAGGGCCTTCTCGATTTGACTTCCCTTCTCTATAACTTCTTCAAATTTTGAGCCATAGTGCATTTGTAAATGGAAGGCTATCTCCGGTTCAAGTTAGGCACAAATATGCTTACCAATTGTTTTTCTAGCAAGGCACAAGGGAAAGTGACTTTCCAACCTCACCATCATTGTAAAAAGCTCGCAAATGTCTCATTGGGTTTTTTTTTGTATTACAGAGATCATTCATTGTGATATCATTTTCCATGTTATAGGAATAATGTCGTACAAATTTTTTCTGCTAATGCGTGGGCCATGTTGTAATGGAGCCCTTGGGTATGTTATAGAACCATTCCAATCCTAGTGCTCCTAGGCTGAGGGAAGAGTCGTATTAAGAATTTATCGTTGTATGTGACCTCTTGGCAAGCCATATAAAAGTCTTTTATGTGATCACGAGGATCACTCTTGCACTTATACTTATCAAATTTAGGAATAATAAAATGTTTTGGGAAGGGTTTCGTAACATGTCCTTATCAAAGGGGTAAGGGCATAGTTCTTCATACAAATACTTCCTATTATGTCCTATGTTTCCCTCCTGTAGTGTAGTAAGCGTATCTTTCATTGATTGTAATTCTCATTCAATGATTTGTTCTTTGGTGGGTGACATTGGTCTTTGTGCCTTAGCCACTTTAAAGGTCACATCACTATATGGATCAAAGTGGAATTCATTAGGTTTTGTCTTGATTTTGTCTTTGTATACATTCCTACTTGAAGAGCCTAAGTTTGCTAATTTTTGGCTCAGTTTTAGGATCTGTTTTTGAAGGATCTCTTCTTCAATTAAAGGGTCCTCTTCCTCATCAAACTTGGGAGGTGGCAGGCTTTGCGCTCAATCTTCACTTTACGTGAAGCTTTGTAATATGGTCACCGTGAATCACCAAGTGGCTTGGATGGGTCTCCTTCAATGGTGTTATGATGTTGACCAAAAGTAGAAGCATACCCTATGTCAAAAGGGTTATCTATGTCCAAGAGGGATCTTCATTCTTCTACTTTATGATTAATGACCTTAATTTCACTTCACGCTCTTATGGAAGCTTAGCCCCTAGTTCCAAGACTCTTGCGAGTACTTGATCCTATTATAAAAAAGGAGTTCATCAAAGTGGCCTAAGTCTAATTGGTGTTGTTCTTCTAGAAGAGTCAGAATCCTCTCCACTATGATCAATCAATGGCTCTGCATCTTTAACTTGTGAAAAGAGAGGCACTAAGTTATTTCCACTAAATGGGAATGATTCAAAAGGATTCTCTCCTAAGTCATGCTGTTATTTGGTTTGGACGCCATTTTCATGATTCTAGGCATCACTAGCCAAAGTGATATAGAGTTTTGTCTAAATGTCCTTCAAAATTTGCATGAAACCTATGTGTATGTATATGTAAGTCATTTGATGTGATGTTGAAATAACCTAGTGTTTAAAATTAATGTTATGCAGTTGTTTTTATGACTCAAGGAACACTCATATGAACACTCAAATGCAATGATTACTCAAATTATCTTTTCCAAAGTCTATACCCTAACTATGATTCTAGTGAAAGGCCCAAAGTGAATAGTGCCAATATCGTATTAATACGTAGATCAAGTTAGAATTCTAACAAGGCCTAAATATTAAAGTGGTATTGACGCAATCTCTCAATGAGGTATACTAAAACTAGTTTGAATGCCGATGAAAGCTAAGTTTTCTAAAATGGAAGTCATGAGTATGTATAGTGTAACAACACTATCCTGATACATTAACCGAGAAAGCAAGGTGTTAGTATCAAGATGATGTTATTTTGGTATATATAAGGCAATATCGACACCCTCAAAAATACTTAGATGACATCAAAACTGAAATGAAGTATGAGTATAACAAGAAGTTGTTAGTTACATGAGCAACGTAACCGCACAATAAAGGGACTTATATCAAGTTCTCAAGAAATTGAAAACCCAATGTAAGTACCAACATTGTGTGATTAGAATGTGAGAAAAAAACTATCAACCTAAGGAGAGATAAAAATGAACCAAAATCACGGATAGTGAAGATGATCTTGAAATCAAGATCAAAGAACTTATCAAAGATATGAAAATGTACCTACGCACTTTAGATGTTTAACAACCCAACCGCAAACATGGATGGGCATAAATAGAAAAAAAAGTGGTGAGTACTATCTTTGATAAAACATGCGAGGTATGCTTCCTTCTCACCTCAAAAATGGGGTGAGAACACAAGGGTATAGATCAAAAGATGAAAATAAACTAAGTGCCACTTGGGCAAGAGTTTCACCTTATCCGAAGATGAGAATAAAACTAAGCTAAGTGGGACGTAGTTTAATTCCATGATGAAAGACACTTAGGTCAAACTTACGTGGGTTCTTTTCCTTGTTTGAGAAACAAGGTTCAAACTCCAAGTGAGTCATCACTTCGTGATGGCTTGACACGAACAACGGACTAGTAAAGTGGGCTCCAAGACAGAATGGCCTCCTTAATAGGTTCTCTCAACTAGGTGTCAGAAGATTTTCTAATGTGAGCTCATTTTCCCAAAGAGTCACAATGACTGATTTGGGAGTATCTCGCTTTATTATACCCCCTTCTAATATAATGAGCAACTAGTGTGTTCAGTTGTACCATCACTAGAACCACGATACGGACAATCTTTGACTCTAACTCACAATGCATACTAGTCAAGTGGGTAAGTGGAGCACTTCCTGTTTCATCCACGAGGTTACTCGTAAGGTGGATTACTTTAGGGTTCCTGGAACCACCCCCATTGTTGTAGCTTAAGGCGTTATGCCAAAGGGGTTATGTTCCAGTTGAGTGGATAGGACATACCCTTTTCCAAAACCTACAATACAGTGTGAAGTGAAGTGGTGTGTTTTTATCTTGCTTAGCTTAATGTGGTTTTAAGTAGCACACCATTTGGCAACCTATATAAAAACACGTGTATTAGAAGGTTTGTGTCTCATTTTTGACGCCTTTTCTTTGACAAGCGTTAGGTCCTGTATGAGACGAGTTTAGTAATTTTCCATTTGAATACTAATATCAAGAAAGAGAATTTACACGTTGCTTTTGATTCCTAAGATCACCAAAAAGGTGCAAAGGAAGAGCATACGCAATGTGAAAATTCTACTAAAAACCATTTATATGGAAAGTACTTCACTTTTAGAAGCATAAAACAAGTGTTTTCAAATGTGAAAAAGGTTGTACAAGTGTTTTTGATCTCCAAGATCACCTAGAAGGCATGAGGAGAGAGCATACACACTTTACAAACCTCATTTTAGTTAAGGAATGAAAAACTTTTAAGTTATGCTAGATTTAAACAAGTAATCAACACCCTACACTTACTTTGTTAGACTTTAAAACCTCTAAAAAAAAAATGATCTTACAGCTCTGGAAAATAAATTTCAAATTTTTACACAGACACCTACGTGCTCAAAATGACACCAGTGTGCCCCAGCTAATGGATATGTGCCCCAGCCAATGTAGACATGTGGTAGGAAGAAAGGAAAGGGGGTACAAACACCTACGTGGGCCTTTCAGATAGGTACGATAGGGTTTCAATGGGTATGCTCTATGTTCAATGGGTACGTTTACAGGTAAAAATGTCAGAAAAAATAGTATGACAACAAACACCAATGCATCTAGAGACACAGAGACGATCAATAGTTAATAGAGATGCAGACGTTCAACGAGATGTGGCCTATTCTAAAATGTGTTGTCAAGTAGTAGTATGATAAATGGATATGCGGCTATCTTGACGCCAAAGACACTATGGTATCGACAGAGATGCACCCCTTCAAGACACCTATGTGCACCCCCTGAAAAACCTGCAAAAGTCACGTAATTAAAATTTTTGTACAAGTAAACAGGTTAGAGGTTAATTAGAGAATCCTATTTCTAGTTCAAACCCAAAAATATATGAATGATCAAATGATTTAACTTGTTTAAAAATGAAATCATGTAAATAACAAGTATTTATCCTATAAAACATGAAAGTGGTTAGAACTTTAAAAAGCTTAAAAGACTCCATTAATGGAGGATGGACTTCATGTCCCACCAAGCGTGCCAAATGTGTTCAAAGAAAGGTTGCAAAAAGCTATGGAATGGGGTAAGAACACTCAAGAACCCCAAAGATTTGTGCAAAACCGATCAATGGACCATCAGTTAAGAAGTAAACAAGGATTCCTACTTTGCATGCATTAGTTTGAAGAAAACAAGAAAACTTAACAAATATAATTACCCTCTATTCTTGAAAGCTTAAATAAGTGAGCCTAATAAGGATCTAAGCAATCAATTTGTGCTTAAGAGAATGGGATCTCACCATTAATGGCTTCAAGGCCAATGGTTCTTCCCATTTACTCTATGGTGTGTGATGTGTTGCAAAGGATAAAGAAATAGCTCAATAAGATGAAATAAAACTCCTAATCCTAGCAATAATACTATAGTTTATGTTAGAGGGAAGAAGTGTTCTTGTAAATGAGAGGGGGTAGTGGGATATTTATAGTTTTCCATTTGGGAAAGTGGGAGATTTGGGTGCATGTGGGACAAATAGAAAAAGCCAAAAAGCACCTTTAGCAAGTCAAAGTAAGATTTGACTAGGTTTAGAAGAGATTGACCATGGTTAAGACTAGTTAACCATGTTTAGAGAGTAATTAGGATTTTGAGAGGGTTCTGAGAGGTCTAATCAATCCAATGGAATGGATTGATAGTCTAGGAGGCTAGTAGAAGTAGCTTAGAAAGGAATTGGAAGAGGATTTAGCCAATAAGAGGCTATATTAGCCTGTTTAATTGGTTTATAAGAGGAATACGACCAAAAGGGGGTCGAGAAGGGGGTTAGATAGGTCTAACTGACGGTATGTCGTCAATTTGCAAGGAGGAGAATAATTAGTGCAATATTAGGAATAATAGTGCTTTGATCAAACTACAAGTGTCTACACTTGTGCAAGCTTTCTTTTTCCTTGTGCTCTACTTGCATATTTCAAATTTCTAGTGCTTAGTTTTGGATGCCAGTTTGTGTGCTTCTTGTTGTTTTTACGTGGGTTTAGGGTAAATAAAAATTGTAGGGTCCAAGGTGTAGATATTGTTGAGTTTGAAGGTGTAAAGTTTGTTCTTAATGACCAACTCAGCCCCAAATTGCCGAGTTGGAGACCAATCCATCCTTATAGCTCACCGTACATTGCTCTGGTTGCTCACTTATGTAACTCTCCTCCTTGTTCACTGACTTGTGCTCATGCATCATTATTCCTCTCACATTTGACGGGCTCATTTTTTAACTCATTAATGGTGATCAACTCGCTTTGGTTGATATTTGACTCACATAGCATAGTCATTCTTGGTTTGAACTTGGCGTTCCCACTGCGCACTTTGAGTTGTGTTTGTTTGTGCAAACTAGCTTGATCCTGACTCATCCTCCTTACTCCTTTCACCTTAGATCATGCTTGGACCTTGACTCATGTAGCTCATGTAACCTTATCTTCCATTGTGCTTGACACGGGTTTCATCCTGCAAGGTTGTTTGTGTTCCTTGGATCGCGTTGTCTATGTGCATTGATTGTGACCTTCGTTCTAATTTTGGCACTCATCCCATGCTCGGTTGTTCTTTGCCACCTCTTTCTTTCCATGGCCGTTACACCTACACCAATCCAATGTATGGAAGTTACCTCACTGGCTGTTACTCTGCCCATGTCATTGCTCTACCCAGGGATTCTTTTTTTACTGTTACTATGCTCGACTGGGTCGCTACATATCTTGACGTAAACCTCAACTTGGAATGTTAGCATGGATTTTTGTTCACAAACTTTCCGCAACATCTTGGCACGTGGCTTCCAATCACTCTTCCTACACATGACCACTTGGCATCAACCCACCAGCCCACACCTGGCTCAAGCATGTCATTCGTAGTACATATTGACTCAACGGTTATACTTTGTGGTCTATCCTAGCTTGGTACATTACCACTCGTGCCCAACTTGGGCCAACTCACACTAAACTTCAAAATGTTCCTTTCTCACCGTCTCCACTCTGCATGACTCGATAGGTTTGTGTGAACTATTTCAGAACTCACCTTGGCAAGCCAGCTCACCCTTGACTTGACAAGCCAGTCCTGCAACTCGGTATCTCTGCAACACTTGTCCAGCTAGCTCGGCGTGCTAAGCTGGCACTCCACGACCCCAAGGAAACTTCTTTTTCCATTTTTAATATTTTTTTCTTAATTGTAGATTTATTAAATATTAATTATTTCACTCCAAATTAAGAAAACAACAATTTTTTAGGGGAAAATCTGTCCTTTCTAGGTGTTATTAACTTTGTGGGTCCCATCACTTGTACTCCCTTTCTCGGATCCGCATTCAAGATTTTTTCTAGGATTCTTTTTCTTTCCACCATATCCTTTGCACACCTTTTTTTCCATTGATCCCCTTGTAATTCCCTTTCTCATACCTTGTAACTATTAAGAATGGTTGGATGTTATATATTTTTCCTTGAAAAAGAAACAATTATTATGGATAACCATAGGATCGCAAGCCAAACCCACAGAAGCAACATAAAAGGAAAAGTGGCTTGATAAGTGTCATGAATCCATTTTGCTTTTGTCCCTATCCATGTCTCCATAACTATTCTTCCACATTTCCTCTACAAAAACACCTAAGGAAGTTTTGGATGCTCTACACAAACATTTTGGGAAACAAGATGAAATGAGAGGGCATGAACTTGAAAATGAACTAATCAGCCTTAGTCCCAATAGTTTTGACACCCTTCAAGACTTCTTCACCAAATTCAAATCACTCAGATTGTAGTTGGAAGCTTGTGGAATAGACAAAAAGGAACTGCAGCTCATTCTCTCAATCCTTGCAAAACTTGGTCCAGAATACTCTTTTTTGTCTCCACCTTCCATGCAATAAAAAGGACACTTAGTAAAAGTTGGTCTATGCCCTCACTTGATGATTT
Organism: Taxus wallichiana var. yunnanensis; assembly: GCA_018340775.1. NCBI lineage: Eukaryota > Viridiplantae > Streptophyta > Pinopsida > Cupressales > Taxaceae > Taxus > Taxus wallichiana. The sequence continues at coordinate 547,977,731 of CM031241.1, forward strand.
TATTTTTGATTTGGTTAGGGAACATGATAAATTGATTCATATGGGAACCTTGAAATCCACAAAATCCCATGCTCTCATTCCTAGACAGAAAAAAAGAAATCTTCAATGGAGAAGAAACGTGATAAGGATCATGAAAAGAAAGAAAACCCAAAAACCAAATCTTCCACTTCCTCTTTCAGTTCCAAACCTCCCAAAGAATTAATTAAATGTGGGTACTGCAATGGCAGCCATGATGAATAAAAGTGCTTGAATACAAATATTGATGTCCACACTAATTTGTGTGAAAAACATGACATCGAAGTTGCAGATTCTCTCATATAACTTTCATCATCTCACGAAAGTTCTAAGGAGAAAGAAAGTGAAAAAGGGAAAGTGAAAGAGAAAGAAAAAGTGAAAGAATCAAACAAGGAGAAACCAAAGGGAAGAGCTCTAGTGACAATTGTGCCACCTACTCCTACATGGATCATTGATTTGGGTGCAACTCATCATATGGCCTCATCAAACATTGATTTTTCTTCATTAGAGCCATGTGACATGTCTTCTATTCATCTTGGTGATAACACTAATACACAAGTTTTGGGAGGGAATCAGATTAAAGTGAATGGTGGTACTTTCAAAAAAATTCGTATTATCCCTTACCTTTCAACCAATCTTCTTTCAATTTATCATATCACTCACCTTGGATAGGGCATGTGGGTTGAGTTCACTCTAGACTCGCTTTATGTCGATTTCTACATAGTGACATTATTTTTGCAGTTGGTGTAGTTAGTCATCACACACGTTTGTACTCCTTATCACACTTTTCTCCTCATTCATATTCTTCATTTGAATCACATGGACTTGATGATACTTTTGAGGCTAATTTTTATATTGAGGACATCTCTTCTAGTATAGTTGATTTCATGATGATGGGGACCCACCTCCAAAGCAACCACTTATCATTTTCCAAATCTTGAGGAGTTTTCTCTTGTTCCTCCTACTTTTGGTCCACTTCAAACACTTCAAGGAGCATGCACTATGATTCAAGACTCATCAAGCATTGGGCACACTTCTTCAAAGTTTCCATACATCCCACCTTCCTTCTTTGCCACTACTTTAGGATCAACATTTCTTCATGGAGCAGTTGGCACTTCCACTTCACATTCAAAGCATTTTTCCCTGGATCGGAATAACACCTTGTCACTTCCAATATCTTCTTCTTCCTCTTCACTTAACACATGGTGGCTCATTACTGGTTCATCTTCTTAGGAAGTTGGCTAACACTTCTTCTTAGCTCCTTATTCTTCTTAGTATTTTAGGGGAGTTTTTCTATCTCTTGTAAGTGGATGTTTTTCCCACCGGGTTTTCCTTTACTACTTAAGATTTTTTTGTGCATGGGTACCTCATTACGCCTCGTTTCTAGGAACCATTTTTCATTCTATGTTTGTTTTTCTGACTTTCCTTGCCTCATCCTAAGTTTTGATGAAGGGGGTGTTGGTGTAGGTGGTAATTTTCATCCTTTATTTATTTATTGGGTGTAATTCCACCTCACTAGGTGAATCATCTCACTTAGGTACACTTAGGTGAGAATGGATGTAGGTGTTATATTAGTTATGAAAGATTCCCTTATGGAATCTTCATATGTGTAACTGTGTGTCATAGGAGTTAATTTATCCTTTCGAAAGTAACTCCTCTTCTCCATCATGGAGGAATCATTTTTTCTACATGGGAGTTACTTAGCACTCCCCTATATGAACAAATTTTCATTTGATCTATGAGCATTCCATTCCATTTCGAATCTTGGTTTCACTTATGCATGCACATTTCTCTTAAGTTGAATGCTTTCTTGAATCTTACGCAACTACATCAACTCATTTTAGTGCAACTCCTTGATGCACACGAATTCCCTCCAGGTCTTCTTCCTTCATCCCTTCATCATTTGGGACTCTCCAATTAACACAATGGACCTTCTAGGTGTTAGCAGCTTAGGGTGTCAACCTCCACCTTCATTGGCTACCGTGTTTGGTGTTGTTTCCTAGTGCAATATGCTTTGATTTTTGTGTGGTTGTTCCTCATTACTTTTTTATAAAAAATAATTTAAAATAATTTATTATCTTATTATATATATTATATATTTGTGGTTATCAATCAATTAAATACATTGGAATTCCCTTATAAATAAAAAAACATTTAACAATATCACTACTCAAACCCATGATCTCTTTATTTTGAGAATAAAACTTTACTTGTCTCATGTCTAAAATCCCTCAAGCTAAAAAACCACACCGGAAAAAGGCCAGGAAATGTTTCATGATGGCCACTACTAATAATATATTTTCATCTTGGAATTTATTTAGTTAAATATCTTACATTTTATTTTAAAATAGAGTTTCAAAACATGGAAAAAAATTCCCAAATGATGGTGGTGGATCTAGCCTCATTGTGGGTTATGGTATTTGAGCAATGTTAGGTGAGGAGAAGGTAGTAGTGACATTGATTTTGACTTAGGAACTTGTGCTTTGGTTTGTCCATTAGAGCATGTGTAAATCCAAACGCCACAATATTTGTTAGCATCCTCTCATCCTCTATCAAAATGGGAGATGTAGCAATGACAACATGGTCGTAGTAAAAATACTATGGACATATAAATAGATGGAGCAATTTGAAAAAAATTATTCTTTCAAATGGAAGTGTGGACATTTAGCTCAATCTACCATAGAAACATTTTGTGGGTTCTTCGATGATGCACTAGTAGGAGGTTGAAGCTTTTCATGTACAAATACATGCCCAACCATAATCTACCAGTGGAATTTCACTCTCACTTCTAATTCTATTTTCCCCTATATCATTCAAAATCCTTGAAATGATAGTGATTGTTTCAAAATAATTTTGGGCGTCGTGTGGGGTTTCTACTTTGATGACATTTTGATCATATTAGATAGAAAAACCAGATGAGATTCAGACTTGAGATGGGCTTATGAGGCAAAGCCTTGTCTAAATGGGTTAAGAGGATGCAACATTGGGTGTGTCAATATGTGTCCATTTTTTCATCTCGCATGTGCTAGCATTCCCCAACCTATGCAAAAATTGAACAGAAGAGGATGAGGTGGCAACAACTTTGGTTTTGGCTCTAACATTGGTGTCATTTTGGGAAGTAGGTAGAGGAGATGGTGGTTTAGGGGTAGTGCTTCCTTTGTAGGGGTTTTAGTGGCATCCCAAACTACCTTCTAATACCAAAAATATTAAGATATGGGCATAATAAGTAGTTACGGTCCCAAAAGAGTCCTCTACAATAATCTTCTTTTGCATGTTAATGTTGCTAAGTAGATAGTTGTTTTTAGATACAAAACTAGACCTTGTTCCACAAACACGTAATTTATTTAGGGAATTGAAGCCATAAATTTTTCCATAGAGAAATCAAACCTTAATTAAACTAATTTGGTATGCATAAAATATATATTGTTTTTTGGGATTACATACAATAAGTTTGATTAAGAGAGAGATGCAACCGTTGAGTGGGGTTGAAAAAATTAACATGATTTAGAGAGTAAATTAGTGCCAAAAACCTCTTGCATGTTTTCCTCTCTAAGAAAACCAAATTACAAATGTCAATGGACTCATTATGGAACTTCACATTTAGAGGGGAAATTAATCCCGATTAATGTTAATGTTTTTCCCTAACGATTTGTGTTTTTATTTTGTTTACTTATTCAATCATAATAGGGTGTATATGTATTATTTCTAGATTTGGGTTTATTATGGTGGAATAAAATTGCAACACATTCTTATTGGTGGAAATTTTATTAATGACCCTATCACATCCTTGCTAGTGGGAGATTTCATGAATTTTTAGATTTTGTTATTGCAAAATAACAACACCCCAAATGAGTAGTTAGATTTGCTTTTCTAAGGTAGATTCATTTGGTGTGATTCGTATAACATTGAGTCTTCCCTAAAATGTGAGACTTTGCAAATGGGAAAACTCTCCAGATTAAAGGTTGGCTCTTATTCCTCTGTTTTGGTGCATTCATGAAAACTTGCAGAGGGCCTATTCCTAAACCTAATCTAAGTTCTACCAGAAAGACATAGATAAAAGGAATGTAGGAAATCAACTAAGCTATAAGGTGATGCACCAAAGGAATGATGAACATTTGTTTTGCTTTGATAGAAACAAACCAACAAAATGCATACAATAACCAAGCACGAGATAACTGGACCTATAATGAAAGCTCGGATGAAAGCAAAAGAGACAAGAAAGGATATAAAATCGATCACAAACATGTTTTATTGCTCTTTAGATAGATATAATGCATTACAAAGTGGCCAAAAGGTAGAAAACGTATTACAGTCTAGTGGAAGGTCTGGAACTCCATGAGTTCCTTTACCAGAAGAAAAGGGGAGCCTACAAAATAGAAGAAGGTCTAACACTTTGCAATGAGTCTTGACCCAACATTTATATATTCAATTAGAAAGAGAAAAGAGAGAGAGAAGTGGGAAAAGTAGGTCGAAGCTCAACCACTGCTGTTAATGCCTCCTACAAAATCTTCCCCCAAATCGGCCTTGATTGTGTTGATCACTAGTTTGGTGCCTCGAAGATGAAGGAAATGAAAGAGAAGATCAAATTTGATCTGGTTGTTGAGGCAGATCAATCCCACATTAATGGCCCTAAAGATGTTTTCTCTATTTCCCTTTACCTAACCTCCCCAAACTTAAAGTATCAGATCCCCATGGTGTGGGTGAGGTCGAGATATTTCCAACAATGTTAGATTTGTAATATTTCGAGCCTTGATTTGAAAGATATGCCCCTTCAAAGTTTGTATCGGGTCCGTATAAAAGGGAGGGAATTTTTTTAAAAAAATAGGCCCCCTTTTGACCTATGGGACACGTGGAGGGCTAGTGCTTGTCTGAAGGTGACCTCTGTATTTTTCTCTTGGAATAGCGTGGGTCTAACACGTGGCTTCCTCGCCGCTCGCTCAATCTCTTTGTTTCTTGGCACAATCTTTGCTCGGTGGGGTCATATTCCTTGACCGGGGACATGCGGCGGTCTGGTGCTTGTTTGAGAACCCTCTCTCAATTCGATCCTTGAATTAGCGCCGTTCGGACACTTGGCGCTCTCCACCGATCTACCACCATGCATTGACTATTCAACTCAACTCTATCCCCTTTTCAAGACTGGACACGTGGAGGCTCTGTGCTTGCTGAAACTCCCAATCAAAATTTTTCCCTTGGAGGAGCATCGAGTTGACACTTGGAAGCCTCCGCAGTCTTTGGAATTTTCAACGACCTCTCCCTTCCTTTTCGGGCCCGGGGCTACATGGCGAACTGGCACTCGTTTGAGTATCTAATTTTGGATCTACCCATGGAGATGCGCTACTCCGACACGTGGCTCTCTCCACTAGTAATTCTAATATCTATACTTAACCTTTTTATGAGGCCCACCCTATCCGCCTTTTGAACTCTATTGACCATTTGCTACGTGAAGGGATAGCGCGAGTTTGAGTCCTCGCCTTTAGCTCCCATCTTGGATTTGTGCCGAGCCCACACCTAGCACCTTCCTATCTAGCTGAAGAATTTTCAATGTTCGCACAAATTTTGGAGTTTTGGACGCGTGGACGCGTAACACTCATTTGAGATTATTTTCTTGGACTCACCCTTGGAGAAGCGCCACTTGGACACGTGGCTATTTCTGCAACGTCCTCCATACTTAGCCAATTTCTGGACTTGTTCTGAATTGTTTTGAACCCAAGGACTTCAGATCTTCATCGTTTCTTCCCTCAATTGCTCCTAGCTCATTTGACACTTTGCTCCTCCTCCGCTGACCTTACTGTTCTATTTCCGAGCCTACCTAAAACCTGTAGAATGGATTTAAGGTCCGGATACGCTCGATAGAGCTGTCTTCTAGATTTCTCCCACACAAGGTTGTTTGACCTTCAGCAGGCCCCACCACTTCCATTATAGAGTCCCTCTGTAATCTGTTTGCAGGATCTGAATGTGATTTCTCAGGTCCTTTCAGTGCGGGGTTGTTCTGATCCAATATTTTTCCCGGGGAAAAATATGGATAACAATTTGGTGACTCACAGGGGTATCTACCTGTTAGATGAAAAGACCAATTGCCTTATCATATCCATTGGGCATGGAGTCAAGAACAATGGTCGACACTGGTCCAACCTCTCGATTCATGAGCCCGACTGTTTGCACTCTCAATCTTCATAAGAAATCTTGAAACGATGGTTTCTGAGAGTAGAAAATTGTTTTGACCCGGGGCTTCATCTATTTCTGAATGAGTTGTGCAAGAGCAACAAAACAACACCACAACTATATACAAAATTTGAAATCATACATGCTCCAAGTAGAACATGTAGAGTGTGCAAAGAACTTAGGATAAAAGCAACCTAAACTACAACAAGAAAATGTGCACAGGGACTTAGAGGAAAGAGAAACTAGACTAATATGTACAAGGTGAGAACTTTCCATTTAGTAGCGATGCTTAAGATAGATTCCATTCACTAGAATCTACAAATATTCACCCTCCAATGTAGACAATTGGAAATCATTGCTACTCTTACATTTTTTGACCATGTAAGGGCTGCTCCAAATGGCATCAAACTTGGAATGCCTTCCTGGTTTTTCCCAATTTGCATCCCATTTCAAAACTAGGTCTCCTTCCTAAAAGGTCCTGGTTCTTGCCTTCTTATCGAAGAATCTCTTAATTGAGGGTTGATCCTTCCCTATTATCTGAAGTGCATATTCTCTAGTTTCTTCAAACTCCATCAGCTCTGCATACCTAGCCTCCATTGGTTCGAACTCAGACATCTCCAACTGCTTCATGAGTTCCAATGCTAGCAACTCAAGTGATATAGGCAACACTACCTTTTTCCCATAGACGATTTTGAATGGAGAGTTGCATGTAGAACTCTTGGGTGTTGTTCTATCAACCCATAAGGCTGATTTGAGTTTCATGTGCCAAGTCCTCTGATTTTCATCCAGAGTTCTTCTAACAATATTCAACAGATTCTTGTTTGTGGACTCAGCTTGGCCATTACCCTAAGGGTAATAGTTTGATGAAGTGCTTAAGTAAATTTCATTCCTAATGGCCCATCCTGTGATTTTGGAACCGATGAATGCCAATGCATTGTCTGATATAATGGTGGTTGGCACTCCAAATCTAGTCACTATCCCTTCGTAGAAGTCTAATATGTTGGACTCATTAGCTTCTTTGAGTGCCACTACCTCGGTCCACTTGGTAAAATAGTCTGTTGCCATCAGAATCCACTTGTGGCCTTGGCTCAAATTTGGATTGATGACCCCGATGAAATCCAACCCCCATTGCATGAATGGTTGGTCAACTGAAATGGGGTGCAATGGGAGTGTTACTAGCCTCTCTTTGCCTCTGAAGAATGCACAGTTCCTGCACTTTTTGATCCATGCATAACAGTCACTAAACACCCTGGGCCAATAATAACCTGCCTTCATGATTTTGAGTGTTGTCACCCATGGAGAAAAATGGCCTCTAGCTGCTTCATCATGGAACTCATGTAACACTCTCTCAATCTGATCTCTACCAATGCATCTTAATAGGATGCCATTGATGTCCCTTTTGAACAAGATGCCATCAATGAGCACATATGGAATGGCCTGTAGTCTAAAGTGTCTCCTTTTTGTTTTATTCATTTCTAGAGGACACATGCATGTTTTTAGGAAGTGCATAATGCTTTGAGTCCAACAAGGAGTGGCCACATCTTCATTTTCTTCCTCTCGACTATCCTGTAGGAAAAAAACAACTTCTTCTTCATCACTTGAGGCCATCTGCTCACACAATCCCTTCCCACGAACCAAATTAGTGATGTTGATCTCAATGTCATACTCCATGACACGAGTGATCCATCTTGCACATTTTTCATTCAAATCATTGAGAAGGAAGTCTTTAACCCCTACATGGGAGACTAACAATTGGATTTTATTGTTTGAAACCAAATGCTTAAAAATTTCAATCTTCTTATTACTTTATCAGGGGACACTGCTTTTGATGAAAGAGTATTTTACTTCATAATCTTCCGCACCCTAGTGAAGAAAACAATTGGCTGCTATGTGTCCTCTTTTCTCTACTATACTAGGATTGTAGAAATTGTGTCACTACTTCCAAAGGCATATTAATGAAGTCCTCGGAAAAATCTAGATTCATGAGAGTTGGGGCACATGTGATATAGCTTCTTTGTTGGCCTCAAAACTTACCTTTCCTTCAATTGTCCACCTAAATGTCAAGCTCTTCCTCAACATAATAGTGATTGGCTTGACAAGGGTAGCAAAGTTTCATACAAACTTGTAGACAATATTGATTTTTCCTAAGAAGATTCAAGAGCCTTCTTATGGCTTGAAATGGCAATGCTCTTATTGCTTCAACTCTCTCTCGGGTCAATTGCCAAACCTTCCTTTGACACAATGTGGCCTAGAATCCTACCCTCATGGGCCAAGAATATGAACTTTTTAGGGTTCAATGATACCCCAAATATTATACACCTTTGAAACACCTACCTCAAGTGAAAAGGTGGTCTAATACATTTCTAGAGAACATAGTAATGTCATCCGGGTAGATTAGTACTATCTTGTTCATCAACCCTTTGAATGCCATATCCATTTCCCTTTGGAAAAGTAGCTTTGGAATTAAACAATCCAAACGAAATTTTTTGTAGGCATAGGTGCCCCATTTTTGGTGAAATCTGTTTTGAGCTGATCATATTCTTTCACCATGATCTAGTTGTACCACTGAGTATCCATCTAGGAGAGAGAATCTCTATTAACCGGATACTACCTGCAAGATCTCGCCTCCATTGAGGGAAGTGGGTAGTGATCTTTGAGAGAGGCTCTGTTCAAGTCATGAAAGTCAACACACAACCTAATCTCCCCATTCTTCTTCCTAACGGCAACAATTTTGCAACCCAACTTGAGTGTTTGATTCGAAAAATGATACTTTCCTCTATCAGCTTGTTTAGTTTTTTCTTCATCAGAGGCTCAATATGTGGGTTGACTGGTCTCTACTTCTGCCTGATGGGCTTAGCAGTTGGATCTAGCTCAATTGTGTGTTGGGATAACTTTGGATTGAACCCTCTTAGGTATTCATAGCTCCAAGAAAATATATCTGGAAACTCTTGGCAAAGGTGTATGAATTCATACCTTTCTTGCTTGGTGGCCACCTTGCCAACTTGTAGTGTTTTGCCTTCTCCAACTAGAATTGGCTCTGAATCTTCCCCTTTGATCTGTATGTTGGCCTTCTCTTTTTAAAACTGATCATTGGGATTGAAGATGGACTCTAATGTCACTAGGCCTTTGGGAAGCCTGTTTGTATGCAGTTGTACTACTTGATTTCCATATTGTTTCTCTAGTCTACTTTGGTTTCTAGCTAAGAATTCAGCTTCCTCTTGTAAAAAGTTGATGATTTACTAATCATTCTTGAACACCTGCCAACATGTGTTGTTATCTGGTACTACTTTGGTCTCACAATCACATGGATATGTGGTTGTTCTTTGTCCCTTTTTATGCTATCAACTACATCAAATGTTGCTCCAACTGCTGCAAGCCTCACAAAGATCTTCATTTTCCTTTCTGGGTATGGACATGATGTTGAAGGCTTTGAAATCCTTAATGAGGTCCCACACCCTATTCTTGTAACCTTTGAGCAGGTCATTCTTGACAGCATTTTGTCCTTTGACTTGATTGACAACCAGTTCACTGTCACCAAACACCTATAGGTTCTTGATTCCTCGTCTTCTGGCCCAATGCAGTCCATGGACCAAAGCCTCATATTCTACAGTGTTATTTGAGTAGGAAAACTAAAATATGAAAGCTGAATAATACTTCATACCTTGGGGGACACAATCATAGCTCCACCTCTGGCTCCTTGTTTGCTCCTCGAACCATCAAAGAACAATTTCCATACTTCATTGTCATCTCTGTATTCTGGCTTAATGATGTCAGGAAAAGGATGATTTTCTTCATGTAGGTAGTAGACTCCTAGCTCAGATTCTTCCATCTCCTTATAGGGGTCAAAAGCATGTCTTTTGACCTCCAATCAAGGATCGGTCCGAGATACACCCCACCTTGGTATCTACTTGAAGTTTTTAGGAGGTCCTCCCGATCAAAATCTAAACAATTTGCATTGATTGGGCTTGGCACATAAGATCCGAATGTGGTAGTCTCATTATGGGCTCGACCTGATTGTGGCCTTCACTCCATACCTTGATCTAAAGAGCATATGTGACCAAAACAGATAGGTAGCCTCTAATTTTGGCGGTGAAGTCCCCTGGACAAACACAACGTAAAATGTGGTGGCAAGTCTATGACCTACACGTTCGCAATACATCACATTAGCGCAGACATGTAGAGTGAGACTTAGATCCTTGATGACTCCAACAAAGGGTCAATGTTGTCCCACCAAATTGTGCTACTACTCTAGAGATGACTTCATCTGGAGGCCCAGTTGATCGGCTATTTGTTTGGGCATTACATAACTACTTTCCCGAATCGATCATGCGATTGTGCACCAATTTATCTCCAATGATTAATGAAACATAAAATGGAGGGGGATTCAGATATTTACCTCATTTTTCTCCTTGGTTTCTCTCAGATTGGGCCACATTGGTAAGCATTTTCTCTTGTTGGTTAGGGGGTTGACTTGAGCTTGACCAATTGGCCATGACAGTCTGTAATAGATCCCTCTGCCTTGGAATAGCCAGTGACTCCCATAGTGAAATATTCACACTTGTCCTCTTCATTTACTCAATGATATTAAATGATCTGTCCCTCTATTGCCCCCTTCCCTAGTACATTTTTATCTTGCACATGGGATTTTACAACCGGTGCCTGAGTAGGTTTGGAAGGTGGCTTGGATTGACTTTGCACATTGGGAGTTGTATTTTGAATGCCAATACCTTATGGAGTAATGGAGGGTTAAGGATCACTTGAGCTTGGTGAATGTCCTTCTCTAATATTTCTCTTTTTGGACCATGTATTGGAAGCTATACTTTGAGAAGGGGTCTGATTCATTCCACAAAAGTCTTCATCCTGCCAATTGACAAGCATAGTCTCGTTTGGAGGTTCCTCTTGCCGAGCTCCTTGCTGTTGATCCTCTTCTTTGCTAGGTTCTTGTGATACACCAACAATTTACACCATCAGATCCTGATTTAGTGCACCATTGAAGCACATCGATTGATTATGTGGTAGACTACATGGGAAACACCAATCATACTCTTGTGCCATGTTATTTTGTCTTTGGAACTAATGCCCTTGATTTTGAAGTCAGTGTGTTTGGATCATATGACCTAAAAGGTCTAGCAACTTGAGGTTTCCCTTGATGTTGACTCTGATTTATAGCCTGGGCTGGTGGTCTATTTGGCTGATACAGAGGTCTAGCCTGATACTGAGCCTGAGGTTGATATGGCCTAGAACTCTGAGCCTGTTGTATTTTGATGGTTACTAGCTAATTTCCTAGGTTTTGCAATTTTTTCATAACTTCCTGAAGCTCCTTTGAGGTGTTAGATGATGAAGTGGAGGCTTCAATTGAAATTTGACTCCTGGGGGTGGGTATAGGAGCTAATGTGGGTGTTTGGCTAGTACCTAGGTTTCCTAACTCGGGGTATAGAGGCATGGATTTCCTAGGAGAAAGTTTTCCAACTTGAATCAAACAATTCTCAGCTCCTATGGAAAGGTTATAGGTTATAGGTAAGGTTGTGCCACCCATTGACTGAATCATCAAAAAAATATCAGAATTTAAAGCCCTAAGAAAGTATAAGAAGGCACCTTCATTAGTGGGATTTACTGTTGTTGGAATCCTATCCCAGTCCATTGGAATCGAGGTTGAAATCAAATCGCCTTGCTCGTTCGAAGCTCTATTGATTTTTTTCAGCTACTCCGGTAAGGATAGGTTATCTCCCTTTTCTCCAAATTGGTTGTGAAGAGTTGTGCACAGCTGGTCCCAATTTTGAATAGAGCCTGCTTCAAGGCTCCTGAACCATTGTGAAGCTTTACCTTTGAGTGAAGAGGCTAGCAACTTGACTGCAATATCCATCTCATTGATCTCATGGATTGTACAAACATTTACAATGTCTTGAATGTGGTCACCGAGACAAGTCTGGTTTTCTCCAGTGAAATATGGGATGCTCTTCAATGTTGCCACCGAGACTAGGTTTTGTGCATTCAAAGCAAGTGGGTCAGCTGCTAGTGAAGTTGATGTAAGGATTTGGTTGTTGGTGTGCCATCCTGATCGGCCTGAGTACCCTTCTTGATTGAAATAACGACCTACTAGGAGGAGGTGTTGATAAGGCTCTGTTTGGAGGAGATGGAGACCTCTGGGCTCTTCTTCTTCTCCTTCTATCTGGAGACAAGTGTATGTGTACAAACTGTCCTTCCTCTCTTGTTCTAGACCTTGTTTGTATCCTTCTCATGAACTTGGGAAACTTGGACTATTGGAACCAGTGGATTCTGTCCCTTTTGGAGTCGTCAAATGTGTAGTTCTTAGAATCTTCTTAAAAGCTAGAATCACAGCAAGTGTACATCAATTTTATTGTAATAATGATGGAGACTTATTGGTCCCACTTGGGTATGCGAAAACTGTTAGTGCAAAATCATAGCACCCTCAAATGAGTAGTTATATCTACTTTTCTAAGGTAGATTCATTTGGTGTGATTCGCACAACATTGAGTCTTCCCCAAAATGTGGGACTTTGCAAATGGGAAAAATCTTCAGATTAAAGGCTGGTTCATATTCCTCTATTTTGGTGCATGTGTGAAAACTTGCAGAGGGCCTATTCCTAAACCTAATCTAAGCTCTACCAAGGAGACATAGATAAAAGGAATGCAGGAAATCAAACTAAGCTATAAGGTGATGCACCAAAGGAATGATGAACATTTATTTTGTTGATAGACACAAACCAACAAAATGCATACAATAACCAAGCACAGATAACCAAACCTATAATGAAAGATCAGATGAAAGAAAAAGAAACAAGAAAGGATCTAAAATAGATCACAGACGTGTTTTATTGCTCTGCAGATTTATACAATGCATTACAAAGTGGCCAAAAGGTAGAAAACGTATTACAGTCTAGTGGAAGGTCTGGAAACTCCACGAGTTCCTTTACCAGAAAAAGGGGAGCTTGTAAAACAGAAGAATGTCCACCTTTTTGCAATGAGTCTCAACGCAGCATTTATAGATTCAATCGAACGATAAAAGAGAGAGAGAAGTGGGAAAATAAGGTCAAAGCTCAACCACTAATGTCAATGCCTCCTACAAAATCTACCCCCAAATCTACCTTGATTATCGCGTTGATCACCGGTTCGGCACCTTGAAGAAGGAGGAAACAACGGAGCAGATTGAATCTGATCTGGTTATTGATGTAGATAGATCCCGCATTAATGGCCCTGAAGATTTTTTCTCGATTTCCCTTTACCTAACACCCCAAAATTAAAGTTTTAAATCCCCATGGCATGGGCAAGGCCGAGATCTTAATAACGGTGTCAGATTTGTAATATTTCGAGCCCTGAGTCGAAAGATATGCCCCTTCAAAGTTTGTATCGGGTCCGTACAAAAGGGTGGGAAAACCAGTTTAAAAAAATGGCCCCCTTTTGACCTCTAGGACACGTGGAGGGCTAGTGCTTTTCTAAAGGTGGCCTCTGTATTTTTCTCTTGGAATAGCGTGGGGCTGACACGTGGCTTCCTCTGCTAGCTCGCTCAATTTATTTATTTCTCGGCTAAGCTCTTTGCTTGGCGGGGTCATATTCCTTGACCGGGGACACGCGGCAGTTTGGCGCTTGTTTGAGAACCCTCTCTCAATTTGATCCTTGAATTAGTGCCATTCGGACACTTGGTGCTCTCCATCGGTCTGCCACCATGCATTGACTATTCAACTTGACTTTGTCCCATTTTCGAGACTGGATGTGTGGAGGCTATGCGCTTGCTTTGAAACTCCCGATCAAAATTTTTCCCTTGGAGTAGTGTTGAGTTGACACTTGGAATCCTTTGTAGGTATTTGAAGTTTTCAATGACCTCTCACTTCCTTTTCAGGCCTGGGGCTACGTGGTGAACTGGCGCTCATTTGAGTCTCTACTGTTGGATCTACCCCTAGATATGCGCTACTCCAACACGTGGCTCTCTCTGCTAGAACTTCTATACTTAACCTTTTTCTGAGGCCCACCATATCCACCTTTTGACCTCTGTTGACCATTTTCTATGTGGAGGACTGGCGCGAGTTTGAGTCCTCTCCTTTGGCTCCCATCTTAGACTTGCACCAAGTTGACACTGGCACCTTCCCGTCTAGCCGAGAATTTTCAACGGTCGGCCAACTTTTGGGGTTACGGGCGCTTGGAGGCGTGATGCTCATTTTATATTCTTTTCTTCAACTCACCCTTGGAGAAGCCCCACTTGGACATGTGGCTCTTTCCACAACATCCTCCATACTTATCCAATTTGGACTTGTTCTGAACTGTTTTGAGCCCGAGGACTTCGGATCTTCACCGTTTCTTCCCTTAATTGCTCCTGGCTCCTTTGACATTGTTCCTCCTCCTCTGACCCTATTGTTCTATTTCCAAGCCTACCTGAAACATGTAGAATGGATTTAAGGCTTGATACGCTTTACTGAGCCGCCGTCTTACGGATTTCTCCCACACAGGTTGTTTGTTTGACTGTGAGCCCAACCACTTCCATTATAGAGTCCCTTTGCAACTGCTTTTACGAGGATCGAACGTGATTTCTTAGGTCTTTTTCATGTGAGGTCATTTTGATCTAATATTTTTCCTCGGGAGAAAATTATGGATAACAGATTGCTTATTCATTATATTTTGGGGTTAGCATAAGGTTGTATAGATAATATATCATATCTAAGTATACATGCAATAAAAATGGATATTCTACAAAAAAATATACAAAACAAGAGATATAAATCAACACCCATTTAACGTGGTTCACCCAAAGGTGGGCTACATCCACCAAGAAAAAGCCAATCTATTATCCGAAGCTTTTAGAAGATATACAATTGAAGATCTACAATCTTCCACACCTTGCAGATGTACAATATTTTCTTTCTCTCATGCTTCTCCTTCTTCTCCAAGAATTCTCTCTCTCACAATTATTCTCACAATAATAATTAACACACCACCCTCTTACTTTTAAACCCTAGCATTTATGCTTATATAGGCATATACAAACTTACGGCACTTAACCATGCAATTACAATCAATAGATCTGATTTAATGCTAAAATTAGATCTAATTCTCAAGAGTTAAATAAAACACTCCCGCACAGGTAACTGACACCGGTTATCCCTAACCGATGTCGATTCCTCCTTTCCTAACTGATGTCGTTCATAGGTGATCGATGTCGGCCCATCCATAACCGATGTTGGTTCTTTGTATTTTCCAAAGAAGTTTCATATTGCATGCTACACTCAAGTAATTGAGCTCCATAACTCAACAATCTCCCACTTGGACATAAACTACTACACCATACCTATACAACATCGTTCTTGGATCTTTTCCTTAGCTTTGTTTCTTCCTCTTCAAGTCTCAAACTCGAAGACCAACAGAAATGGATTTTTGCTCCAACTTCTCTTTTGATAATGGCTTCGTTAGTATATCCCCGGTTTTTCACTCATATGAATATTCCCGCTTTTATATGTCCATCCTCCAATACCGCCATATGAAGTGATACCTCAATTGAATGTGTTTCATTCTAGAATGAATCGTTGAGTTCTTTTCCAAATGAATTTAATTTTGATACACCTTTGAACAATTTACAATCATCATTCTCCTTTCCCAACTCTTCCATGAACATGCTCATACATATAATCTCTTTGCTAGCTTTTGTAGCTGCAACATACTTTTCCTCTCGTAGTAGAAAAATCTACAACCTTCTGCAATCTCAAAATCGACTAACTTTTGTTTCACCTACTATGAAAATATATCCAGTAGTGCTCCTTCTACCATCCAAATCTCCATCCATATCCGAATCAACATATCCACATAAATAAATATCTAAACCTCCATAGCATAACTGCATGCTAGATGTCCCTCTCAAATACCTGAGTATCCATTGGACTATTTTCCAATGCTCTTTACCTAGATTGGCCATAAATCTACTCACAACTCCCACTTTGCTATGCAATGTCTAGTCTGGTACAAACCATAACATACATGAGACTCCCAACTGTTGAAGCATATGGTACTTGTGTCTTGTATTTTACCTCCTCATGTCATGAAGGAAACTGATCTTTGATAAATTTGAAGTGTCCTTCCGAGGTGTACTTATAGGTTTTGAATCTTATATGTTAAACCTTACCAACACCTTATTGATATAAGCCTCCTGAGACAAATACAATTTCTTGTTCTTCATGTCTCTATGTATTTGCATGCCAAGGATTCTTTTTGAACCTCGTAAATCCTTCATATAAAATGTGTGAGCTAGCTTTCCCTTAAGCTCACCAATGTCCTACATATTAGATTTTGTAATAAGCATATCATCCACATATAGTAACAAAATAATATAGCTCTCATTTTCAAGTTTTTTGAAATAAACACAAAGGTCAAATTCACATCTCAAATAACCATGCTCATGCATGAAACTATCAAACCTCATGTATCATTGCCTTGGAGCTTTCTTGAGCCCATATAGACTCTTTTTCAACCTGTAAACTAATTTCTCCTTACCCTTGACTTCATACCCAGGTAACCACTGCATATAAATCTCTTCATCCAAATCACCATGAAGGAATAACATCTTCACATCTAGTTGCTCTAAATTAAAAAAATGTACTACAACTATACTCAATACAAAAAATATGGAAGTCATTTTAATAACAGGAGAAAATATTTCACCAAAGTCAATACATGATTTCGTGCAAATCCCTTTACTACAAGCCTTTCCTTGTATCTTGTTTGTCCACCTTCTTCTTCCTTGATATTGTAAACCCATTTGTTCTCGTAATGTCCTCTTACCTGATGGAAACTTAACCAAATCCCAAGTCTAGTTTTGTTCAAGGGAGTCCATCTCCTCATCCATGTCATGCTCTCACTACACGTGTGTCTTATCCTACATTGCTTCTTCAAAACTTTACGGTTCACTTATCGACACTAAAATTTTCCTCCATAATTTCTATTTCATTAATGTATGTATTAGGAATAGGATGTTGTTAAGTATAATTAGTAGTAGCGTCTGATAGAAGATAACGGTGCCATCAGTACGGTGTCGCCAATAATGTGGAGTATGGTAACAATCAAAGTACAATAGGAATGTTGTAAAAAGTAAATATTTGTCGTAAGTGGTCCGGTAATGTTAAAATGTCAAAGTTTGGGTAATTAGAGAAGTAGGGTCTACATGATTAGGAATTAGAATATTATATTGGTAATAAGGACAAGGAGTGAGGTCATAAATATTTTGTGTATTTTATTTGTAAAAAGTCTAAAAATGTGGAACCCATGTAAAATGATAAGGTTTATCTTATCTTAAGAGATAAGCTTACATGTACAGATAAGAGTTAAGGTATGGAATATGATTCGTCAGAGTGGATTTCTTATCCTATCTTAGAGATAGGATGGATAAGCCTAGAAGTTCTATAAATAGAGAGGCCACCCCCCTCATTTAGCATAGAAAGAAGTAGTGAGAAATATTGTAGGAAGTGTGCAAAGGAAGCCATCAGTTAAAGGTGTGTTGAAGAAGCCATCAAGAGGTGTAATTGTAAAGTTTCTCCCATAGTCTTGTTGAAGTACCTCATGGGTGAGATTGTAACAATTTCATGTTAATATTATAATTTACTTTGATATTTCAGATTTGTCATCATTCCGTCTTATCATAGTCGATGGTATTCTTGTGTTCGGTTGTTGTTTTGTTTCCATATTACGTCCACCAAACTAAAGGTTGTGCATTAGTAAATAATCATAGCACGAGGAGTTCCCGGTGAAGAATTATCATAGTGCCGGATTGGTGATGACATTTTGGTTCCATGGTAAAGTCATTTTTACTGTGAATAGTAGTTACCATGTTAAAGTCATTTTTGCCATGAATAGTAGTTACCATGGTAAAGTCCTTTTTGCTGGGAATAGTAATTACCGCAGTAAAGTCACTTTTTACCGTGAATAGTATTTACCGCAGTAACTTCACTTTTTACCGTGAATAGTGTTTACCACAGTAAAGTCAGTTTTTACCGTAGTAAGTCAAGTTTTACCATAGTTTACCGTGGTCATTTCTATTTTACTATAGAAAGGTGTAAAGTCACTTTCTAGTATAGTGATTCCAATTATTTGTGCACATAAGTCTTGTTAATTGTACTTGTGGGTTGGTATTTCACGGTGGTTACTTTTGAAAATGGGAAAGATTCCTATTTTTTCAGCTCAATCTAATGAAGATGCTTCTTCTTTCATTCAAGAGTTTAAACGATCTTGTATTTGTAATGGCCTCATAAGAAGGGAACAATGGACTGAATTTTTTCCTACCTTTTTGGATGGTTCAGCACTTAGGTGGTTTGAAACACTAGGTGATAATGTGAAAAATTCATGGGATTTATTAACTGAAAGTTTTCTTGAAGAATTTGGTGAACAACAGAGATATGCAGATCTCATGATTAATATCACAAAGCTAACCCAAGGAGAGAAGGAGAAGATAAGGGATTATCATGCTCGTGTTCTAGAGCTAAGGAGGAAGCTCGATGCCCGATCTCTGAAGGAAGGATTAGCGGATGGGTTGATGAATGGCGTGGATAATCTCCTATGTAAGCACTTCATTCTTGGGATGAAGCCAAAAGATCAGACAACGAGTGAAGTATGACCGCCCAGCTACCATTGAACAAGCAAAGGAGATTGCAAGAAGGCAAGAAGAAAGCATGGAAGAGGAGCCCAAAGAAATTGTTGTTAAAGTAGAGCCTACACCAGCACCTTTGGTCCAGAATCCACAACCACTCCCGGTGAGCACAAATATTTCTCCTAGTACATCTACTGAGTATGAAGATTTACTTAGGAAGATGGGCCAGTTAACTATTAATCTTCTTCAAGGAAAGGAATTTAGTTCTCAGGGAGGAGATAGAGGTCCAAAAAGAAATATTTCTGAAGTTGTTTGTTATGGTTGTTATAAAAAGGGTCATTATAAGTATAATTGTCTAGATAGAGCTTCTACATCTGGTACAAGAGATAATGATAAAGGAAAAGTACACGTGAATTCTCTTGATGTAGTAGATAAGAGTAGAAATAATGAAGTAGATGTGTTTGTAACAAATAGAAAGAAAGAAAAAGATAATCAAGATGGAACCGATCCTAAGAAGATGAAAGGAGAAACTAGTAAGAAACATAGGAGAAGAAAGTTGGGTGTGCAAGATTTTCTGATTTCACAGGGCAAGGACCATACTCCATCTTGAAAGATCTGTCCAAAAGGCCTACAAATATTACATATGGTCAACTCTTGGCTATGTCTTCTGAGAAGAGGCGGGAGTTGCGAGGTGGAATCCATGCTCGAAGAAGGAAGGAGGTTGAGGTCCCTGTTTTGGAGGCGAGGCGGATCCCTATGCTCCACAAGCCGAGGTATTATGTAATGGTATTTCAATTCATGATGTCTTAGTTGATGGAGGTGCTACGATTAATGTAATGACCGAGTCCGTAATGAATATGTTGGGTT
Organism: Taxus wallichiana var. yunnanensis; assembly: GCA_018340775.1. Taxonomy (NCBI): domain Eukaryota; kingdom Viridiplantae; phylum Streptophyta; class Pinopsida; order Cupressales; family Taxaceae; genus Taxus; species Taxus wallichiana. The sequence goes on from CM031241.1 coordinate 547,997,354, forward strand.
TAAAATTGATCGCCCTTCAACACTTATGTTAAGGTCATTAAATAAAGGAAAAACTCAACCGAAGGTGTAGTTTCAAATGTGGCAATATCTCGTTATGGGTGTTGTATGTGTGGTAGATTTTCGAGTGATGAAAAATGGTACTGCTTTGCGTACTAATGCTTTTTGGGAAGACCATGACTAAGGAGAGTTCATGCAAGAAACTACCGGAATGAAGGTTTCATGACACTTGGACGTGGTAGAGAGAGGGTGAAGATAAATGTGATCCTCGACATCATAAGGTAGAACACAGTGGATTCAAGTGATGAAACCGATGATTGGACATCTTTTGATTACTCTAGTACCAAAGAAGTGGACATCAAGATCAAGAAAGTGAGGTGGATGTTTTAGTCATGGATATCCTTCCAGTCCACACCAACTCGGGACCCCATAAAATTATCTCAAGAAGAAGTTGATGATCGTCTCCAACAAATAAATATTGGCGATGATGTGATGGAGAGTGAGAAGGAATCCTACCTCCAGCTCTTCCGAAGGTACATACACCTATTCACTTTTGATTACAAGGAACTCCGTCAAGTAAGTTGGGTAGAACATTGTATTGAGTGGTAGTTGGTGCTAAGCCTATAAAGCAAATGCCATATAGAATGAATCCTAATTTTTCCAAGACCGTAAAAGAAGAAATAGATAAGTTGCTTGATGCAGGATTCATATTTGCTGTGGAGAATTCAGAATGGGTTTCTCCCATTGTGATCTCAATAAAAAAGAATGGGAAGCTACGCATTTGTGTTGATTACAAGAAGCTCAATAAGGCAACAAAGAAGGATCATTACCCTCTTCCATTTTCGGATCGATCTTGGACGCGAAGTAGCTGGCCAGGAGTGCTATAGTTTTGTTGATGGATATAGCGGCTACAACCAAGTTCGTATAGCAGAGAAAGATTAGCTGAAGACCACGTTCACCACTCCTTGGGGAATGTTTGCTTATAGAGTTATGCCTTTTGGGTTGTGTAATGCTCCAGCAACATTCCAGCGTTTGATGAATAGGGTGTTCGAACCCTACATTGGGACCTTCATCGAGTATTTCTTGGATGATTTTTGCATCTATGGGAGCAAGTTGGACCACCTGCACCAGATGGAGACAACATTTCAAAGGTTAGATGAAGCACAAGCCTCACTAAACCCTACAAAGTGTGTCTTTGGATGTTCTAAAGGTGTTTTGTTAGGGCATGTTGTATCCAGAGATGGTATTGGTACTGATCCTGATAAAGTTTCAAAATCAAAGATTTACCATTTCCTATGAATAGAAGTAAGTTGAGATCATTTTTAGGCCATGTGGGTTACTATAGAAGGTTCATCAAGAATTTCTCAAAGATTACACAGCCACTAACCCAGTTCTTGAAGAAGGATGTTACTTATGAACTAGGAAATAAGGCACATGAAGCTTTTGGACAATCAAGGAAGCCCCAGAGTCTTCACCTGTTTTGAAGAATCCAGATTGGAGCAAGCCATTCATTGTATACATTGATACCTCGATGCAGCACTAGGAAGTACTTTGAGCCAAAAGGATGAAAATGGGAATGAACATCCAATTTACTTTGGGAGCGATAAAATGAGTAGTCTTTGAGGTAAACTATATTAGTAATCAAAAAGAGGCTCGCTATCATTTTTGCTTTGTAAAGAAGTTTAGAAATTACTTGCTAGGGCATAAATTTATAGTTGTAACGGATCATCGAGGCTCAAATATATTGTCAATAAGCCTAACCCATCGGGAGGATAGCAAGATGGATAATTTTGCTACAAGAATTTGAATTTGATATTATAGATAGGCCGGAAAGAAGCATGTCAATGCGATGCACTCTCTCGAGCCTATGATGGTTTAGGATCATCTTGTGATGATGATGATTTTCCCGATGCAAACATTGTTCTCCCTTGACACAATCCCTAGTGAATATATAGATATTTGGAATTATCTCGAATGAATTCAATTTTCCGATGGTGCCGATGCAAAGACTAAGAGAAAGATTACTCAAGCCCGATCGTCCATATTCTATTCTGCATGGAGCATTATTTCGAATAGGACCTGATGGACAGTACAAGAGGGCAATTGGACGTGATCAAGGAAAGGAGCTACTAGAAGAATTCCACAATGGTACATGTGGAGGGCACTTCTCTGGACAACTTACAACAAGAAGGATCTTGGATGCAGGTTATCACTGGCCCACTCTTTTTAAAGATTGTTATAATTATTGTAAGACATGTGATATTTGTCAAACACATGGTAACCGTAAGACTTCATCAGCTCCATTATGTCCTATTCTTCCACTTGGTCCCTTTGAAAAGTGGGGAATAGACATTTTAGGTCCACTTCCAACTACATCACGTCAAAATAAGTATATTGTAGTTGCCACAGATTATTTAACCAAGTGGGTTGAAGCTAGGCCATTGAAAACAACTTTCATGGATGAAGTGGCAAGGTTCATATATGAACGCATTGTCACTAGATTTGGTTGTCCATTAGAAATTGTAACAGATCAAGGAAGCCACTTCATTAATGAGGTGGTAGAAGCCCTAGTCAATAAGTTTTCTATCAAGCACAGGAAGGCAACAACATACAAGCCAAACACAAATGGACAGGTGGAACGAACAAATTTTGTGCTGTGTCAAATTCTAGCAAAAGATGCGACCTTACAGTACATAAATGGGATAAAAAGATTCATGCAAAGATTGTGGGCATATAGGGCAACATCAAAGTCAGCAACAGGATACTCCCCATTTCGGTTGGCCTATGGCATTGATCCAGCTTCTTCCTATTGAGTTTGATATTCCCCGTGAGAGTTATGAAAACGAAAGGATGGATGAAAGTGATTCAAGAAAAGAAAGGTTGGTACATCTTCATTTGCTAGAGGAAATGAGGGAAATAGCAAAGGATACAAACCATAAGAATAAAATGAAGCAAAAGGAATACTTTGATCAAAAGATCCAGTGGTCTCCATTTCATGTGAATGACTTGGTCCTAGTATATGATTCCAGATACAAAAAAAGAAGACAGAGAAAATTTCTTCCAAAATGGATGGGGCCCTACAAAATAGCAGTTGTGCATGAAAATGGTACGTACCGACTGGAGGAATTGGATGGCACTCCCATTACGAAATGGGTCAACCACGACAAGTTGAAGATTTTCCAAGCACTAGAATAGTCTACTCCGAGGACGGAGTAGAAGCTAGGAAGGGGGAAGATGTCGACACTAAAATTTTCCTCCATAATTTCTATTTCATTAATGTATGTATTAGGAATAGGATGTTGTTAAGTATAATTAGTAGTAGCGTCTGATAGAAGATAATGGCGCTGTCAGTACGGTGTCGCCAATAATGTGGAGTACGGTAATAGTCAAAGTACAATAGGAATGTTGTAAAAAGTAAATATTTGTCGTAAGTGGTCCGGTAATGTTAAAATGTCAAAGTTTGGGTAATTAGAGAAGTAGGGTCTACATGATTAGGAATTAGAATATTATATTGGTAATAAGGACAAGGAGTGAGGTCATAAATATTTTGTGTATTTTATTTGTAAAAAGTCTAAAAATGTGGAACCCATGTAAAATGATAAGGTTTATCTTATCTTAAGAGATAAGCTTACATGTACAGATAAGAGTTAAGGTATGGAATATGATTCGTCAGAGTGGATTTCTTATCCTATCTTAGAGATAGGATGGATAAGCCTGGAAGTTCTATAAATAGAGAGGCCACCCCCCTCATTTAGCATAGAAAGAAGTAGTGAGAAATATTGTAGGAAGTGTGCAAAGGAAGCCATCAGTTAAAGGTGTGTTGAAGAAGCCATCAAGAGGTGTAATTGTAAAGTTTCTCCCATAGTCTTGTTGAAGTACCTCATGGGTGAGATTGTAACAATTTCATGTTAATATTATAATTTACTTTGATATTTCAGAATTGTCATCATTCCGTCTTATCATAGTCGATGGTATTCTTTTGTTCGGTGGTTGTTTTGTTTCTAGATTACGTCCACCAAACTAAAGGTCACATGCATTAGTAAATAATCATAGCATGAGGAGTTCCCGTGAAGAATTATCATAGTGCCGGATTGGTGATGACATCACCATTATAAGTCAATAATAAATAAGATAGAGAAGGCGTAAATCTTTACGGAGGTTTACTTACCTTTTGTGACCTTCTCACAAAATTTTGGGGTACTTGGAGGCTCATCCAGGGACCTCTTGGAAAAAAATTTATTCTAATAGTGGCCGACACTTTGGTCACCTATAGCCGACGCTGATTCTCGCTAATCGATGTCGGTTAACTCTTCTCGTAACCGATATCGGTTCGGTTGATCGATACCGATTAGGGGTCAACCGAAACTAGTTACTTGTGTAACCCTGTTAATATTATTTTTAAATCGAGAGTTCATTTTCATTCACAAACTTCTCAACCTGTTCATCTTTGGTTACCAAAATTTGATCCTCAGTACATTCTCTTTTCATTCCATTCAATGTCACGACTCCTAATAATTTTAGAATTCTCTAAATCTCAAAAATGGAATTCAAAATCACCGAGATCCATAACCAATGAAAGTGAATCTCTTGGATTTTTCATTTAATTTTTTCCTATTTTCCTTATATATATGCACAAAAGCTTCTGAACCAAAAATTTAAGAAAAGAAAGATCTACCTCTTTTCCAGTCCAAGCTTCCTTTGGTATTCCTCCATCTAGTGAACTTGAAGGCCCATAGTTAATTAAATAAATCGTTGTATCAACTGCTTCTACCTAAAACTGCAAGGGCAATCCAACATGTATCATCATACTTCTAGCACATTCCATGATTGTCTTGTTCATTCTTTCTACAAAACCATTCTCTTATGGTGTTCTTGGAACCATCATTTCTCTATGTATTTCATTCATTGAACAATAATCATTAAAAGTCTTGCTATAGTATTCACCACCATTGTCAAATCTAAGGCACTTTAAGTTTTAATTTGATTCATTCTCAACAAGGGATTTCCATCTTTTAAAAGTATCAAAAAAATCATCTTTACATTTAATACAATAAACCCATACCTTTTTAGTAGCATCATCAACGAAATTAATATAATACTTTGGGATCCTGTGAGAGAAGCTACTTGGGCTGGTCCCCACACATCTGTGTGTACAAGCTCCAATTTTTACTCCTGTATCCCCAACTTTGAAAAATCTCACTCTCTTTTGCTTTCCAAAGATACAATACTCGAGAGAAATCAAGATCTAAATCTTTCAAATCTAATATCTTACCCTTAGCCTTTAAGACCTGCATTCCTTTTTAACTCAAATGACCCAATCGATTATGCCAAATGCATGCATCTGAATATAAAGTAGATAATGCAAAAAAGAAATCAGTAATACAGGTAGATAAATATAATGTTCCTACCTTCTTACCTCTTGCCATAACAAAAGCACCCTTGGTGACTTTCTAAGAGTCTCCTGTAAAAGTAACCATGCAACCAGATTCACCTAGTTTCCCTGCAGAAATAAGATTCCTCCTGAGGCTTGGCACATGCCTCACATATTTCAATACCCATGTATTTCCATTCTACAATTTTAGATGAACTTCCCTTTACCAGTAATACTGCAAGGTTCATCATCACCCAAATAAACATGCCCAAAATTGCCCTGGACATAATTTCTGAAATAACCCTTATTAGGGGTTGCATGGAAAGAAGCTCCTGAATCTAAAACCCATGATTCAATTCTATTATCCAAAGAAAGAATAAGAGCATCTTGCATTACCTTTGATGAAGCAAGATTCACCTCTTTACCTTTGTCTGGTTTTTTATTCTCTTTATCCTTTGACCAACAATATTTCTTTGCATGTCCTTTCTTTCCACATTTCCAACAAGTAATTCCCTTACTTCTGGATTTAGATCTGCTTTCCCTTGACTTTGATTTCTCATTACTCTTACTCTTAGATCTCTCCTTCTACCTACCCCTACTTTCTACATTCAAAGCATTTCTAGATGATGTTTCCTCTATACTCTTCCTATGAATTTCTTCATTCAAGATTATACTAACCACATCATCAAACTTCAAAATATTATTAGCAGATGTTGTATTACTAACAACCATTACAAAGTTTTCCCAACTATCAGGAAAAGAACATAAGAATAAAAGTTCTTTTACTTCATCATCAATCGGTATAGTAACCGATTTTGACTGATTTACAATAGATCAAAACCATTCAAATGACTAGAGGTAGATTCACCTTCATGCATCTTAGAACTAAATTGTTCATCATCAAAGAAAATTTATTTGAAGCACTAGGTTTTTCATATAAATTAGTAAGAGATTTCATTAAGTCTACTGTAGAAACCGCTTCTATAATATTGGAAGCCACGGATGCTTTCAGGCTCAATCTTATAGATCCCAAAGCCTTTCTGTCAAGAATCTTCCATTCTTCATCAGTCATCTTTGTAGGTCTAGACTTATCATCCAACGGTAAGTACAAATCTCTTTGATACAGATAATCCTCAATCTGCATCTTCCATAATTGATAATTTCGGCCGTCAAATTTCTCTACCTTGTATTTATTATATTTTTCCATTGTTGTAGCTCCCACTCAATCAAAAAACCCTCTGTGAGTAAATCAGTCAACATACAAAACCCTCAAACAAAGCTCTGATACCAGTTGTTGGGTTTAGCACACCGGTCGTATGACAATAATATAAGATGTAAGCATACATGCAAATAAAAGCGAGATATTCTACCGAAGCAATATACAAAACAAGAGACATAAATCAACACCCATTTAACGTGGTTCACCTAGTGTGGGTTACGTCCACCAAGAAACAATTCAATCTATTATCCAAAGCTTTGACAAGATATATAATGAAGATTTACAATCTTCCACACCTCTCAGATGTTTAGTACTTTCTTCCTTCAAGCTTTTTCTCTACCACCAAGAATTCTCTCTCACCAACCTTTTTCAAGTTCTTTCTAATTCTTGTTTATCATTACTTCTAAACCCTAGATTTTGTGCTTATATAGTCGTTTATAGACTTAGGGCACTTAGCCATGTAATTACAATCAATAAATCTATTTTAATGATAAAAATAGTTATAATTCCCAAGAGTTAATTAAAACTTTTTCACATAGGTAACCAACGCCGATTCTGCCTAACCATCGTCAGTTCCTAATTTCCCTTGACCAATGTCAATCTTCCCTGACTAATGTCGGTCACCCTTAAGCGATGTCGATGTTCTTCGTGTTTTCCAACAAGTTCCAATTGCATGCTAAAATGAAGTAATTGATCTCCACAACTCAAAAAGATACATATGTATTTTGTCTTCACTATCGATGTTGGATATGACTCTTCAGTGCATCTTGGAATTTATTTGATAATTGTACAAATATTGTTTCCTCTACTATCCATGTAAAACATACATCTTCAATGCATCTTGAAATTGCTTTAGTGACTCCACAAACCCTCATATTTAACTATCAATATAAAATGAAAGCTCCTTTTGGTGCAAGTTATAGTTTTATTATACTATATGTTATATTATGGAAGAAAGAGCCCTCCCAAAAATATCTAAATGGTCTAACATAGGATTTTTTTGTGAATAGTCCAATGCATTTTACCATCCTATTGGGGAAAACAACTAAAAGCATCGTGTTAAGATGGACAATCACTAATCACACGAGAATTATCTTTACTTGTTATATAGGGGAGAAGACCATATAGTTGTGCACCTTAAATTTAGGTGTACGTAAATATATGTTGGTGTCTCATTAGCAAAAAATAATAATGTCATAATGTAGTATATGATTGTGCCACATCACTATTTTTCCCTGCACGCGTTAATTTAAAGGAAAATGTAAATTTTGAATTGATTTAGTACACAAATAATTGGTATAAAGCATTTGAAAAATATACCAATAGTTGAGTGCCCTATATATCACATTGTGGTTGGCTCTTAAAATCCATCATTAATAGAAAGTGAACAAATATTGGTTGCTTTTTCAATAAGCTATGGAGAAATCATATCTACACGTTTTGGTACATGCAAGACTATGGGGTCCTTTTTGCCACCATCCAAACATGCATAAATTATTTATATTCATATGAATTTAAGTCAACCCGAGCTTAACACATGGCTTGGTGAAGGACGTCTCATAAGTTAAAAAGGGAGAAAATATTGTTAAACATATGTGCCAAGAGAAGAGTTGTATACCATTTCCATTCATAAAATGCTAGTGTATGTTATTAATTTATTGAGTTATTGATTTGTATTATGTTGCCCCAAGCGAGATTGATCCTTGAAGCTTGCCTTGTGTTAGAAACATTCTCTTTGAAGCTTCGGTCGTTGACTATTAACTAATCCCTTTGGATTACTAAAAAAATGTTATTGATTTATATTTATTAAAGTATACGTTAAGAGATTCTTTAATTTATTATTGTCATAATCATCAAAGTAGTAAAATCTAATGAGTCGATTTTGTAAATTATAAGTGATGTGATGAACAATATTTTTCCTTAATTCAAACAATAATTAACATTATATCTATTTTTTAAATTTAATAAATTAGTTTGTAATTTTGTTTAAAAAATAATAAAAAAATATTTATAATTTTTTTACAAATATTTAATAATTAAACTTAATATTTGACAAGACAAAGGATAGAGGATAAATGAGGTTCAAAGTCATTATAAATCGGTTCTAATTTTGTATGCTTCCCCACTGATAAAGTGAAATCAATGTCGGGATATTAATATATTATTATTTATCCACATGTTCCTTACAAATGTATAGTTGATGCACATGAGAAATATTTTGATTAAATACAACCCCCACTCATTTGTCTTCAACTTGGGTAATGTTGTCGATACCGAGGAGGTGGCGATGAACATGTTTGGTGATGTGGGCTCAATGCATGTTGGAATTTCTTCCACGATTCTAATAGTCTACATTTAATAAAAAAATCAATCCTTCCTAGGTTGGCATGTCTCGCTCCATAATAATACTTTATGATTATTATGCCAATAGGGTGAAGCCATATTGGAGGTGGCCCTTTCACTAACATAATTGTCAAATGGCTATAAGATACATATGTTTGTTTCCTTGCTATCTCGGTAAGATATACCTCTTTAGTATATCCTGGAATTGCTTTCATGACCTTATAAGCCTTACATACTATTGAAGTCATACATAATTCTTCAATACGTCTTGAAATTACCTAAATAACTCTATAAACCCTCATATTTTACTATGAGGCATAGCATAACATCTCTTTTGTCTATAAGTGCTAGTAATATTTGAATTGTGAATTAGATGGAAAGTGAAATCCAACATAGCATATACTTTTGCTACAAATGCTAGTAATTATTTTAAAATCCATTGGGGCCTTTCCAATCCTTTGCTTGGATGGCAACATGAATTTAAAGACCGAGCATGGTTCACTTGGACCAATCTTTGAGAAGGATTTGACCAAGTTATAAAATGCCTCGATCGTGCACTTCTTTCACAAAGTAGCCTTACTTTAATTTTGACATGAAAGGATCCTTTGATATCAAGGTTTGGTTAGATTTTCTTTTATCGGATCACCATCTGATCAAATTTAAGCTTGTTTGGCAAGGGGGCCCTCCCAAGGTACCCAAAACACAATTATTTGTTAATGTTTCTCTGTTGAGTCATCTAGGAGTGATCCCACTTATTGGCAAGATCTAGAATATGGCACCACATCCTCCTTTTGCTACAAGTTGGACTTCGTGGTGGGAGGCAACAATTCAACGCACCACTAGGTTCCTCCTCCAATTTCATAAACAAGGGCTGATTCAGCTATACACAAAGAATTCAAAAGGGTCTCTTTCCTTCTTGATTCCAATCCTTTCGAATATCAACTTCAAAGCCAAGTTGTTAGTATTTGGCACAAGCTTAAACTTATCGAATCTCATTTGGCCCTTTGTGTGCGATTTGGTTGAGAATTCATTGGCTTAGGGTGGGAGATAAAGCCTCGAAAATATTTTCCAAGTCCTCCAGTGCCAAGCATGCTTGTCAATAGATCAAATATATTTATGATTCTCACCAACGGATTACTAAGATCCCAAATAACATTGATGCTTTTTCAAGCTCTATCTTATGGTTTTTCAAGTTCACGAGGATTGATGGTGTCTTCTTGCTTTGCAGAAATGTATTGATGTGGTGCCTAGTAAAATTTTGGCCGAGAGATCATGTTCACTGCAACACCCCTCTCACCTTGGAGGAGCTTCATGTAATTTTGCTGTCTTGCGAATGACAAGTCTCTCGGGTGCGGATGGCTTCCTAGCAATTTTTACAAAGTAACCTAGTCTTTTGTGGAACCTAATCTAATTTAGGTCTATAATGAAGCTCTCCAAATTTTCTCTCTTGGGAGTTTCATCAATCAAGGAAACATCAAGTTCATTCCCAAAGAAGGCAATTAGACGGATGAGTAATTGGCAGCCGATCACCCTGTTGAATGTTTCTTACAAAATTCTTGCTAAGGCATTCGACCTCCACATTATGAATCTTCTTCCTAAGATCATTCAGCTTGAGCATATTGGTTTTGTCAAAGTCTGTTACATCCTAGATAATCTTATTGTTGTCTGGGAAGGAATAGAATGGGTGAGGGTGTCTTCGCAGAGTCCTCTCTTCCTCAAGATTGATTTTGAGAAAGCTTATGATTGCATCGAATGACCCTTCATTTTTTCCATGCTTAAAGCCCTTGGTTTTGGTGATTTATTTCAATTGTTCGTTATCACGATATTTTCGAATGATTCTTCCCAACTCATCATTAATGGTCACCAATCCACTGCCATCAGCCTTTTCCACTCTATCAGACATGGGTGCACTCTTGCGCCGGGGTATGTTGTTTGTGTTAGGTCTTGATGCCACTGGGTTACCTTATTGCTCAACAAGTGGCCCAAGGCCAAATTCAGGGGATTGTTCTTTTGGATCATATAACTCAACTTATCAACGATCACTTTTCTAATGATTCATTTATTAATCTTGTTGAGTCGGAGTAGAATGTTACTACGGTCTTTGAATGTCTTGACAGTTTTTTCTTGGCTTCAGGTTCCAATATTCAAATGACTAAAATTTGGGATATTGATAGAGTTGTTTTCCTCTTTCAAACTGGTTGAAGGCCTACCCCTGAAATGGATTATCCATGGAGAGAAATTCAAATTTTTGGGTATTCCCTTTTCCTTTGATAATGACTCTGTAACTTTTTGGAATTATGTTCTTAATAGGGTGGAGCAGAAAGTCACCAAATGGTCTTCCATTATCTCAGGCTAGTAAATTCCAAGTTTGAACCAAGATCCTTGCCACTACTCATGTTTATTATTTTACATGTTGGTGTCCTTCTCACAATTCATTCAACGGGCTTTCCAAGTTGCTTCAGGACGTTTAATGGTGTAAAATTTCTGGTTCAATTGGTTTCCACAGAGTTTCCTAGGATGTTTTTGCCTTCCATGTGATTAAGGTGGCATGGGGATCATTGATCTTTATCGAAAGAGTGTGGCCTTATGTGCCGAATGGGCTATTTGGTGTCTTTCGAGAAAGCATGCCTAGAAAATTCTTTTGCATCATTGTATTGAATCTGGAGCCCCTTACGAAAAGAAGTGTTGATGTAATATTGGGTTGTATACTCTTATTATCACTTCGGATCCTATCAAAATTATGGGTACCTTTTTCATAAAAAATATTTGGAAAGCCATCGATTAGGTGAAACCATTGATGTGGTGGATTGGCGATGGCTTTTGCATAGGGATTTCTTTTAATTCACAAAATATTTTGTGGTCTCCTATCATCACTAAGGGTGATCTTCCGCTTGCTGAAACCCCAGACATTAAAGTCATCTGGATCTTCCACAAGGGCATGCATACCATTCAGGCTCTTGTGAGTCACCGAGATTGGATTTCTTGGCCGAGGTCAAGATTAAATTCAATCTGGAAAATTTAGACTTCCGAGTCTATTTGAAAAATTCAGGATCTCCTACATGATATTATGCTCCACAAGTTAGGGATCCAACCTCCTACAACTTGGTCGCATGATTGACGATGGAATCGGGATCTTTCCTTCCTCCGATTACCTCACTTGGACCATTTGTCAGTTGTTGAGTCCGCTCTCGCTAGCCATTGATAAAATCAATTCTCGGTGGGGCATTCATACCATTCATGATCTTGTGAGTCACCGAGATTGGATTTCTTGGCCCGAGCTCAAGATAAAATTCAATCTGGCCAATTCGGGCCTCTAGTCTATAAAAAAATTCAGGAGCTCCTACCTGATGTTATGCTCCACAAGTTGGGGTTCCAACCATTGGCGACTTAGTGGCATGATTGGTGGTAGAATCAAGATTTTCCTTCCTCCGATACAACACTCGGACCATTTATCAGTTGTTGAGTCTGCTCTACTGACCATTGATAAATTCAATGCTCGATGGGGGTTACAATCTAAATAGTCCACTTGGCTTTGTCGGCTTTCCCATACCTAGAAATCTCTTCTTGAGCCTAAAGTTAACGCCTTTCTTTTGTGTCTTTTTACCAAGGCTTACCTATGCGTGAAATACTTAGTCATATTGGCCTCCCTAATACTAACTGTCCTTTTTCTCTCGCCCTGAGTCATTCAAACACCTTTTCTGGTCGTGTCCCCATGCTCAATCTATATGGAGGTGGATCCATTCTTTGTTTCAAACCTATCACCCTGAATTCTTCTCGTGGCATCTGGCCTTATTTGGATACTTCATTCCTTATCCTCGTTATATTGATATGCTTTGGCATTTGTTTCGTACCTGTATTTTGTTTCATATCTGGAAAACTCGCAATGCTTTATTTTTCAAGAAAGATCAATTGGCTATTTACTTTTCCACTAATGAAAAGGTGATTATTCTGTCTACTATTCACATACTGATTCAAGCTCAAGCCACCAAGGTTGTCTTGGAGTTTTCTCATCTACAAGAGCTTCTTGATCATTGGGGGAGTGCACCATGCACTATGAGTCTAGTTCCACCGGATCCTCAATTGTTGCCACCTCGGCCTTCGCCACTCCAACAGTCACCTCCTATGGGACCACGTCAAAGAAGCCATTCACATAGCCACCATTCCACCTCCCCTCGGGGCCGACCTTCAACCCCGTCCTCCTCTAGGATGGGATGGAGCTTTCCCCCATGGGGAAAATTTGTTTCTAGCTCTCCACGGTGGGGTTCTCCACCGTCGACCATCTGAAACCATTGTAGGATATTCACCCTTGATTGGGGAATTATGGTTCCATTGAAAATGCAGATATCCTGATCATGACGATTGGTAGGTGGATCCTCCTTCGACAGAGCCTAACAAAGTGGAGCTTTCATCCCTCCTCGGGATGATCCTCCCCCTCCTCCTGGTGTGGCGGCGTGTGCTTGATGGTGGTGTTTTTATGCTATCCGGTTTCCCTGTGGGTGTTTTAATGTAGCCCTTATGGTGTTTTTTGTTGTGTTGGTGCCCTTGTGGCATTTTGTGGGACCGTGTGTTATCTGGTCACCCTTACTATGTAACTCTCTTTTATTTTAATTAATATAAAGGGCAGTTCCAATAGTAAAATCCCTCATGCTAAAAATACCACACTTGGAAAAGGCCAAGAAACGTTTATGTTGACCACTTTGCTAATAAAAGATTTTCATTTCGAATTTATTAGGTTAAATATCTTACATTTTATTTTAAATGGAGATTCAAAGCAAGGACATAAAAGTTCCCAAATGATGATGGTGGATCTAGTCTCATTGTGGGTTATGGTTTTTGTGTTATGTTAGGTGAGGAAACAAAGTTGGCGGTGACCTTGATTTTGACTCGGCATTGTTGCTAGTTTGGGCATCGAGCATGTGTAAAGCTAAAGGCCACAACCTTTGTTAGCGTGCGTCTCATCCTCTATCAAAATGGGAGATGGATCAATGACAACTTGATCACAATCGAAGATTTTGGACATGTAAATAGATGGAGCAATTTGAAAGACATTATTCTTTCACCACGAAAGCGTGGACACTTGACTCAATCTACCATAGAAACATCGTGTGGCTTCTTAGATGATGCACTAGTAGGAGGTTGAATCTTTTGATGTACGAATGCATTCCCAACCATAATCTACTAGCAAAATTTTACACTCTCACTTCTAAAATCATTTCCCCTAGTCTCATTTAAAATCCGTTGAAATGATAGTGATTTTTTTCTAACTTATTTTGGGGTGTGGTGTGGGGTTTCTACTTTGATGAGGTTTTGAACATATTTGATAGCAAATACCAAATGAGATTCAAACTTGAGATGGGCTTGTGAGGCGAAGCCTTATCTAAATGGGTTAAGAGGATGCAACGTGGGTTGTGTCAATATGTGTCCAATTTGATCAACTCACATGTGCTAGCATGCTACCAACCTATGCAAAAAATGGAGTGGAAGACGAGAAGGTGGTGGTGGCCTTGGTTCGGCTCTAGCACTAGTGTTAGTTTGGGAATTGGGTAGAGGAGATGGTGTTTTGGGGTAGTACCTCCTTTTTAGGGTTTAGTGGCATCCCAAACTACCATCTAATACCCAAAAACTATTAATATATAGACACGTAAGTAGTTCCGGTGCCATAAGAGTCCTCTGGAACAATATTCATTTGTATGTTAATGTTCTTTAAGTAGATAGTTGTTTTTAGATACAAAACTAGACCTTGTTCCAAAGACACATAAAGTCTCTAGGAAGTGAAGCCAAACCCTTTTCCATAGACACATCAAACCTTAAGAAAGCGGGTTTGGTATGTATATAATATTTCTTGTTTTTTGGGATTACATACTATAAGTTTGATTGAGAGAGAGAGATGCATTCTCGAGTGGGGTTGAAACAATTAACATGATTTGGAGAGTATGGTGCAAGGCAACCTCTTGCATGGTTTTCTCTCAAAGAAAAGCACATTACACACGCGATGGAGTGTTATGGAACTTCACATTTAGAGGGAAATTGATCCCCATTAACGTTAATATATATATTTTTCTAATGATGTTTGTTTTTATTTTATTTACTTAATCAATCATAATCTAGTGTGTATGTATTATTTCTAGATTGGGGTTTATTAGTGTGAAATAAAATTGGAACACATTCTTATTGGTGGAAAATTTATCAATGTCCTTGTCATATCCTTGTTAGTGGGAGATTTCATGACTTTTTGGATTGTGTATTCAATATTTCGAAGGTGAGGGAGAAGTTTTGGTAAAAATGCAGCCCATTTTAAAAATTTATGATTGTTTGCACATGTTTATGTGTTTTACACTATAAATAATTAATAATTACATAGCTTTGTTTGTAAATTTCATATCGATATGCGATAGATGTTGTCGTGAAGATTTAGACATGTTCATAGTTTATAATGGGCCTTTTGCCAATAAGGTGACACTACTGATGGATGTGGACCTCTCACAAATTGAGTATGCCAATAATGGTGACACGATCCTATGTCTTCACTTAGGCACCGATAGTGGTGGTAGACATGTTTGGTGTTACGGGTTCAATGCGCCTTGGAATTTCTTCTACGACTCTAAACCTACATATTCATTCAAAAAATCAACCCCCTTTCTTTGGTTGAGTCTGGATGTCGGATACCTATATGTATGTTTCCTTGTTACCCATGTTGGATATGACTCTTAAGTGGATCTTGGAAGTTCTTCAATGATTCTACAAATCTTGTTTCCTTTACTATCCATGTCAAACATACCTCTTGATGCCTCTTGAAATTTCTTCGGTGACTCTACAAACCCTCATATTTAACTATTAATGTAACATGACACCTCATTTTGGTGCAAGTTCTACATTTATTAGGTGATAGGCTATATTATGGGAGAAAGAGCCCTCCCTAAAAATATCTAAATGGTCTCATGCGGGAATTTGTTTGTGGAATTGTCCAATTAATTTTACCATCCATTAGGGAAAATCAACTAAAATGCATCGCATTATGATGGAAAACCACCAATCACACGAGAATTAGATTTGCTTGTTATATAGGGGAGATGAAAGTATAACTATGCACCTTAACTTTAGGGGTCCATAAATATATGTTGGTGTCTCATTAGCAAAAATAATAATGTCATAATGTAGTATTTGACCGTATGCACATCAATTTGTTTTCCCTTGCATACGCTTCTTTAAAGGGAAAAGTAAAATTTGAATTGATTTAGTACACAAATAATTGGTATAAAGCATTTGAAATATATACCAATAATTGAGTGCCCTATGTCTCACATTGTGGATGGCTCTTAAAAAGCATCATTAATAAAAGTGAACAACTATTGGTTGTTTTTTCAATCATATGGAGAAAACGAATGTACATGATTTTGGTACATGCAAGACTATAGGGTCCTTGATCCCACTATCCACACATACATTTTATTTTTATTCATATGAATTTAAGTCAACTTTGAGCTTAACACTTGGCTTGGTGAAGGATGTCTAATAAGTTAAAAAGGGATAATACTTTGTAAAATGTATGTGCCAAGAGAAGAGTTGTATGTACCATTTCCATTCCTAAAATGCTAGTGTATGTGATTAGTTTATTAAGTTATTTATTTGTATCATGTTGCTCGAGCGAGATTGATCCTTGAAGTTTGTCTTGTGTTAGAGCTTCGCTCTTTGAAGCTCCGGTCGCTAGGTATTCACCAATCCCTTTGGATTACTAGAAAAAGGTTATTGATTTGTATTTATTAAAATAGTCTATTAAGAGATTTTGTAGTTTATTATTGTCATAATCATCAAAGTAGCAAAATCTAATGAGTCAAATTTGTAAATTTGAGTGATGTGACGAAGATATTTTTTCCTTAATTCAAACAATATTTAACATTATATCTGTTTTTTTAATTTACTAATTGGTTTTTTATTTTGTTTTAAAAATAATTTAAAAAGATTAGTAATTTTCTTACAAATATGAATATTGTAGACTTAATATTCGACAAGACAAAGGATAGAGGAAAAAGGAGGCTCAAAGTCATTATAAATTGGTTCTAATTTTGTATGCTTCCCCATTAATAAAGTTTAATCGATGATAGGATATTAATATATTTTTTTATTTCTCCATGTTCCTTGCGGATGTATAGTTGATGCACATGAGCAAGAGTTTGATCAAATACAACCCCCATTCCTTTTGCTATAAATGCTAGTAGTATTTGAAGTGAGAATTTGATGGAAAGTGAAATCCAACACAATATCTCCTTTTGCTACAAGTGCTAGTAATATTTGAAGAGCGAAATGGATGGAGAGTGACATGTAATTGACAAAATGGATATAGTGTGAAGTATGAACGCAGAGTATAACCATGCATTGACTGGCACAATTCATTTTTAATAGCAATTTGTGGAAATTTATGAGTGGACTCCATCTTCCTTAAGTTTATAAATTATGCCATCGTGGAATTGAAACATTTATTTTAGCTGACTTTTTATTTTAACTGACTCGAATCATGGAATTGACTCAAATCGTGGAATTGAAACATTTATTTTAACTGCCTTTTTATTTTTTTATAAGAATTTGTGGAAAGTTCGTTATTGACGGCATCATACTCGTCAAACCATTAGATTTAAACTTTTCATTGATAATTATTTTTGAAATGACTCGTTCGTGAATTTGGTGAGCGGAAGCTTCCATTCAAGTCTCATGAAGCGTGATGTGCTAAGAGTCTTATGTACTATTGGTCAAAGTGATTGGAATGAAACTTCTCAGCCCTTGATAAGTTAGTTCGATTCCCTTTCTATTTCCTGTCTTGTACTTCAGACCATTTCGACTAATTTTAGCATTGGTTTTTGTACCGGAGTGGTTCTTATTTTATGTTTTTTAGCAGTTTTGCGAGTAATTTTAGCATTTGTTGGTAGTAGGTAGTGTATAGACTACATTGGTTTTTGTACCGGAGTAGGTAGTGTATAAACTACTTCATTTTTTAATATTAATTTGTGGAAATTTATGAGTGGACTCCATATTCATAAAGTTTATAATGTTTGCCATCGTACGTCTCAAATAATTAGATTGAAACATTTAATTAAATCGGCTTTTCATTTTTTTAACAATAATTTGTGGAAATTTCGTGACCGAAGGAATCTATCCAAGTCCGAGTCTCATGAGGCTTTTGAAGTGTTAAAATTCTTATTTATTTTTGGTTGAAGTGATTGGATTGAAACTTCTCAGCCCTTAATAAGTTGCTGGCTTCCCTTGCTGGATTCCTGTATTTTTTGACTGAAAGGAAACCTTCGGATCCTTTCTACTAACTGTAGCATTTGTTGGTATTAGTGTACAGTAAATTGACTTTTTAAAGCTAGTTAAAAACAGAAAAAGATGTCTGTTCCTAAGATAGGGGTTTCTCAATGGCTTGAACAAATAAAAGATACACAGAAACGTGGAAGAACAAGACATGACATCTCATGTGCATCCAAACATTTTCACTGTTCCGGAGTCCCTGCGTGTCGAAAGGCCAGAAGCTTACATACCACAGATAGTTTCTCTTGGACCTTACCATCATCTTAAACTTGAGCTGTATGAATCTGAAAGATATAAATCAAGGCTTACCATCCAGATTGAAAAAGAGCAAAGCAGGGGCCTTTTGAGGGTTTGGTTAAAGAGATAATTAGTATGGCAGGGGAGATTAGGAACAGCTACAATGATCACATTGACTGTGGAGATGAAGAATTAGGGTGGATGATGGCTCGAGATGCTGTGTTTATTCTGGAGTTTATTGGTTGTTATGACCATTATGAAAGGCCTAGACTTCAACAGGCAAACCCTTATTTTCAGAGCATGGATGCAGTATTTAATCCAGAAAGGAAGAGCCCTTTGTTCTTCCCACTTCAGGCTGATATATTTAAGCTGGAGAACCAAGTCCCACTTTTCATTCTAAAGAAAGTTCTAGAATGGCAGACTGGATCAGAAGTTCAAGCATCGGACTGGCTTAAAATGACAATTTCAAGTGCCTGTAAGAAATTCTCTCCTTTCATTCATATTGGGGATTCTTATCGTTCCATTACACTTGCACGCTATGCTAATCAGCTGGACGAAATGCATATATTGGAATGCCTTTACAATTTCGTCGTCCCGAGGAGAACTGCAGGTCATATTAATATCCCTGTTGAAGATGATAACAATGGAGCTGTGCCCAGATTTCCAATTTCTCAGTTTCTTCGTCAGATGACTTCGAGATTTAGGGTGTTTTTATCTCCAAAACTATATCACAAAGCTGACAAAAATCTCCCATCAGCCACAGAATTGCACAGAAGAGGGGTGAAATTCGCTCCTTTCACATGGGCAACTCAAGAAATAAGGTTTGATAGAGCCAGCTCTACTCTGCACCTTCCTTGCATAGATATGGATTACAGAACAGATGTTTTCTTAAGAAATATGGTGGCAGGGGAAGCATTTATGAAGTGGAAAACCAGAGTGTTTACTTGCTACGTAGATTTGATGGACAGACTGATCGACACTCCTAATGATGTTGCAGTGATGAAGAAATATGGCATCATCTACAGCAATTTAGGAAGCGATAAAGAGGTAAGCACTCTGTGGAATGGAATCCGCAGATCAATATGGAGGAGCGCCTATGATCCTATTGACCAGACTATCAAGGATGTCAATGATTATTACAGAAGTAGGTATAGAGTTTTATTTGGCGAGTTTTTACATGAACATTTCTCAAAGCCATGGCGAGCTGCATCAGTGGTGGGAGCATGCACTCTGCTTGTTCTTGCTTTCTTGCAGACAATATTCTCATATTATCAACTGCGACCATAATGTGAACACCGGTGCACATAAATTCTCTTTGCAGCATTACATCTCTACTTAATTCTTGCTTTCTGTAGAGTGAACGCTTCTCTGTTTCCATTCCAAACTACAACTCTTGACGTTTGAGATTTAATGTAATTTTGTTTCTGGTAAAAATTAGTACACATCTCTTAAATAAATCTTTTCGAAAATTGTAGATAGATATCAATCTGAATCTATTATTTTCTTTACAATTTTTTTATGTTGATTGATGATAGATAGCTTTAAAGAATAATTTCAAAGGGAAAAAAACAGGCTCCTAATTTCATCTTCGATTGTCTTCTCTACCTTCAATTGTCTTGTTAAGGTCAAATACACATCAAATTTAAAGTTGCTTGTTTCTATGTCTAACCACTATTCTTGACATTATAGATTCCTGTGTTATTTCAGCTCTCATTTATTAGTTTGAGATTTGTTGTAATTTTGATTCTGGTGAAAGCTAGTACAGATATCTTACCTAAATCTATTTGAAAATTGCATTTTCTTAATAAATTTTTTTGTTGATTGATGATAGATAGTTTTAATCTAGTTGTATTATTAAATTTGACTCAGAAATAATATTAATCTGTTGTATTATTAAATTTGATTGATGGTAGATCATTTTAATCTAGTTTTAATCTTGATTTCAGTGAAAGGAAACCTTCACATCCTTTCTAGTAATTTTAACATTTGCTAATATTAGTCTGTAGAGTAAACTGGTTTTTTTCTCGATGTAGGGAAATGGCTTTAAGGGAAGGGATTATTATTATTTATTAGTAGTTCTTAGAGTATTTTTAGGAATATTTTAAGTAAGAGTGGTCTTATAGTATAAAAGGTTTTTGAGAGTAATTGACATTTGGTAATATATATTTTAAAAGTTGGTGTGGATACTTGAGTCCCTCCTTTTTATCATCTCCTAAACTTTTCTCATTAAAATTTTTAAGGAAAAGATTTTAAATTTTCTTCTTTGCTTAAATTTATTTTTTATGGGGTCACATGTTGAATAAAAATAGGAACATTAGTCCCCTACATGGAACTCATATTTAATTTTAATGTCAAGGAGTGGGGATCTATTTGGCTTTCTTAGATTTTGTTTTATGAATTGAAGGGTATCTATTACATTAAATTCATCCATTTCTAGCTTTTTAATTTTTTATTTTTTTAAAAAAATTGTTCCTAAGGTAGGGGTTTCTCAATGGCTTGAAAAATAAAAAACACACAAAATAATGGAGAAGAACCATGCTTATCATCTTATGTACATCCAAACATTTTCATTGTACTAGAGTCCTTGCGTGTCGAAAGTGTTGGAAATGAGGTATCTCAACCTTGTTGTATTCATTTAATTTTTTTCTTACAGTTGTGTTTAAAAATAGGTTGTCAAAAGATGCCCGTATGATAGTATATCATGGAAGGACTATTTTTACAGATATTATGACAAATTTTATGACATCTTTGAGGGTCAAAAGTAAGGGAGACTATTGTGAACATGGGAGCCTAATTTTAGACCGAAATCTTGCTCTTTAATGCAATCCACCTCATGAGCGATTTTGCACATGGTTTTGTAAACCACAAATGGTTTCTTTCATAACCGGAGGTCTATAAATTGAAGGCTTGAAGAAGCATTTTTGTGGTAAGTTTTGCAAGTAATGTTATGTTGGAATGCAACCTGAATTCTTCCATAATTGTTTCTGGTGATACTCCTGTAAGAAACTTGCTCTGCAAGTGTGTGTAATCTTGTTATTAGATTTGAAATACATTGAGTGGGCTTTTGGAGTGTCGAGTTTTTCGTCTGAAAGGAATTTTCCCACGAATATCTAATGTTTGTGTTAATTGTTTATTTTCTTGTTATGAATGTGTTGCTGGAATTTTTGTAACTGTTTGATTAATTTTTTAAAATTTTGCATAATATCTCTCCTCAAGATTGGCATAGGAATTTGTTCCGCTACTCTAATTTCCTTACAAGTGGTATCAGAGCTTGATCACCTTTGGTTTCAGTTGTGGGTTGTTGGGTTTTTGTGCTAATCAAGGTTTGAGTGGGAGCTTGTGCAGAGGATACTTTGTGATCTTGTTGCATAATTTTCAAATGGCGAGCACATCTAGGAGGATTGAGGTAGAGAATTTTTTTGGCATGAACTTTGAAATGTGGAAGTTGAAGATGGAAGATCTGTTGATTGATCGGGATCTATGGGATGTGGTGGATGAAAATGTCCATAGGCCTACGGATCCAACTTTGGCTGCAAAATATGATGTAATGGATAGAAAAGCTAAAGGTCTCATTAGACTGTGTCTTGCAGATTCAATCTAATAAATGTTCATGAAGAATCCACTTCGAAGAATATTTCGAAGAAATTGGGTGAGATATACCAAGCTAAATCTCTAGTAAATAAGATTTTCTTGAGGAAGAAGGTTGAAAAATCTCGAGCATCTAGAAACATTCAATATGTTGGTGACCCAGTTGACCTCGGTTGAGGTTAAGATGGATGAAGAAGAAAGGTGCCAAACCTTGTTGTGTTTGTTGTCAAACTCATGGGACAACCTAATCATGGCCATTGGGAACACTTCAGTCACTCTGAAGATGGAGGATGTTCTTGGTTCTCTACTCTCCGAAGAGATGAGAAGGAAGATCTCTCTAAATTCCAAAGAGGCTTTGAGTGTTCGAGGAAGACCAAAATAACAAGGAAAAGATGAGAAGAAGCGTGGTCGTTCCAAGAATAAGGCAGATCAAAATATTTTGGTAAGTTCAAGGTGATATGTTGGAACTATGGAAAATTTGGACACTTCCGAAAGGAATGCAAAGAAGAAGAAGAAGCAAGATTCTGATTCTGAGTCCGAAAAGGAAGATGGAGATGCCTTTATTGCAGATTTGGCCACTAGTGCGGTGATAATGCATGGTTGATAGACTCGAGTGCATCTTTCCACATGACTCCTAACAAAAAATAGTTTAGTAAGTATGAAAACTATGATGGTGGTAAGATGTATTTGGGTGATAATTCTTTCCTTGACATTTTTGGTCGTGGTAGTATTCATGTGAAATTTTCTGATGGTAGAGTTATAAGATTTGATGGTGTCTTGCATATCCCAGGACTAGCAAGAAATTTATTATTTGTTAGCAAGCTAATAGATGCGAATGTGCATGTATAGTTTTCTGAAGTAGGTGTGAAAATGGTGAGAGGTGTTATGGTGAAAGCAAGAGGAAGCAAATTGGGTACATTGTATCAACTTGATGCATGCACGGTTGATACAATAGCACTTCTAATAAAACTAAGCCGAAACTACTTCACCGAAATAGGATAGGGTTTCCCCTTCTACGGATGTTCGTGGCTTCTAGATACCCAAGGGTGCTCAATTCTCTTCTAATCAAAATTTCTGCAGAGAAAGACAATGTTATGGCACCAAAGGATTGACCACATTAGAGAGAAGGGTTTAAAAGCCATGAAAAATTATAACATCATTGAGGGTTGAATGATTTTAATTTGGAATTTTTTTCTATGAGCATTGTATTTATGGAAAATAGAACCGCGTTTAGTTTTACTTCTCTACTTATAAGTCTTCATGTGTTTGGAGCTAATCCATTCAAATTTATTTGGTCATGTTAAGGTTGTTTCTATTGCTAAATTAGTTTATCATCTTGTTCGAAGGTCTACCTCAACTTGTTCAAAGGTCTATAAGGAAAAGGCATCCATCCCAGAAAGGTATGGGTATTCACCTAATGATTGGAAGTGTATATTTTCTTGTAGTACTAACATTGATGAACCAAGATCTGTCATGAAGAGGATTTGGGTATGAATGATGTAGATTCTTGGCAAATAGCCATGGATGAAGAAATGGAAGCTCTTAACAGGAATGATGATTGGAACCTTGTACCATTAATTGAAGGTCGAAAACCTATTGGATGTAAATGGGTGTTTAAGAAAAAGATTGGTTCAAATGGAAATGTTGAAAAGTATAAGGCATGGTTGGGTACGAAGGGTTACTTATCAAGTTGAGGGTATTGATTACGGTGAGATGTTTTCTCTTGTTGCTAAAATGGCATAAAATTCAGTTTTTATTATCTATTGCAACAACTTACGACCTAGAGGTTCAACAAATGGATGTGAAAATTGCTTTCCTTCATGGTGATTTGGAGGAAGAAATCTATATGAAACAGCCAGAGCACTCCGTGGTGAAAGGTAAAAGCAATTTGGTTTGTAAGTTAAATAAATCCATGTATGGCCTTAAACAAAGTCATAGGATGTGGTACCAGAAATTTGATACATATGTGATGAGTTTGGGATTTGCGGGTCTAAATATGATCATTGTTAATATTTTAAATCTAATGGTGATTGTTTCCTGGTAATTTCTTTATATGTTGATGACATGTTGTTTATTGGGAAAGAAAAATGTTTGATCGAAGAATTGAAATCTCAGCTCTCTGTGAAATTTGAAATGAAAGATCTTGGTGCAAAAAAACATACTTGGGATGGAGATCGGGAGAGATCATGAGAATAGAAAGCTATGGCTTGGTCAAAGTAACTATGTTTATTCTATTTTACGAAGGTTTGACATGTAGGATTGTAAACCATTTTGTGTTCTGTTACATTGAGAACGAAGCTCTCTATTTCACAATGTCCTTCATCCCCATTAGAGATGGAAGATGTGAGAAAGTTCCTTACTGAGAGTGTAGTTGAAAGCTTAATGTATGATATGGTGTCTGAGACCGGACATTTCCTAAGCATAGGAGTTCTTTCTTGTTTTATGTCTAATCTGGAAGAGTGCATTGGGATGTAGTTAAGAGGGTCTTCGAGATAATATCATGGTACATAGAGTACTCTATATTTTTTTCATGGCATAGGAGATCAACATTCCTTTGGTATTCATGGTTTTGTGGATTCAAATTGGGTTGGTGATGTGATGTCGATAGCGAGAAGGTCCACCGGTGCATATGTGTTTATTCTTAATGGTGGCATAATCGGTTGGATGAGAAGGAAACAGGTTGTGGTCACTATTTCCACTACTAAAGTAGAGTACATGGCATCTACTCATGCCTATAAAGAAGCCATTTGGCTGAAGCATTTGTGTTCAGATATTGGATTGAAACGGGTGTAGTTCTGATTTCTTCGTGTGACAGTTAGAACATAATCACAGCGCCTTGCGAGAGCCCAACTTTTCGTGCCAACACCAAACACATTGATGTTCGGTATCACTTCGTGAGAGATACAGCCAAGGATAGCATGGTGAAGCTACACAAGGTAGCGATAGTTGTGAATTTTTAGATGCATTAACTAAGCCCGTGAGCACAACGAATTTTAGGTGGTGTTCCGAGTCTATGGGCCTTTCGGCCCTAGCAATTGATCCATGATGGTATGTTTCCCTTGGCCCTTGCAAGGTATTCGACAAGTGGGAGATTGTTGGAAATGAGGTGTCTCAACCTTGTTGTATTCATTTAATTTTTTCTTACAATTGTGTTTAAAAATAGGTTGTCAAAAGATACCCATATGATAGTATATCATGGAAGGGCTATTTTTAGAGATATTATGACAGATTTTATGACATCTTTGAGGGTCAAAAATAAGGGAGAATATTGTGAACGTGGGAGCCTAATTTTAGACTGAAATATTTCTCTTTAATGCAATCCACCTCATGAGAGGTTTTGCACATGGTTTTGTAAACCACATATGGTTTCTTGTATAACCGGAGGTCTATAAATTGAAGGCTTGAAGAAGTAGTTTGTGTGGTGAGTTTTGCAAGTAATGTTATGTTGGAATGTAACCTAGATTCTTCCAAAATTGTTTCTATTTATACTCTGTAAGAAACTTTCTCTGCAAGTTTATGTAATCTTGTTATTAGATTTGAAATACATTGAGTGGGCTTTTGGAGTGTGGGGTTTTTCATCTAAAAGGATTTTCCCCATGAATATCTAGTGTTTGTGTTAATTGTTTATTTTCTTGTTATGAATGTGTTGCTGGAATTTCTGTAACTGTTTGATTAATTTTTAAAAGTTTTGCATAATATCTCTCCTCAATATTGGCATAGGAAGTTGTTCCGCTACTCTAATTTCCTTACGAGAAGGCCTAAATCTTACATACAACATGTGGTTTCTCTTGGATATTACACGTGTCTACAACTCAAAATGCTTGAGCATCCAATTGTGTAGAGTAACCTTGCATTAAGGAGAGGATCCCCTAAAAATTACAATAAGAAAGTTACTTATAGCCCAAAAGAGAGTGAAAGGGGTTAAGAAACAAGAGGGAAGAGGAAAAAAATATGCCAAAGAATATATAATTCCATCCTTATCTACTTAAGAAGGTTCATGAATGTCTAAAAAATCTTTGGAAGATGCTAGACCGGTGTGATCTACCCCAAAACCACCCTAAAAGCATATTCCAAGGGATCTCTAGAAGTCATTATGATTCATAACCTCAGGGTGACTTAATGCATTAGAAAATGAGTAGATATTTGTTTGAGGATAATCTTTGAGAAAGGGTCAATGTGTGCCCATGAAATTAGGGAAATACAATGAAGGTTAAGCTACCATTTGTATGATTTAGTCATGATTACAATTTGGAACTTTGGTGACAACCCATCTCATGCTTAACAACCATATTAACTCCTTCCTCTATGTTTTTGCAGGACCAAGAGGTGATTAACAACTCAAAGAACCTTCTAGAAGGAGAAAAGAACTACTCAAAAACATTTGAAATTGACTAGAAGTCACTTGATCAAGTTTTTTTTAGCAATTGATAAACCTAAAAAACTCTATCATGAATTTCTCATTCAGTAAGTGTAGCAAGTTGGGGGGAAAAAAAGTGGACATCAAATCCCTAATTTTACAAACCACGATTACATGATTAAAAACCGTGATAGCGGTCTGCTTTTTCTAGACTTGGGAAATTCCAAACCTAAAAGCATGATCGTGATTTATAAACCACGCTCATGCTTTATAAACCATGCTCACACTTTTTAAACCACACTCATGTTTTAAACCATGCTCGCACTTTACAAACCACACTCGTGCTTTATAAAAACCACGATCACGCTTTATAAAAAGTGTGATCGCATTATCTGATACTAGAAAACAATCATGACCCTCATTTTTCCCACCATTTTACAACCACGACTCTAGTTTATAAACCACGATCGCGGTTCTTAATGTATCATCAAATCTAATGCTCAAGGCTTGGGAAATCTCTTTTTTTCTCGAACCAGAGCTTTGGGAGGTCATTATGGCGTGTGAAAGGCCAAAAACTTCAAATTTTCTCTTCCGTGGACTTGAACCATGCCGAAAAATCAAAAACATGTCACAAAAATGGTACCATCACGTAGGGGATACTATTAGCTTCGTATAAATATTGATTTTAAAGTGAATAGAATAAGATAAATATCATTTAATAATTTTTACTAACAGTAGGTCTTTAAGACACTTTTTCCCATGAATGTTCATGTCTACATTTAAGACTGCAACTTTTGTTTTGCTTGTCAAAATGTGATAAAACCTATACCATCCCAAGCATGGCAAAATTCTATACACGTTAAAAAAAAAAAGTATTTTATTTCTAGATCTTTTTATGTATTTATGGTGGGAAAATGGAAAGTGCGTTGTTTCCTAAATTTTTAGACCACTTTCACAGAAAAAATCATTAAAAAATAGTGTTAAAAAAATACAAAATAAAATACATCCCAAGATAGATAGGCTGTATGGAACTTTTCACCAAAGGGAAAAAAAAATTTGGTCATCCAAATCATGGGCAAACAGACTACAATATTATAGGTGTTTTTAAAAAAGTCATATAATTTGGAGTGTTTAATATAGCTAAACTTGTCTGTTTTTTTAAAAATTAGTAGTTTAGAAACTAGATTCCAGATGCTACATTCATATTTATAAAAAAAATTCCAATTTTGAGTGCGCATATTGCATATTGATATTTTGTTGTTTTTGGCAATATGATGTCCACTTATGACCCCTTTTTGGTCCCCCAACTTGCTGCACTTTCCCCATTCATCTCTCAAGCATGCTCTCTAAAACTATGTTATGAAAATATTTATTTTTGAGACCTTTCTAGTGATACCTCATGTAGTTGAAAATGAGGTCTCATTCAAAAGTTATGAAATAAAATCCAAGCCACTATCGTGTCGCCATGACATCCTCGATCTCATTTAAATTGTGTTGGCTCTAACTGTAAAATTTAATCTCACAAGGATCTCTATTGATGAATCTTAGGATCGACATATTGTTGCCATGTGTACATATGCCACATGTCTTTCATCGGTAGCATGCGGGCATGTGGAAGGCAAGTGCAAAGCATGGATCTTTGGGAGAGCCTAGTTGCGGCTGATTAGTGTCACTTGTTATTCATTTTTGACATGAAGAGGCAAGGGTCCTTGACACATGAAGGTACGTACCGATGAGTGCCACATGTCCCTTTGTATGCTATGTTCCCTTGATTTCTATACTATGAAGGTTAGGAAATGAGCTCATGAGTTTGAAAGGTTGCGTGCATTCGATGCCTCCCACATGTCTCTCTAGACACTTGTCACCACTTAGAGCTTCATAAAGTGCATAGGTTTAACGATGCTTGACATGAGACTATTTGTCAATTGATTCCTTGTGTAGCCCATTGGAGGCTTGTAGACCATGTGGAATTAAGTCATTAACTCTTATGATAACTTTGCAATATCCCTGGAAGGCCGATTCATCGCCATCTATCCACTTTGAATCACTTGTCATTCATCAATGGCCTGTAAAGGGTGGAGCTTTAACAAAATTTGGGAGAATACTTTGAAGTTCTCGGTGTGGGAATGATGATAGGTGAAATTTTTTTCTTATCACCCAAAGAAAATAAATGACCAAGCCAAAACTTGAAGGGTGTTGTTTGGTGACAAGTATCCCTTGGTTGATCAATTAAGTTTGATGGTCTAGTTTCTTAAGAACATAAGTAATTTCAATGTATTTTTCCCATTTTAAGGTAAAACACCATTTCGACCAAGCTTTACTTGCTTTCACCTATTTATATGTATAGCAAGGAGAGTAATTTTTACAAGTTTTGAAATCTAGGGAATTCGAAAACACCTGTTTTAACTCTATAAAAAAACCTTCAAGTCTTTGTAATCAAGACCAATTTTAAAAAATGGAGTAGGGTGCTCATTTTGACAACACATTCATGGCCATTTACACATGTTTATGTGTTTTTAACTATAAATAGATTTCTTTGTAATTTTCTTATTGATAGGTGATAAATGTTATCACAAAGACTTATACATGGCCATATTTTATAGTGATCCTTACGCCAATAGGGGTGACACTACAATGAAGGTGGCCCTCTCACTAGTATAGTATGCCAATAACAATAACACCCAAACCTTTTATTTAGCTCGGGCATCGGTGACAACAAACATGTTTGGTGTTACAGATTTGATGCACTTTGGAATTACTTCTACAAATCTAAAAATCCATATTGAATCAAATAATCAATCCCCCTTAGTTGGTTGGCTTTGGTTTGTCAATTGGTTATGGGCTTGAGTAAATTTTTTTCTCTCGTTAACCGGATCGAGATACAATTCTTCATTACATCTTGGAATTTCTTGGATGACTCTACAAACCTCATGTACCTTACTATCCATGTCAGACATACCTCTTCAATGCATCTAAAAATTGCTTCAACGACTCTACAAACCCTCATATTTAACTATCAACATAACATGGCACCTCTTTTTGATGCAAGTGCTAGTTTTAATATCCGATAAGCTATATTGTGGGAAAAAGATCCCTCCCAAAAAAATTGAGTGGTATCACTTCAGAATTTGTTTGTGGAATCATCCAATTCATTTTACTAGCTCCCGAGAGCAAACAACTAAAAAACATCACTTTATGAGGGATAGTCACCAATCACATGAGAATTATGTTTACTTGTTATATACGGGATAGGACCACTGTAACCATGCACTAAAAATTTAGGGGTGTGAAGATATATGTAGGTATCTTGTCATCACAAAAAATATCTTAATACATAGAAGATGACCGTGCCACATCACTATTTTCGTTTCATGCATTTATTTCGAGGAAAAGTAGATTTTGAAATGATTTAGCAGACAAATAATTTGTATAAATAATTTGCAAAGTGCACCAATAACCAAGAGCCCTATGTGTCTCATTGTTTTGACTCTTAAAAACTATCATTAATTAAAAGTGAAAAACTATTGGTACTTTTATCAACAAGCTATGGAGAATCAAATGTACATGTTTGTATATATGTGAAACTATGTGGCCCTTTCCCCACTATCCGAGGCATGCATCTTCTTTCTATAAATATGAATTTTAGTGATCATGAGCTTAACATGTGGCTTGGTGAAAGACACGTCTCATAAATTAAAACGGGATAATATTTTGTTAAACATACATGCCAAGAGAAGAGTTGTATACCATTTCCATTTATAAAATTCTAGTGTATGTTTTTAGTTTCTTAAGTTATCGATTTGTATTTTGCTACTCCAGTGGGGTTGATTAGTGGAACTCATCTTGTACTGAGCTTCACTCTTCAAAGCTTCGGGTCATTGGGTGTTCAATGATTCCTCCATATTACAAATAAAGTTATTGCTTTGTATTTATTAAAATAATCTAGTAAGAGAATTTTTAGTTTATTATTGTAAATTATGAATGATGTGATTAAGATAAATTTTCCTTAATTCAAGCAATATTTTAAAATATATATAAATATAATATTTAGCAATTGATTTTTCAAATTGTTTAAAAAATCATATTAATAATTTTCTTATAAATATTTATACTATAAATTTAATGTCTTGATAAAGGAGGTTGAAAGTCATTATAAATAGGTTCTAATTTTGTTTATTTCCCCATTAATGAAGTGAAATTGATGACATGTCATTAATATATTATTAGTGTTTCATGTTCCCCGTGGACTTATACTTGGCGTACCACGAGCAATAGTTGGATCAAATACAACTCAAGCTCCTTCAATTTGGATGATGTCATTAACTCCGGCAATGACAATAGACATATTTGGTGATGCGGGCTCAGTGCATGTTGGAATTGCTTCCACGAATCTAACAGTCTTTTTTCAGTCAAAACACGGTCTCGCCTAGGTTGGCAGGCCTAGACCATGAGAATATATTATGATACTTATGTCAATAGAGGCGAAGTCATATTGGGGGTGGCCCTTTTCGTATATTTGTTGCCTTACTATCTAGATAGGATATACCTCTTCAATGTATCTTAGAATTTTTCAACGAACCTACAAACCTCAAGTATCAAACTACGAAATCAGACATACCTCTTCAATACATGTTGAAATTATTTGAACGGCTCTATAAAATCTCATATTTAGTGGATGCAATAAAATAACTCTCTCATTTTGTTACAAGTGCTAGTAATATCTGAAGAGCGAATTGCATGGAAGGTGAGACCCAATTGAATGAATGAATATAATGTGATGTATGAACGCATGGTATACCGATGCATTTGGAGACCATGATAATCACAGCCATGTTATTTCATTTTCTAATAGTATTTTGTGGAAATTTATGAGTAAAATCTGACATCATTCATCGGTTGAAGCATTTAATTAAACCACCATAATTTGTGGAAAGTACGTGATTGAAGTGCAGGGAAGCATATAAAATCTGCTATCATACTCATCAAACCATTAGATTGAAACTTTTAATTTATAATTATTTTTGAAATGGCTCGTGCCTGAATTTGGTGAGTGGAAGCTTCCATGCAAATCTCATGAAGCATGATGTGTTAAAAATCTTTGTATTTTTGGTCAAAGTGATTGGATTGAAACTTTTCAGCCCTTGATACTTTAGTTTGATTCCCTTTTTATTTCATGTCTTGTACTTCAGATCATTTCGAATAATTACGTCGAAGGTGTCCCCCTATGGTAAAGGATGTCCGAACTTTTCTGCGACTGTATTAAAGTTGACGGGTTGACGGCCATCTAAACATTTTTGCATTTTCTGGCTATTTTCAACAGTTTTTTAATCTCTGCATGCTCTGCTCCATCTGCACTACTTTGCGCCCATGGTTCGAGCTCCTTTGTGCAGTTTCCATTGACTGGTCACGTTTTTCCTGGCTCTCAACAGATTCGCCGCCTCTGGATTTCCGGGTATGAATTTATCGTTTTACTTTAGGTGCCTCTTGATTTCTATTCTAAGCCGGTGTAAATGCAGTCAGAAGTCAGATAATTATCACCATCAATTTTAAGGTAGATCACTAATGTGCCAGTGATTGACCATTGCAGCTTTAAATTTGAGATGCATTGAGAAGCTTTATGGTGATCATGGGCTCTAACTAATAGATCTGTTGTATGAAAACCCTGATCGTGCTTTACCAGTAAAACAAAAACGTCTTCAGCAAAAGAAAGATGAATGGTCCAATTTTCGTGCTAAGTTTAAAAAGCTTTGCGCTGATGTTTATGCAAAAATTACTAGAAATATCTTGATCATCATAGCTTCTACACTAAGCAACAAGACAATAAGAGTTTCAGCTCTAAAGGTTGAAATTAGTTTTTGTCTTTATCTTTTTTAAATTTATTCCTTTGTGTTTTGATAACCCTTTTCTCTATGGTATGTAGAATACCTTAGGAGGATTTTTGGAAATGAAATAATGTTGTTTGTGACTTGTTTTTAACATATAATTATCTATAAAATCTCTTTGTAAATTTGTTTATGCTTGTTTAGGATGCTTCTTCAAAATGCATATGTATATCATTTTTTTGTTTGGTTTGAGATCTAAATAGAATTTTAGTAGCTGAATATTATGATTGACTTCGATCTTGGGCTTTACCATTTGTCCTCATTTTCTGATGAACAAGGTAAATGTATTGATTATGAAGAAATGGAGAGAACTTCCACAAATGCAACAGATATAACATCCTTCCACCACTAAATAAGATGATACTTATTAATCAAGGAGTCCTAATGCCTTATCTAACATAATACCAGTAAGCAACATTAGAGTGCTCCCATACTAGTTATATTGATCCTTGGCCAGCTCTTGCTCTTGAATGGTTTGTGCAGTTGATTCCTTGCAAATATGTCCTACTCCACCATCTAAGTCTATTTATAATGTTTTAACCACTTCCAACTCTTTTTCCTCTTGTATGTTGAATAATCAGCTTTCTTACAAAACTACATATAATAATCCTAAAGCCCAAATATATCCACATGACTATAGGTCCCACGGACCAACTAAAAGAAAATTCAAAAAAATCTTAGTTGGTCCATAAAAATTGATCTCATTGCTTCCACAAGATGCTTAATGAATAGTGTTACTTTTTAAACCTTATTATCATCAAGCATTGTAACAGTTCCCCCTAAAATTACTTTTTCCAAAACAATTCCAGGGTGGGTACTGCAGTATTTCTGAATCCTCTCATGCGGCATGTTCCAATGGCAGATCCTTCCATTCGATAAGATGTGGTGACAATAGCTTAGGTCTTAACTTCTTTTCCCAAGTTGTTAAAATGCATTGCCCTTCATTATCAAGGAGAGGAAAGGTATTCAAGGTTTAACATTTTAGGCTACTACCTTCTTCAGGCACGAGGCAATGCAGGTATTATTCACTTGAGTTATTGGTGGCAACTTAAGAGTGTATTTAACTTTTCACACACATGAAAATTGAGTAGGGGCCCTAACATTGATGCGCAAGTTTCTCTAATCCCTTTCCTTTAAGAGACTTGTTATAAGAATGTTATTTTAAGAGAACCTAATCACCTACCTCAAACTCTCTCACTTTGGTGTTGGTCATATTGATATTTCATCTTTTCTTGGGCCATCTTCAAGTTCTCTTTTCTTTACTTAAAAATTTATTGACCTCCTTAGGATAATTGGGACACATGTCCAACAAGCCCTAATATTGATGAACAAGTTTCTCTACTCTCTTTCCTTTAATAAACTATATGGGGAGTGTTAGCCAAGCTGAGAGAGACTACACACAATAAGATGCATTGGTGAGAAGGGAGCTGTGATTATATAGAAATGTATGGAGCCTAGATAATAATGGCAGAGGAACTCCATGCATGCGGGGAGGAAGGAGTTCTCTTAGATTTCACAAATCCTTGTTGGTGAAATGATCATCAGTGTAGTAATGGGATTAATCCTTCCACTTTGGGTAGATATGACGAATGATAAAAATATGGCCTGGGACTGGGTACTTGTATCAAACTCTCAAGACTAACTCCTAAATAGCAGCACAAAATAGACTTAACCCACACATTTCCAAGGAACAAAATATATACAACCAGGCTTAGAAAATAAGGATATTAAAACTCTGACTCAGACCCTTCTTCCTTATCAGATCTGACATTTACACTAAAGACAGATAAATTAAACTAATAGGAAGGAACAAATAAATGTGCACATAGTGATGGACCAAAAATATCTAATCGCCAATATATTGTATACTCTTCCTCATACTTATGAGATCTGATTGAAGGAAAAATCCTATCTACCATATTTACATGGCAGATTGAAAGAGATTTAAGAAAACCATGACATTTTCACGTACCTCCAGTGGAAAAAAACAATGAGAAGTGATTTCAGAAATATACATGATCAACTTGACAATTCTCAATGAACACAATAACTTTAATAAAATAGAGATGGATATTAAAACCTTGCCACTCGCATTACGATCATTTCGTGGCCATTTCCAGAGCTTGTGAACAGCATTAGAAGCCAAAGCCAAGATAACAACTCCCGAATTAGTATATATTAATCTTGAAACCTGCACTTAATGCACAAAGAAGAATGCTTCAAAATATTAAATGGAATAATAATAGGCGCATAAGTTTATGATCCAGAAAGTACATATGTTTATGAAATGGATGCTTTTGAAGTCAATTCATTTGAAAAAAACAAACACAATAAATGAAATAAGGTTAAAGCATGCCTGAAACACTAAAAAATCAATGAAATTGTGCATGTTGTCCAAAGCACAAGATTCCAATAGTGAAGCAAACAAGTGCATAGTTAAAGGCTTGCACAGTTAAAAACTTGAACTTGATGCCTTTATTTGTCTTAATACTTATATCTGAAGTGCATAAACTATTAAATATTAATTTTAATGAATATAACAAGCTCCTAATGGTCTGTTTCTATCTCATTTGTGGGGAGCAGCAAAAATTCATTATGGGCTATTCAAACTGGAATTAGAACACACCTTGGGTGTAGGTAGGTTATCTGAGAGTCTCACAGATTGGCATTGAATTGGATCATTTATTTCCGTTGGATTCCAATTCTTGTTCTTGTCAAAATGGTGCAATGTGGAGCACTGCCCGAGGAGAGCGTCGAGCTGTCAGGGTGGTTAAACGACCACCGAGCTTTTGACAGAGGGAACCGAGCTGGATGTGTAGAGCACCGTGGCAGTGAGTCAGTCAAGATGTAGAGGACGGTGAGATTTGGGAGGTAGCGCAACATGAACCCAACAGGATATCCTAATGATGATCAGTTGAAACACAAAGTTTTGCAGTGTAAACAACAAAAAATCATGCTTATTACAAATTTATGGGTTGACACATGCCTCATGAATGGTGCTACATGAACAATCACCTACATTTTTATGACGCATCAATGACATTGCCATCATTACCTTTATTTGTTATAGTCAAATTTGATATATACAATGGCCCATGTTGGGATACCTCCAACCCGTTACATATTATCATACCCCCTATTTTGAGAGAGAATCAAAGATAATTGCTTATTTAATTGGCCTAGGACTTAACTATGCACAAATACTAGGGACTTACTTTGCATAGAGTAACTGTCGACATTGGAATGACTGAAAGGAAGGGTCTGACATTCACAACTTTCTCCATATCTCCCTTGCTTGCAAATTTGCACATTTCACTTGCTTTTTCATTCGAAATGTACTAAAAAATGGTGCATGTTCCAACACTTGAATCAAGAAGAAAGTAGGAATCAAGACTACTATCCCTCAACCCATCATAAATATAACCCTCTACTTTGATAACACCGCCACTACTACTTTAGTCAACACTTCTTGTATCCAAAGCATGATTTTCGTTCAAGGGGTATCAAATGTAATCATGTTTACTGAAAATAAAATTGCCCACAATAGGACATCATTCATGATATAAATATTACAAATTTATACATGTCTCGTTATTTGTACGGAGGTCTTCATGTATCTAATGTTTTCATATATGATTTGCAACTTTAAATCTACGAATTTGTAACAAAATTAAATGTACACATACAACCTTTCACTCTAATGTTTTTCATTTATATTGATACACTACCACTATCAATCACACACCTTATCAAGGGTACAATAAAGGTTTTTTCAACCAAAGACCAACCAAACACAATTACCCCGAAATACAAACCACATCAACTATAAATGTAATTAACTATCAAAAATGGTATAAAATGTATTCATGTTTAAAGCAAAAAAATGGACACAAACAATGCTACCACATGATATAAAATCTACACATGCACAGAAGCCTTCATGTATTCATGTTAAGTTCAAATAAAATAATCTGCAAAATGCTATCACTCATGATGTAAGATTTGAAATTGTATATGTACGAATTTGTAACAAGTTTGAAATGAAGAGATGATACCTTTATAAAAAGTGGTTCATCTATATTTCTACACTTACAAAATAACACTTTTCAACATACATGTTCAAATTTTCATTTTTACTATTTCTCGCTTCTTTATGTAAACTAAAAATAACATTTTTAATGTCTTCTTCATTATATCTGCATACAAATACCTATAGTTTTCAAATGTCGAGAAAGAACCATGCAATGTATAGTTGTTTCCATCCAAAGCTTTGTAAATTATATCACTTTTTCATATTGAATTGTTTTAAAGGTTAGACCTCATGTTTGTGCTATTTAAATGAAGTGGTTCATCTATATTTCTACACAACCAAAATCAATCACACCCCTTATCAACATCAACTAAAAAAATTAATAACTATCCCTCTAAAACAAATAACTTATACCGTTCAGCGTTCACATTGCATTGTACACATGCGATTGCTAGTTTTAGCATTTGTTGGTATTAGGTAGTGTATAGACTACATCGGTTTTTGTACCGGAATGGTTCTTATTTTATTTTTTGAAGTAGTTTTGAGAGTAATTTTTGGGATTATTTTAAATAAGAGTAGTCTCA
Source organism: Taxus wallichiana var. yunnanensis (assembly GCA_018340775.1). Classification (NCBI taxonomy): domain Eukaryota; kingdom Viridiplantae; phylum Streptophyta; class Pinopsida; order Cupressales; family Taxaceae; genus Taxus; species Taxus wallichiana. The sequence continues at coordinate 548,034,262 of CM031241.1, forward strand.
TGATATAAAAAGTTTTTGAGAGTATGCTGTATTTTTTAATGAGATATATGTAAAACTATCATATTTTAATTTACAATAAAACAATTGAAATTAAAGTCATTGAATAATTGACATTTGGTAATATTTCTTTTAAAATATAGAAGTATGCATGGGAAGTTTTCAGCTCCTCCTTTTATCACTCCCCTAAGCTTTTATGGGGTCAAATTGAACCCTCCATTATACCCCTACCTAAATTTAGTATTAAGGAGTGGGGATCTACGGGTCCCTTAGATTTCGTTATAAGGGTGAAGGGCAGCCATCTATTCCAATTCGTCTATTTCTTTCTTTTGAATTTTAAAAATAGAAAAAATGTTTGTTCCTAAGGTAGGGATTTTCAATGGTTTAAACAAATAAAAATGCACAAAAAATGGTGAAGAAACAAGCATAGCATCTCATGTGCATTCAAACATTTTCATTGTACGAGTTCCTACGTGTTGAAAGGCCGTACGCTTACGTATTGCATGTAGTTTCTCTTGGAGTTTGTCGCGTTTCGAGATTCACTTTTTGAAGCTCCAAATCATTCGGTATTCACTCATCCCTCTCGATTACCAAACAACTATTAAGAGATTCTTTAGTTTATTACTATCATAATCATCATAATAAAAAAATCTAATGAGTCAAACTTGTAATTTATGAGTGATGTGATGAACATATTTTGTTCCTATATTCAAACAATATTTAACATTCTATCTTTTTTTACATATTTAGTAATTGATTTTCAATTTTGTTTAAAAGTAAATAAGAAATCATATTAATAATTTTCTTACAAATATATTATATTATATAATGTAAACTTGATATTTGACAAGCCAAAGGATAGAGGATAAAGGAGGTTCAAAGTCATTACAAGTCGGTTCGAATTTCATATGATTTCCCATTAATAAAGTGAAATTGATAACATGATAGTAATATATGATTATTGCTCTATGTTCCCTACATACATATGGTTGATGCACACGAACAAGAGTTGGATCAAATACGATCCTCATTTCTCCGTCTTTTAATTTGAGTGATTTCATTGACATCAGCGGTAGTGATAGACATGCTTGGTGATGCGGGCTTGGTGCATGTGGAATCGCTTCCATGACTTTAACAATCCACATTCAATCAAAAATCAATCCCGCCTAAGTTGACTTCCCCGGTCATGGTAATATATGATGTCCTTGTGCCAATAGGGGTGAAGGCACACTAGAAGCAACCCTCTCACTAACATAATGGTGGATTGATTGTAGGATTCCTATGTTTGTTACCTTACTACCCCCGGGTAGGATATGCCTCTCTAGGACATATTGGAATTGTTTCTATGACCCCACAAATCTTACATATTCTACTACCCAGGATAGACATACCTCTTGAATGTCTCTTGAAATTACTTCAACAATTTTATAGCCCTTCATATTTTATTATTGGCCTACCATTTAATCTTCTTTATATGTAGAGCAAATTGCATAGAAGGTGAAACCCAATTGACAAAATGGACAAGTGAGAAGTATGAACGCATGGTTTAACATTGCATTCGGAGACTTGATAAATCACATCGCTGCCATTTCATTTTTAAATATTAATTTGTGGAAATTTATGAGTGGAGGACTCCATATTCCTAAAGTTTATAATATTTGCCATCATTGGATTGAAACATTTAATTAAATCGGCTTTTCATTTTTTTAATAATAATTTGTGGAAATTTCGTGATCTGAAGGAATCCATCCATGTCCAAGTCTCATGAGGCTTTTGAAGTGTTAAAATTCTTATTTATTCTTGGTTAAAGTGATTGGATTGAAACTTCTCACCCTTAATAAGTTGTTGGATTCTGTGATTTTTTTGAAAAAGAAACCTTCGGATCCTTTCTAGTAATTGTAGCATTTGTTGGTATTAGTGTACAAAGTAAATTGGCTTTTTAAAGTTAGTGTGGCTTGAGGATTTATTTGGCTTTATTAGATTTAGTTTTAAGGATTAAACGGTATCTATTACATTAAATTCATCCAATTCATATTTTTCAATTTTAAAAACAGAAAAATATGTTTGTTCTAAGGTAGGGGTTTCTCAATGGCTTGAACAAATAAAAATACACGAAACATGGAGAAGAACAAGACATGACATCTCATGTGCATCCAAACATTTTCACTATTCTAGAGTCCTATATCTTCATCTTAGAGCACTAGGCACCGATGGTGGTGGTAGACATGTTTGGTGTTACGGGTTCAATGCACCTTGGAATTTCTTCTACGACTCTAAAACGCATATTCGGTCAAAAAATCAACCCCCATTGGCTGGTTGTCCGGATGTTGGATACCTATGTATGTTTCCTTGTTACCCATGTTGGATATGACTCTTCGATGGATCTTGGAATTGCTTCAATGATTCTACAAATCTTGTTTCCTTTACTATCCATGTCAAACATACCTCTTCAATGCCTCTTGAAATTTCTTCAGTGGCTCTACAAACCCTCATATTTAACTATTAATGTAACATGACACCTCATTTTGGTGCAAGTTCTACATTTATTAGCCAATAGGCTATATAAAGGGAGAAAGAGCCCTCGCCAAAAATATCTAAATGGTCTCACGCAGAATTTGTTTGTGGAATTGTCCAATTAATTTTACCATCCATTAGGGAAAATTAACTAAAATGCATCGCATTATGATGGAAAACCACCAATCACTCGAGAATTAGATTTGCTTGTTATATAGGGAGATGACCGTATAACTATGTACCTTAACTTTAGGGGTCCGTAAATATATGTTGGTGTCTCATTGGGAAAAATAATAATGTCATAATGTAGTATTTGGTATCATGCCACATCACTATTTTCCCTTGCACACGGTTATTTAAAGGGAAAGTAAATTTTGAATTGATTTAGTACACAAATAATTGGTATAAAGCATTTGAAATATATACCAATAGTTGAGTGCCCTATGTCTCACATTGTGGATGGCTCTTAAAAAGCATCATTAATAAAAAGTGAACAACTATTGGTTGTTTTTTCAATTAGCTATGGAGAAAACGAATGTACATGATTTTGGTACATGCAAGACTATAGGGTCCTTGATCCCACTATCCACACATACATTTTATTTTTATTCATATGAATTTAAGTCAACTTTGAGATAAGCACTTGGCTTGGTGAAGGATGTCCCATAAGTTAAAAAGGGATAATACTTTGTAAACGTATGTGCCAAGAGAAGAGTTGTATGTACCATTTCCATTCCTAAAATGCTAGTGTATGTGATTAGTTTATTAAGTTATTTATTTGTATCATGTTGCTCGAGCGAGATTGATCCTTGAAGTTTGTCTTGTGTTAGAGCTTCGCTCTTTGAAGCTCTGTCACTTTGGGTATTCACCAATCCCTCGGATTACTAGAAAAAGGTTATTGATTTGTATTTATTAAAATAGTCTATTAAGAGATTTTGTAGTTTATTATTGTCATAATCATCAAAGTAGCAAAATCTAATGAGTTAAATTTGTAAATTTTGAGTGATGTGGCGAAGATATATTTTCCTTAATTCAAACAATATTTAATATTGTATCTGTTTTTTTAATTTACTAATTGGTTTCAAACAATTATGCCATCTTCCTTAAGTTTATAAATTATGCCATCGTGCGTGTCAAATCATGGAATTGAAACATTTATTTTAACTGCCTTTTTATTTTGGATTGATTGAAAGATTCCTATGTTTGTCACCTTGCTACCTAGGTAGGATATGCCTCTCTAGGACATATTGGAATTGTTTCTATGACCCCACAAATCTTACATATTGTACTACCACGATAGACATACCTCTTCAATATCTCTTGAAATTACTTCAACAATTTTATAGCCCTTCATATATTTTATTATTGGCGTAGCATTAAATCTTCTTCATTTGTAGAGCGAATAGGATAGTAGTTGAAACCCAATTGACAAAAGGACACTCTGAAGCATGAACGCATGGTTTAACGTTGCATTCGGAGACCGGATAAGTCACATCCCTGCCATTTCATTTTTTAATATTAATTTGTGGAAATTTATGAGTGGACTCCATATTCCTAAAGCTTATAATATCTGCCATCGTGCGTCTCAATGGATTGAAACATTTAATTAAATCGGCTTTTCATTTTTTTAATAATAATTTGTGGAAATTTCGTGACTGAAGGAATCCATCCAAGTCCAAGTCTCACGAGGCTTTTGAAGTGTTAAAATTCTTATTTATTTTTGGTTGAAGTGATTGGATTGAAACTTCTCGGCCCTTAATAAGTTGCTGGCTTCCCTTGCTGGATTCCTGTATTTTTTGACTGAAAGGAAACCTTAAGATCCTTTCTACTAACTGTAGCATTTGTTGGTATTAGTGTACAGTAAATTGACTTTTTAAAGCTAGTTAAAAACAGAAAAGATGTCTGTTCCTAAGATAGGGGTTTCTCAATGGCTTGAACAAATAAAAGATACACAGAAACGTGGAGAAGAACAAGACATGACATCTCATGTGCATCCAAACATTTTCACTGTTCCAGAGTCGCTGCGTGTCGAAAGGCCAGAAGCATACATACCACAGGTAGTTTCTCTTGGACCTTACCATCATCTTAAACTTGAGCTGTATGAATCTGAAAGATAAAAATCAAGGCTTACTATCCAGATTGAAAAAGAGCAAAGCAGGGGCCTTTTGAGGGTTTGGTTAAAGAGATAATTAGCATGGCAGGGGAGATTAGGAACAGCTACAATGATCACAATGACTGTGGAGATGAGGAATTAGGGTGGATGATGGCTCGAGATGCTGTGTTTATTCTGGAGTTTATTGGTTGTTATGACCATTATGAAAGTCCTAGACTTCAACAGGCAAACCCTTATTTTCAGAGCATGGATGCAGTATTTAATCCAGAAAGGAAGAGCCCTTTGTTCTTCCCACTTCAGGCTGATATATTTAAGCTGGAGAACCAAGTCCCACTTTTCATTCTAAAGAAAGTTCTTGAATGGCAGACTGGATCAGATGTTCAAGCATCGGACAGGCTTAAAATGACAATTTCAAGTGCCTGTAAGAAATTCTCTCCTTTCATTCATATTGGGGATTCTTATCGTTCCATTACACTTGCACGCTATGCTAATCAGCTGGACGAAATGCATATATTGGAATGTCTTTACACTTTCGTCGTCCCAAGGAGAACTGCAGGCCATATTAATATCCTGTTGAAGATGATAACAATGGAACTGTGCCCAGATTTCCAATTTCTCAGTTTCTTCGTCAGATGACTTCGAAATTTAGGGTGTTTTTATCTCCAAAACTATATCACAAAGCTGACAAAAATCTCCCATCGGCCACAGAATTGCACAGAAGAGGGGTGAAATTCGCTCCTTTCACATGGGCAACTCAAGAAATAAGGTTTGATAGAGCCAGCTCTACGCTGCACCTTCCTTGCATAGAGATGGATTACAGAACAGATGTTTTCTTAAGAAATATGGTGGCAGGGGAAGCATTTATGAAGTGGAAAACCAGAGTGTTTACTTGCTACGTAGATCTGATGGACAGACTGATCGACACTCCTAATGATGTTGCAGTGATGAAGAAATATGGCATCATCTACAGTAATTTAGGAAGCGATCAAGAGGTAAGCCCTCTGTGGAATGGAATCCGCAGATCAATATGGAGGAGCGCATATGATCCTATTGACCAGACTATCAAGGATGTCAATGATTATTACAGAAGTAGGTATGGAGTTTTATTTGGTGAATTTTTACAGGAACATTTCTCAAAGCCATGGCGAGCTGCATCAGTGGTGGGAGCATGCACTCTGCTTGTTCTTGCTTTCTTGCAGACAATATTCTCATATTATCAACTGCGACCAAACTGTGAGCACCGGTGCACATAAATTCTCTTTGCAGCATTACATCTCTAATTAATTCTTGCTTTCTGTAGAGTGAACACTTCTCTGTTTAAGATTCCAAACTACAATTCTCGGCGTTTAAGATTCCTCTATTAGTTTGAGATTTAATGTAATTTTGTTTCTGATAAAAATTAGAACAGATATCTTAAATAAATCCTTTCGAAAATTGTAGATAGATATCAATCTGCATCTATTATTTTCTTTACAATTTTTTTCTTTTTTGGTTGATTGATGATAGATAGCTTTAAAGAATAATTTCAAAGAAAAAAAATAGGCTCCTAATTTCATCTTGGATTGTTTTCTCCACCTTCAATTGTCCTCTTATGTTCAAATAGACATCAAATTTAAAGTTGCTTGTTTCTATTCCTAACCATTATTCTTGACATTATAGGAAGCAACCAACTTTGATTCACCGCTTCACCAGCTTACAGGTCTACAACCATGTCCATATGAGCAACACAAAAGTGTTGGTGCATAGGTGCATATAAACTAGGTGCAATCATTTTCGGGCCTCTCTGTTAGAGGCTTCTTTGCAATTGCTTCCTGTAAAACTTCAGATCTTGATATAAGTTTCACAAATATTGATGATGTCACTTAGTTGCCATACCAAATAGTGAAAGTTTTCTCCATCATTTGAGCTTAGTTAAATGCGAGTCATCTCAGGATATGCGGGTTTGTTAAATTTCAAGGCTCAAAGTACCTGAATTTTAATCAATGTCTCTTTGTCAGCAACAACGAGGACTCGATTTTCTTACTGCAGTTAGTTGTAGCTAGTTGTCTGATTTGAGCTTGGCATCAACAAGAATTATAGACTTTGGTGTATCATACCTTGCGAGTTGTAGCCTATTAAGGTCATTGAAGATCCCTTATTGCGAGGAATTCAAGGTCTTGAGTGCAGGAGTGATCGCAAAGTCCTGTTCTTTGGTTGCGGTACTTGGTTATTAGTCATAGTTTCAAGGACAATGAAGCTTTGGTTGAGTCGAAGAAACACTTGTTGCTTGAAATCGATGACTTGGCATTAGTCCCATTTCGTTTCTATGCTCTATTGTAAGGTCATTGTTTTAGACCATTATGTGTGTTTAAGCATGGAGTAAGAAATCATGTTTGTCTCCTAATAAATTAAACTCTGTCGAAGTATATATGGTGAAAATATTAGATGATAGAATGCATAGTCTATGCATGTATTCTATTATTCAAAATACCAAAATAGTATACTTTAAGTTCCATAAAGCCTATTCACGTATTATTTTGCTTCAATATATTACATATGGAGTCGGTTTCAAGCTAGATTAGATATCTAAGGCTTTCGAGAGTCCACCATATGCTAAAAGAGACGTTTCTTTGAAACACTTTGTCATATTGACGTTTGGATTTATAGGGTTGCAGGAATGGGCATCGGAAATGGAAAACATTGCGGATAATGGTGTTGGTGAAACAACTATATAAAACTACATGTAGATCATTCGATACAGAGTATCCATAGGACGACAATTACAAGCATGTAAAATGCAGAGCGTCAACTAAGAAATATAAAGGAAAACTCTTCAATTTCCCCAAAGCTTATGTTCATGCTCCAAAATACCAGATTTTATCTTCATATGTAGATTGGTTGCCTAACTTAGGGCCTAATGATTCCTTGCAGCCAATAGAAATAACATTCAAAGCTCCAACCTTGTGATTCGGCGTTCACATTGCATTGTACACATGCGATTGCTAGTATAGTTAACCAATGAAATGTTGGCTGATCAATCTTTAAGACAATTTTTAATTATGTAATATATTAATTTATAGATGTGAACAAGATATATTGATTTAAGCTTAAGTCACACCAACCTTGGATTCCTACTTTACATAAGCATATCACAATTATTGGGGGACATGAAAGCGTTATGATAGAAAATGTTGTCGAGGACCATTATATGGTGTTGAATTTGTAGAATTTTTTTAATTAAATGTCGAATCTATTAAATTCGGTTTTTTTTTAATTTAGTGTGAAGGATTGAAAGGTATTTATTTCACCAAATTCACCCATTTGCTACTTTTAATTTTTGAAAATAAAAACTGTCTGCTCCTAAGGTAGGAATTTCTCAATGGTGGAACAGGATAAAAACACACGAAAAATGGAGAAGATGAAGGCATAACATCTCATATGCACCCAAACATTTTCACTATACCAGAGCCCTACGTATGGAAAGCCCGGAAGGGTACCTACCACAGCGGTTTCTCTTGGACCTTACCATCATCTTAAACTTGAATCTGTATGAATCAAAGATATAAATCTAGGCTTACTATCCAGGGTGAAAAAGAGCAAAGCAGGGGCCTTTTGAGGGTCCAGTTAAAGAGATAATTAGTATGGCGGGGAGATTAGGAACAGCTACAATGATCACATCGATTGTGGAGATGAAGAATTAGGAGTGGATGATGGCTCGAGATGATGTGTTTATTCCTGGAGTTTATTGGTTGTTATGACCACTTGGAAAGCCCTATACTTCAACAGATAAATCCTTATTGCTGGAACATGGAAGCTATTTTTAATCCAAAAGGAAGAGCCCTTTGTTCTTCCCACTTCAGTGCTGATATATTTAAGCTAGAGAACCAAGTCCCACTTTTCATTCTAAAGAAAGTTCTTGAATGGCACACTTTGGTTCGAGAAGATCAAGCATTGGAGAGGCTTAAAATGATCACATAAGCGCCTCTAAAGAAATTTTCTTCATTCATTCATATTGAGGGTTCTTATTGTTCCACTACACTAGCACACTATGTTAATTAGCTAAATGAAAAGCATATATTTGAATGCCTTTACAATTTCGTTGTCTAAGGAAAAATGTTGGTCATGTTAATGTCCCTGTTCAAGATGATAACAATGGAACTATGCCCAGATTTCCCATTTCTCGGCTTCTTCGTCAGATGACTTCAAGATTTAGGGTGTTTTTATCTCCAAAACTATATCACAAAGTGACAATTCTCTCCTTTTACATGGGAAACTTAAGAAATAAGGTTTGATAGAGCCTACTCTACATTTCACCTTCCCCTGCATAAAGATGGATTATAGAACAAATGTTTTCTTAAGAAATATGGTGGCGGGGAAGCATTCATGAAGTGGAAGACCAGTGTGTTTACTTGCTATGTAGATCGATGGACAGATGATTGACACTCCTAATGATGTTGCAGTGATGAAGAAATATGGCATCATCTATAGTAATTTAGGAAGCGATAAAGAGGTAAGTACTCTATGGAATGGAATCCATGAGATCAATATGGAGGAGCGCTATGATCCTATTGACCGGACTATCAAGGATGTCAATGATTATTACGAAGCAGATATGGAGTTTTATTTGGTGATTTTTACAGAACATTTCTCAAAGCCATGGCGAGCTGCATCGATGGTGGGAGCATGCACTCTGCTTGCTTTGCTTTCTTGTAGATAGTATTCTCATATTATCAATTACGGCCAAATTGTGAACACCGGTGCACATAAATTCTATTTGTAGCATTTCATTTCTATCTTGTACTAAAAGTGAAGGGCATTCTCTCTATTTAAACCCTACTTTCTTTAATTTTTTCAGACCGTAGAGTGAACACTTGTGTATTTTCATTCGTGTTATTTCAGCTCTCACTTACGTGTGGATTGAGATTTGATGTAATTTTGATTATGTGAAAAACTAGTGCAAATAGATATCAATATGAATCTATTACTTTTTATGGAATGTTTTTATTGATTGGAGATAGATAGTGATAATTTAGTTATATTATAATGTTGGATTTAAAAAGAACATTTTCGATGAAAAATAATGAATTCTTATTGAAAGTCATCTTGTATCATATTGAATTAATATAATATAAGATCTTTTTCATAAAAATAATGGATTCCTAACTACATCTACAATGGTATTCTCCACCCCTAATTACCTTGTGTTTGTCAAATGAGCGTTAAACTTAAGATTGTCAATGAATTGTTCATCCGTAGTCAAATTACAGCAGCATATTACCTCACCTTGATTTCTATCGTAGGATACATATCATCGTAAAGACTGCTTTAAAAAGTTAACCAAATACAAACAAAATAAAGAAACCCTTAAAGAAACCTATTACCTCGCCTTGATTGCTATCGTAGGATGCCTATCATCTTAAAATCTTCTTAAAATCTAGAATCACAGCAAGTGCACATCAATCTTACTGTAATAATGATGGAGACTTCTTGGTCCCACTGGGCGTGCGAAAACTATTAGTGCAAAATCACAAAGGCACCCCCAAATGAGTAGTCAGATCTGCTTTTCTAAGGCAGAGTCATTTGGTGTGATTTGCACAACATTGAGTCTTCCCCAAAATGCGGGACTTTGCAAATGGGAAAACTCTCCAGATTAAAGGTTGGTTCCTATTCCTCTGCTTTTGGTGCATGTGTGAAAATTTCCGAGGGCCTATTCCTAAACCTAATCTAAGCTCTACCAAGGAGACATAGATAAAAGGAATGCAGGAAATCAACTAATCTATAAGTTGGTGCACCAAAGGAATGATGAACATTTATTTTGTTGATAGACACAAACCAACAAAATATAAACAATAACCAAGCACAGATAACCAAACCTATAATGAAAAATCAGATGAAAGCAAAAGAAACAAGAAAGGATCTAACATCGATCACAGACATGTTTTATTGCTCGTGATTGATCTGATACAATGCATTACAAAGTGGCCAAAAGGCAAAAAACCTATTACGGTGTCTAGTGGAAGGTCTAAAACTCGATGAGTTCCTTTTCCAGAAGAAAAGGGGAGCCTGCAAAATAGAAGAATTTCCAGCCCTTTGCAATGAGTCTCAACCCAACATTTATAGATTCAATCAGAAAGATAAAAGAGAGAGAGATGCGGGAAAATAAGGTCGAAGCTCAACCACTGATGTTAATGCCTCTTACAAAATCTGCCACCAAATCTACCTTGATTGCATTGATCACTGGTTCGGCACCTTGAAGAAGGAGGAAACGACAGAGCAGATCGAATCTGATCTAGTTGTTGATGCAGATATATCCCACATTAATGGCAATAAATATGTTTTCACCATTTCCCTTTACCTAACTCCCCAAACTTAAAGTTTCAAATCCCCATGGCATGGGTGAGGCTAAGATCTTTCCAACGGTGTCAAATTTTTAATATTTCGAGCCCTGATTCGAAAGATATGCCCCTTCGAAGTTTGTATCGGGTCCGTACAAAAGGGGGAAAACCAGTTTAAAAAATGGGCCCCCTTTTGACCTCTGGGACACGTGGAGGGCTAGCGCTTGTCAAAGGTGGCCTCTGTATTTTTCTCTTGGAATAGCGTGGGGCTGACACGTGGCTTCCTCTGTTGGCTCGCTCAATTTCTTTGTTTCTCGGCTAAGTTCTTTTCTCGGCGGGGTCATATTCCTTGACCAAGGACATGCAGCGGTCTGGTGCTTATTTGAGAACCCTCTCTCAATTCGATCTTTGAATTAGCACTATTCGGACACTTGGCACTCTCCGCCCATCTTGCCACCATGCATTGAATATTCAACTCGACTTTATCCCCTTTTCGAGACTAGATGCGTGGAGGCTCAACTTCTTGAAACTCCCCGATCAAAATTTTTCCCTTAGAGGAGTGTCTTTGCAGGTCTTTGGACTTTTCAATGACCTCTCGCTTCCTTTTCGGACTGGGGCTACGAGGTGAACCGACACTCGTTTGAGTCTCTTCTTTTGGATCTACCCCTAGATATGCGCTACTCAGACACACGACTCTCTGCTAGAACTTCTATACGTAACCATTTTAAGAGGTCCGCCCTGTCTACCTTTTGACCTCTGTTGACCATTTTCTATGTGGAGGACTAGTGCGAGTTTGAGTCCTCTCTTTTGGCTCCCATCTTAGATTTGCGCCATGCCCGACACTGCACCTTCTTGTCTAGCCGAAGAATTTTCAACGGTCGCCTAACTTTTGGGGTTCTCGCGCGTGGGCATGGCGCTCGTTTGAGATTCTTTTCTTAGACTCACCGTTGGAGAAGCGCCACTTGGACATGTGGCTCTTTCCGCAACGTCCTCCATACTTATCCAATTTCTGGACTTGTTGGAACTGTTTTCATCCCGAGGACTTCGGATCTTCACCATTTCTTCCCTCAATTGCTCCTAGCTCCTTTGACATTGTTCCTCCTCTGCTGACCTTGTTGTTCTATTTCTGAGCCTACCTGAAACCTGTAGAATGGATTTAAGGCTTGGATACGCTCAACAGAGCCATCTTCTAGATTTCTCCCACACAAGGTTGTTTGAACTTCGCAAGCCCCGCCACTTCCATTATAGAGTCCTCTCTGCATCTATTTACATGATCTTAACGTGATTTCTTAGGTCTTTATAGTGCGAGGTCATTTCGATCCAATATTTTTCCTTGGGAGAAAAATATGGATAACAGTGCTTATTAATTATTTTTGGGGTTAGCACAAGGTTGTATAGATAATATATCATATTTAAGCATACATGCAATAAAAATGGATATTCTACCAGAAGAAATATATAAAACAAGAGATATAAATCAACACCAGATTTAATGTGGTTCACCTAGTGTGGGCTACATCCACCAAGAAACAAGCCAATCTATTATCCAAAGCTTTCAAAAGATATACAATTGAAGATCTACAATCTTCCACACCTTTCAAATGTACAATAATTTATTTCTCTCAAGCTTCTCCTTCTTCTCCAAGAATTCTCTCTCTCACAATTATTCTCACAATAATAATTAACACACAATCCTCTTACTTCTAAACCCTAGCTTTTATGCTTATATAGGCATATACAAACTTAGGGCACTTAGCCATGCAATTACAATCAACAGATCTGATTTAATGCTAAAATTAGATCTAATTCCCGAGAGTTAAATAAAACACTCCCACACAGTAACCGACACCGGTTGTCCCTAACCGATGTTGATTCCTCCTTTCCTAACCGATGCCGGTCATAGGTGACCAATGTCACCCATCCATAATAGATTTCGATTCTTGTATTTTCCTGCAAGTTTCATATTACATGCTAAACTGAAGTAATTGAGCTCCATAACTCAACAATATCCCACTTGGAGATAAATTAATACACCATACCTATACAACATCATTGTTGGATCTTGTCCTTAGCTTTGTTTCTTCCTATTCAAGTCTCAAAATCGAAGACCAACAAAAGCGGAGTTTTGCTCCAACTTCTCTTTTTATAATGGCTTTGTTAGTATATCCCCGAGTCACTCGTATGAATCTTCTCCGGTTTTAGATGTCCATCCTCCAATACTGTCATATGAAGTGATACCTCAATTAAATGTGTTTCATTCTAGAATGAAACGTTGAGTTCTTTTCCAAATGAATTTAATTTTGACTGTCACTGAACAATTTACAATCATCTTTCTCCTTTCCCAACTCTTCCATGAACATGCTCATACATATCATCTCTTTGCTAAACTTCGTAGCTAAAACATACTTTACCTCTGTAGTAGAAAAATCCACAACCTTCCTGCAATCTCGAAATCGAACTAATCGTCATCCCACCTACTGTGAAAATATATCCAGTAGTGCTCCTTCTACCATCCATATCTCCATCCATATCTGAATCAACATAGCCACATAAATAAATATCCAAACCTCCATAGCATAACTGCATGCTATATGTCCCTCTCAAATGCATGAATATCCATTGGACTATTTTCTAATTCTATTTACCTAGATTGGCCATAAATCTACTCACAACTCCCACTCCCACCTTGCTGTCTGATGTCTACTCTGTATAAACCATAACATACATGAGACTCCCAACCGCTGAAGCATATGGTACTTGTGTCATGTATTTTACCTCCTCATGTCATGAATGAAATTGATCTTTGATAAATTTGAAGTGTCCTGCCATAGGTGTACTTACAGTTTTGAATCTTGCATGTTAAACCTTACCAACAACTTATTGATATAAGGCTCCCGAGACAAATACAATTTTTGTTCTTCATGTCTCTATGTATTTGCATGCCAAGGATTCTTTTTGAACCTCATAAATCCTTCATAGTAAATGTGTGAACTAGCTTTCCCTTAAGCTCACCAATGTCCTACATACTATATCTTGTAATAAGCATATCATCCATATATAGTAACAAAATAATATAGCTCCCGTTTTCAAGCTTTTTGAAATAAACACAATGGTCAAATTCACATCTCAAATAACCATGCTCATGCATGAAACTATCAAACCTCATGCATCATTGCCTTGGAGCTTTCTTGAGCCCATATAGACTCTTTTTCAACCTGCAAACTAATTTCTCCTTGATGGCAAATGATGAATATTTTATTCAATGCGTGTGAAGAAACAAATACAGAAGCCAAATATATAAGTATGCGTAAGGAGAGAAGGAGAGTGGAGAGTTAGATAACTCACAACTAATGCGCTAACATTCCCCCTGTATACATTGATATAACAAATGTACCCCATAAACAAATCAAACTTCACTTTAGCGAGAGGCTTGGTGAGAATATCTCAGAACTTGAAAATCAGCAAGGCAAGATCGGAGCCGTATTTGGTGGCTCAAGACTTGTTCATGAATGTAGTGACATTCGACCTCAATATGATTTGTTCTTTCATGAAAAACAGGATTCTTCACGAGCTTCAACACACCCTGATTGTCACAGTGAATGATGGGAGGTTTCTCTTCAGGAATCCCTATATCTACAAGAATGTGATGTAACCAAATCACTTCACACATAGCTCCTCATGCGGCGTGATATTCAGCCTCAGTGGATGAGAGAGCAACAACAATTTGCTTCTTGCTAATCCACGAGATAGGTCCAGATCCGAGATGAAAAACATACCCTGAAGTGGATTTCTTGTCATCAACGGATCTTGTATAGTCTAAGTCTGTATATCCCTGTAAGAAGAACTGAGTGTTCTTCTGATACTCTAGACCAAAGTCAATTGTACCTCAGACATATCTCAACACATGCTTTACTGCTATCCAATGACATTTCTTCAGCTCCTGCATAAATCTGGTGAGATAGCTCACTGCAAAGCAAAGATTTGGTCTGGTATAAGTCAAGTAAATGAGACTCCCCACAAGCTTCCTGTAGTGAGTGCCATCTAACTGTGGTAAATCCTGGAATCTAGATAATTGCAAACCTTTTTCCATAGGTGTGGACATTGGTTTATAATCGACATTCCATACTTCTCCAACAGAGTCTTGGTCTATTTCATCCGGGAGACGAAGATATGATTCTTCTTCTACCATATCTCTAAGCCAAGACAAGTAGTGAAGTAGCCCCAAATCGGTCATGTCGAAATATTTCTTCAAATCATTCTTTACATCATCCATAAGATTGTTATAACTTCGTGTGATCACAAGATCATCTACGTACAAAACCGTAATGACAATATCTATTCCTACCTTCTTGATATAAAAATTTGTATCCGAGCGGCTACAAGTGAATCCATGTTGCAATAGGTGATCATCAATTTTTATATACCATGCCCTAGGTGCTTGTTTGAGTCCATAAAGTGACTTTATCAGATGACATACCTTGTGTGGTTGATGCTCGTCTACAAACCCTTCAGGTTGGGCCATGTATACTTCTTCTTTGAGATCATCGTTCAGAAAATCACTCTTGACATCCATCGTTGAAGTTTCCATCCATTTTTTACTTCCAGTGCACAGACAACTCTGATGGTTTTGATCTTCGCAGTGGGTGTAAAGGTCTCGTCATAGTCAATTCCTTCTTGCTGAGCATAACCCTTTGCAACAAGTCGTGCTTTGTGTTTTTCGATTGAACCATCTGCCTTATATTTTGTTTTGAAAATCCATTTGTAGCCAATGGATTTCTTACCTAGAGGCAGATCGACAAGTTCCCATGTCCAATGCTAAATTAGGGAATCATATTCAGCATCCATAGCCCGTTTCCACTTTGGTTGGTCTAATGCCTCACAAACAGTGTCAGGTTTGGTGCTATCAACAACTGAACTCATAAGTGCAAAATTTACCTCATGTCTGGCTTGACTTCGTGTTTTGACTCCCGTAGAAGTGCCTAGAAGTGATTTCAAGTGTGCATCCCCAATAGTTTTCTGGACCCAGTTCAGATGTTGGTGTTGTTGTTGCTGATGTGAAGATGTGTTGTCCAGTGTGCCTAAATTAACAAACAAGTCTCCACTCAGCTCTTTTTCTCTTTGAGAAGAATCATCTTGCCCATCATCTGGATGTGTGAGCAATCTATGTGACGAGGTCGGTACTAGATCTCCATTGTGTGGTAGGGAGTCAAAGGATGACTCATCACACACCACATCTCGACTCTCGTAGATTTTCTTCATCTCAGGATCCATGAGACGATATGCCTTTGAGGTAGTACTATACCCCAAGAAAAGACATGGCAATGTCTTTGGATTGATCTTCTTCCTTTTCTCATCTGGAACATGCATATATGTAGTACAACCAAAAACTCTCAAATGATGAATAGAAGGTTTACGACCAGTCCATACCTCTTCCGGTGTCTTGTTCTGCAAGATCTTCGTGGGTGCCGGTTGAGTAGATACACTATTGTCTGGACTGCTTCTACCCAAAATTGATCCTCCAACTTGGCGGTGGAGAGCATACAACGAGCCATCTCCATGACAATCCTGTTGTGTCGCTCAGAAATCCCATTCTGTTGGGGAGTGTAGGGTGCAGTCAGATGTTGCTGAATGCCATGTTGCTTTCAGGTATGCTAAGAACTTCTTTGATACAAATTCCCCCTCGATCTGAGTGGAGGAGAAGGAGAGGCTTCCCAGACTACCTGGTGGCTTGCTGGTAAAAATTTTGGAAATTGGCATATTCCTCACTCTTCTTCCGGAGAAAATATACCCACATTTTCCGTGAGTAATCATCAATGATGAGCTGGAAGTATTCAAAACCTTGGAAGCTACCCGGTAGTAGGGGTCCGCACAGATCGGTGTGTACAACCTGAAGATGCTCCGTAGAATGATAAGAGATATATTTGAACGGACCTCTGTGTTGTTTGCCCGCAAGACATCCCGAGCAAACAAGTAAGGAATGGGAGAGTGGAGGAAGCCCTCTTACCATTTCCTTGCAATGTGTCTTTGATGCGAGCCACGGCGAAAAGATGACCATATCGAAAGTGCCATAGTGCGTTGGACTCAGTTGTTGAAGTAAAGAGAGCACTATTAGATGAAGTGACCGCATCCAGTGAAAATAGATGGCCCTTCATAAATGCTCGAGCAATAACCGAGTCTCCCTAGGAAATGATGTAGGACTTGACCCCTTTCTCAACAAAGAATTCAACCTACATTCGATGATTAAGTTAAGACACTCACGAAAGAGATTTGAGGTCAAACCTAGAACATATAGCACCTTCGTGAGTGTACATCTTCATGTCCCAAGAGGAATGATGACATCACCAATCCTCGCCGCAATATACTCTTGATTATCTACGATGGTGATCCGATCTCCAGTGGGCCTTTCACTTAGGGTATGGAACAACTTCTTATTTCCAGTAATGTGTTTTCTCGGTGCCCAAATCAATCAACCAGACACTTTCTGATGGTTAAGCGAAGTCTATGAGACTAGGACAATGTCTGGATGAGTTGTGTCTGAACCTCTTCATTGGAGGTGGCATCCCGAGAGAAGTAATATGACCCTTATCGATGCTCTCGATTATGAGCATGCCATCGATTTCTTGGAATATCCTTGGCCAGAAGTGCTCTCTTCGCCAAAGTTTCCATACTTGCAACCGTTGTAATAAATGTTTGCGAGTCATGTGTGCGTATCCGTAGAGAAAATGTGGCACCATCGCTCCGCCTTGTGGTTATGCTTTATGCTGTGGTGGCGGCCGACAAGGTTGCTTCTGAGGGATGTTGCTTCGATTACTGGGAGCTGATTACCCTTTCCGAGGCTTATGCTTTTGCCTCGTGATGAGAGCCTTGTCTTCAAAGGCTTCTTAAACATTTTGAATGGCTTCTTCTTACTGGAGATAATTTACTAGTTTGGAAAAACTCACCTCCTGTTGAGTGATGGTCAATAGGGTCCAAATCCGGGAAGGAAGAGCTCACAAGGTGAGCGGGACTAGCAACTTGTCATCCACCTATTCACCTAGAGCAGAAATTTATGTGTGTAACTTGGCCACATGCCACAAGAAGGCTTCTATTGATTCACCATCATGCATACTCATCGTGTGAAGCTTTGTCTAAAGATGTAGCATCATCATCAGATTCTTGGCTTCATAGATGGTACACAATGCAGTCCATGCCTGAGAGGAAGTGGTTGCTTCCCAAATGTGAGGTTAAACCTCATCAGAAAGGCTTAGAGTGATAAGCATTAGTGCTTTTGCATCATCCTTTTCATACTTAGCCAACATATCAACGTCTGTGGGAGGGGCATCCTTGCCAGAAATGATCCCCCAAAGATCTTCAAATTGAAGAATCATCCACATCTTGGTTTTCCATGCGGCAAAATTTGGCCCTTTGAGCAACTGGGCATCCGACAACAAAATGTGAGGTGCAGACATTTTCAAAAACTCAAAATTTTATTTTATTTATTTATTTTTCAAAAATGGCTACAATGCTTACTGAAGGAACCTATCCCAAAGATGGGCTCTATAGGCTCATGCAGTGAGACACGGATGCTCCTGTGGGTGTTCTACTTCACATTCATCATCTACATCATAGCCACGTTCAAGTTTTGCATGAATCCGTCGTGCTTGACATCAAACGTCGAACCAAAAATACTCCAATAGTCCTCGGCACACAATCTCGTCAAAGAGAATATTCCCAATGTTGCGGAGCTCATTGACCAAAGCAAAGAATAGTCCAGTGGTGTCTTTGTTGTCGCTCAATGCCTAAATATTTGGTGCATTTCTCGGGTGATTTCTGCATACAAAATTTGTGACATAGGCTAGTTGGTTCTTCTATGCAGGTCTGGATTCTCATTTGGAAGGAATCAACAGGCCAAGAAGGGCTTTGGTAAAGTAGCGTAATCACCAGGCAGCCGAAGCAAAGAAGCATGGATATGGCAAGGAAAAACATGTATTGGAATCAGATTAAAACATTTAGTTATTTCCACGCAGGCTTTAACCTCATGGCTCACCTCCTCCAAAGTGCTTTAACAAATTACTTATTCATTATTTTTTGGGGTTAGCACAAGGTTGTATAGATAATATATCATATCTAAGTATACATGCAATAAAAATGGATATTCTACCATAAGAAATATACAAAACAAGAGATATAAATCAACACTGATTTAATGTGGTTCACCCAGTGTGGGCTACATCCACCAAGAAACAAGTCAATCTATTATCCAAAGCTTTCAGAAGATATACAATTGAAGATCTACAATCTTCCACACCTCTCAGATGTACAATATTTTCTTTCTCTCAATCTTCTCCTTCTTCTCCAAGAATTCTCTCACAACTATTCTCACAATAATAATTAACACGCCATCCTCTTACTTTTAAACCCTAGAATTTATGCTTATATAGGCATTTACAAACTTAGGGCACTTAGCCATGCAATTACAATCAATAGATCTAATTTAATGCTAAAATTAGATCTAATTCCCAAGAGTTAAATAAAACACTCCCGCACAAGTAATCGACGCCGGTTATCCCTAACCGATGTCGATTCCTCCTTTCCTAACTAATGTCGGTCATAGGTAACCGATATCGGCCCATCCATAACCGATGTCGGTTACTGTATTTTCTTGCAAGTTTCATATTGCATGCTAAATTGAAGTAATTGAGCTCCATAACTCAACAATCTCCCACTTAGAGATAAATTACTACACCATACCTGTACAACATCATTGTTGGATCTTGCCCTTAGCTTTGTTTCTTCCTATTCAAGTCTCAAACTCGAAGACCAACGAAGTGGAGTTTTGCTCCAACTTCTCTTTTTATAATGGCTTCATTAGTAAATCCCGGGTTTTCAATCGTATGAATCTTCTCCATTTTTAGATGTCCATCCTCCAATACCTGCCATATGAAGTGATACCTCAATTGAATGTGTTTCATTCTAGAATGAAACGTTGAGTTCTTTTCCAAATGAATTTAATTTTGACTGTCACTGAACAATTTACAATCATCTTTCTCCTTTCCCAACTCTTCCATGAGCATGATCATACATATCATCTCTTTGCTAGCTTCTCGTAGCTGCAACATACTTTGCCTTTGTAGTAGAAAAATCCACAACATTCTCGCAATCTCGAAATCCACCTAATCGTCGTCCAACCTCTACAGAAAATATATCCGTAGTGCTCCTTCTACCATCCATATCTGAATCAACATAGCCACATAAATAAATATCCAAACCTCCATAGCATAACTACATATTAGATGTCCCTCTCAAATACATGAGTATCCATTGGACTGTTTTTCAATGCTCTTTACCGAGATTGGCCATAAATATACTCACAACTCCCACTTTGCCTATGCAATGTCTAGTCTGGTACAAACCATAACATACATGAGACTCCCAACTACTAAATCATATGGTACTTTTTTCATGTATTTTACCACCTCATGTCATGAAGGAAACTAATCTTTGATAAATTTGAAGTGTCCTGCCATAAGTGTACTTATAGGTTTTGAATCTTGCATGTTAAACCTTTCCAACACCTTATTGATATAAGCCTCCTAAGACAAATATAATTTCTTGTTCTTCATGTCTCTATGTATTTGCATGCCAAGGATTCTTTTTGCAGCTCATAAATCCTTCATAGTAAATGTGTGAGCTAGCTTTCCCTTAAGCTCACCAATGTCCTGCATACTAGATCATGTAATAAGCATATCATCCACATATAGTAACAAAATAATATAGCTCCTATTTTCAAGCTTTTTGAAATAAACACAATGGTCAAATTCACATCTCAAATAACCATGCTCATGCATGAAACTATCAAACCTCATGTATAATTGCCTCTGGAGCTTTCTTGTGCCCATATAGACTCTTTTTCAACCTTTGTAAACTAATTTCTCCTTACCCTTGACTTCATACCTGTGCAACCACAACATATAAATCTCTTCATCCAAATCACCATGAAGGAATGACATATTCACATCTAGTTGCTCTAAATTAAAAAAATGTACTACAACTATACTCAATACAAGTACATATGGAAGTCATTTTAACAACAGGGAG
The DNA here is from genome assembly GCA_018340775.1 of Taxus wallichiana var. yunnanensis. NCBI lineage: Eukaryota > Viridiplantae > Streptophyta > Pinopsida > Cupressales > Taxaceae > Taxus > Taxus wallichiana. The sequence continues at coordinate 548,055,277 of CM031241.1, forward strand.
AAAATATTTCACTCTGTCAATACATGATTTACGTGCAAGTCCCTTTACTACAAGCCTTTCCTTGTATCTTTTTTGTCCACCCTCTTCTTCCTTGATATTGTAAACCCACTTGTTCTATAATGTCCTCTTACCTAATGGAAACTTAACCAAATCCCAAGTCTAGTTTTGTTCCAAGGAGTCCATCTCCTCATCCATGTCATGCTCTCACTGCACGTGAGTCTTATCCTACATTGCTTCTTCAAAACTTTCTGGTTCACCATTATCAGTCAATAATAAATAAGATAGAGAAGGTGTAAATATTTCTGGAGGTTTACCTACCTTTGTGACCTTCTCACAAAATTTTTGGGGTACTGGAGGCTCATTCGGACCTCTTGACATTTTTTTATTATTGATAGTGGCGAAACTGGTCACCTATAACCGATGTCAATTCTGCTAACTAATGTCAGTTTAACTCTTCACGTAATCGATATTGGTTCAGGTTGATCGATACCGATTAGGGGTCAACCGACACTGAGTTACTATGTAACCCTGTCAATATTATTTTTAAATCTAAAAGTTCATTTTCATTCACAAAATTCTCAACTGTTCGTCCTTGGGTACCAAAATTTGATCCTTGTATATTCTCTTTTCATTCCATTCAATGTCACGACTCCTAATAATTTTAGAATTCTCTAAATCCCAAAAATGGAATCCAAAATCACCAGATCCATAACCAATGAAAGTGAATCTCTTTGATTTTTCATCCAATTTTTCCTATTTTCCTTATCAATATGCACAAAAGCTTCTAAACCAAAAAATTTAAGAAAAGAAAGATCTACCTCTTTTTCGGTCCAAGCTTCATTTAGTATTCCTTCATCTAGTGAACTTGAAGGCCCACAGTTAATTAAATAAATCTTTGTATCAACTTCTTTTTCCCAAAACTACAAGGGAAATCCAACATGTATCCTCATACTTCTAACACGTTCCATGATTGTCCTGTTCATTCTTTCTATAACACCATTCTCTTGTGGTGTTCTTGGAACCATCATTTCTCTACGTATTTCATTCACTGAACAATAATCATTGAAAGTATTGCTACAGTATTCACCACCATTGTCAAATCTAAGGCACTTTAAATTTTAATTTGATTCATTCTCAACAAGGGATTTCCATATTTTAAATGTATCAAAAAAATCATGTTTATGTTTAATACAATAAACCCATACCTTTTTTAGTAGCATCATCAACAAAAGTAACATAATACTTGAGATCTGTATGAAAAGCTACCTAGGCTGGTCCCCACACATTTGAGTGTACAAGCTCCAATTTTTGCTCCTGTATCCCCAACTTTGAGAAATCTCATTCTCTTTTTCTTTCCAAAGATACAATACTCAGAGAAATCAAGATCTAAATCTTTCAAATCTAATATCTTACCCTTAGCCTTTAAGATCTGTATTCCTTTTTTACTCATATGACCCACCGATTATGCCACATGCATGCATTTGAATCAAAGTAGATAATGCATAAAAGGAATTAATGTCTACGGTAGATAAATATAACGTTCCTATCTTCTTACCTCTTGCCTCAATAAAAGGACCCTTGGTGACTTTTAAAGAGTCACTCTGTAAAAGTAACCATGCAACCAGATTCACCTAGTTGCCCTGAAAATAAGATTCCTCCTGAGGCTTGGAACATGCCTCACATATTTCAATACCCATGTATTTCCATTATGTAATTTTAGATGAACTTCCCCTTTACCAGTAATACTACAAGGTTCATCATCACCCAAATAAACATGCCCAAAATTGCCCTAGACATAATTTTTGAAATAACCCTTATTAGGGGTTGCATGGAAAGAAGCTCCTGAATCTAAAACCCATGATTCAATTCTATTGTCCAAAGAAAGAATAAGATCATCTTGCATTACCTCTAATGAAGCAAGATTCACCTCTTTACCTTTGTCTAGTTGTTGATTCTCTTTATCCTTTGACCAACAATCTTTCTTTGCATGTCCTTTCTTTCCACATTTCCAACAAGTAATTCCCTTACTTATGGATTTATATTTGATTTCCCTTGACTTCGATTTCTCATTACTCTTACTCTTGGATCTCTCCTTATACCTGCCCCTACTTTCTACATTCAAAGAGTTTCTAGATGATGTTTCCCTGTACTCTTCCTATGAATTTCTTCATTCAAGATTATACTAACCACATCATCAAACTTCAAAATATTATTAGTAGATGTTGTATTACTAACAACCATTACCAAGTTGTCCCAACTATTAGGAAAAGAACATAAGAATAAAATTTCTTTTACTTCATCATCAAACGATATAGCAACCGATTTTAACTGATTTACAATAGATCAAAAATCATTCAAATGACTAGAGGTAGATTCACCTTCATGCATCTTAGAACTAAATAGTTTCTTCATCAAATAAAATTTATTTGAAGCACTAGGTTTTTCATATAAATTAGCAAGAGATTTCATTAAGTCTACCGTAGAAAGCTTACATAATATTCAAAGCCACGGATGTTTGTCAGGGCTCAATCTTATAGATCCCAAAGCCTTTTTGTCAAGAATCTTCCATTCTTCATCATCAACTTTGTGGGTCTAGACTTTTCATCCAACGGTAAGTACAAATCTCTTTGATACGAGATAATCCTCAATCTGCATCTTCCATAATTGATAATTTCGACCATCAAATTTCTCTACCTTATAGTTATTATATTTTGCCATTTTTGTAACTCCCACTCAATCGAAAAACCCTCTGTGAGTAAATTTTTCAACACACAAAACCCTCAAAAAAGCTTTGATACCATGGTTGGATTTAGCACACCGGTTGTACAAACAATATATCATATGTAAGCATACATGCAAATAAAAGTGGATATTCTACCAGAAGCAATATACAAAACAAAATACATAAATCAACACCAGATTTAATGCGGTTCACCCAAAGGTGGGCTACATCCACTAAGAAACAAGTTAATCTATTATCCAAAGCTTTGACAACATATACAATGAATATTTACAATCTTCCACACCTCTCAGATGTTCAGTACTTTCTTCCTTCAAGCTTTTTCTCTACCACCAAGAATTCTCTCTCACCAACCTTTTTCAAGTTCTTTCTAATTATTGTTTATCATTACTTCTAAACCCTAGCTTTTGTGCTTATATAGTTGTTTATAGACTTAGGGCACTTAGCCATGTAATTACAATCAATAAATCTATTTTAATGCTAAAAATAGATATAATTCCCGAGAGTTAATTAAAACTTCGTCATATAGGTAACCAACGTCGATTACTCGCTAACCACCGTCGGTTCTACTTTCCCTTGACCGATGTCGATCTTCCCTAACCGATGTCGGTCTGCCCTTAACCGATGTTGGTTACTGTGTTTTCCAACAAGTTCCAATTGCATGCTAAAATGAAGTAATTGAGCTCCACAACTCAACAAGATACATATGTATTTTATCTTGCTACTTGATGTTGGATATGACTCTTCACCGCATCTTGGAATTTATATGATAATTGTACAAATCTTGTGTCCTCTACTATCCATGTAAAATATACATCTTCAATGCATCTTGAAATTGCTTTAGTGACTCCACAAACCCTCATATTTAACTATCAATATAAAATGAAACCTCCTTTTGGTGCAAGTTATAGTTTTATTAGACTATATGTTATATTATGGCGAAAGATCCCTCCCAAAAATATCTAAATGGTCTAACATAATATTTTTTTGTGGAATAGTCCAATCCATTTTACCAACCTGGGGGAAAACAACTAAAAAGCATCATGTTAATATGGACAATCACCAATCACACGAGAATCAGCTTTACTTGTTATATAGGGGAGAAGACCATATAGTTGTGCACCTTAAATTTAGGTGTATGTAAATATATGTTGGTGTCTCGTTAGCAAAAAATAATAATATCATAATGTAGTATATGATTGTGCCACATCACTATTTTACCACGCACATGTTAATTTAAAGGGAAATGTAAATTTTGAATTTATTTAGTACACAAATATTTGGTATAAAGCATTTGAAAAATATACCAATAGTTGAGTGCCCTATGTATCACATTGTGGTTGGCTTTTAAAATCCATCATTAATAGAAAGTGAACAAATATCTACATGTTTTGGTACATGCAAGACTATGGGGTCCTTTTTGCCACTATCTAAACATGCATAAATTATTTATATTCATATGAATTTAAGTCAACTTTGAGCTTAACACATGGCTTGGTGAAGGATGTCTCATAAGTTAAAAAGGGATAAAATATTGTTAAACATATGTGTCAAGAGAAGAGTTGTATACCATTTCCATTCATAAAATGCTAGTGTATGTTATTAATTTATTGAGTTATTGATTTGTATTATGTTGCCCCAAGCGAGATTGATCCTTGAAGCTTGCCTTGTGTTAGAAATTTTCTCTTTGAAGCTTCGGGTTCTTTGACTATTCACTAATCCCTTTGGATTACTAAAAAATGTTATTGATTTATATTTATTAAAGTAGTCTATTAAGAGATTCTTTAATTTATTATTGTCATAATCATCAAAGTAGTAAAATCTAATGAGTCAATTTTGTAAATTACGAGTGATGTGATGAACAATTTTTTCCTTAATTCAAACAATAATTAACATTATATCTATTTTTTAAATTTAATAAATTAGTTTGTAATTTTGTTTAAAAAATAATCAAAATAATATTTATAATTTTTTTACAAATATTTAAAAATTAAACTTAATATTTGACAAGACAAAGGATAGAGGATAAATAAGGTTTAAAGTCATTATAAATCAGTTCTAATTTTGTATGCTTCCCCACTGATAAAGTGAAATTGATGTCAGGATATTAATATATTATTATTTATCCACATGTTCCTTACAAATGTATAGTTGATGCACATGAGCAATATTTTGATTAAATACAACCCCCACTCATTTGTCTTCAACTTGGGTAATGTTGTTGATACTTAGAGGTGGCGATGAACATGTTTGGTGATGTGGGCTCAATACATGTTGGAATTGCTTCCACAAATCTAATAGTCTACATTTAATAAAAAAAATCAATCCTTCCTAGGTTGGCAAGTCTGCTCCATAATAATACTTTATGATTATTATGCCAATAGGGTGAAGCCATATTGGAGGTGGCCCTTTCACTAACATAATTGTCAAATGGTTATAAGATACATATGTTTGTTTCCTTGCTATCTAGGTAAGATATACCTCTTTAGTATATCGTGGAATTGCTTTGATGACCTTATAAGCCTTACATACTATTGAAGTCATACATACTTCTTCAATACATCTTGAAATTACATAAATAACTCTATAAACCCTCATATTTTACTATGAGGCATAACATAACATCTCTTTTTCTATAAGTGCTAGTAATATTTGAATTGCGAATTAGATGGAAAGTGAAATCCAACATAGCATATACTTTTGCTACAAATGCTAGTAATTATTGTAAAATCCTTTGTTTGGACGGCAAAGCAAGAATTTAAAGACCAAGCATGGTTCATTTGGACCAATCTTTGAGAAGGACTTGACCGGGTTTTAAAATGCCTCGATCCTGCACTTCTTTCACGGTAGCCTTACTTTTATTTTGACACGTAAGGATCCTTTGATATCAAGGTTTGGTTAGAATTACTTTTATCATATTACCATCCGATCAAATTTAAGTTTTTTCGGCAAGGGGGCCCTCCCAAGGTACCCAAAACACAATTATTTGTTAATGTTTCTTTGTTGAGTCATCTAGAGTGATCCCACTTATCGGCAAGATCTAGAATATGGCATCACGTCCACCTTTTTCTTCCAGTTGGACTTCGTGGTGGGAGGTGGCAATTCACCGCACCACCAGGTTCCTCCTCAATTTCATAAACAAGGGTCGATTCAGCTATACACAAAGAATTCAAAAGGATCTCTTTGCTTCTTGAGTCCAATCCTTTCGAATATCAACTTCAAAGCGAAGTTGTTAGTATTTGGCACAAGCTTAAACTTATCGAATCTCATTTGGCCCTTTGTGCACAGATCTGGTTGAGAATTCATTGGCTTAGGGTGGGAGATAAAGCCTCTAAAATATTTTTCAAATCCCTCCGGGCCAAGCATGTTTGTCAACAGATCAAATCTATTTATGATTCTCACCAATGTATTACTAAGATCCCAAAGATCATTTATGCTTTTTCAAGCTCTATCTTATGGTTTTTCAAGTTCACGTGGATTCAATGGAGTGTGCTACTACTTTGCATAAATGTATTGAAGTGGTGCCTGGTAAAATTTCGGCCAGAGATCATGTTCGCTGCAACACCCCTCTCACCTTGGAGGATCTTCACGTAATTTTTTTGTCTTGTGAATGACAAGTCTCTCGGGTTTGGATGGCTTCCCTAGCAATTTTTACAAAGTAACCTAGTCTTTTGTGGAACCTAATCTACTTCGGGTCTATAATGAAGCTCTCCAAATTGCTCTCTATGGATTTTCATCAATCAAGGCAACATCAAGTTCATTCCCAAAGAAGGCAATTCTGGACAAATGAGTAATTGGCGGCCGATCACCTTGTTGAGTGTTTCTTACAAGATTCTTGCTAAGGTGTTGGACCTCCACATTACAAATCTTCTTCCTAAGATCATTTAGCTTGAGCATCTTGGTTTTTTCAAAGTCCATTGAATCTTAGACAATCATATTGTTGTCTGGGAAGGAATAGAATGGGTGAGGGTGTCTTCGCAGAGTCCTCTCTTCCTCAAGATTGATTTTGAGAAAGCTTATAATTACATTGGATGACCCTTCATTATTTCCATGCTTAAAGCCCTTGGTTTTGGTGATTTATTTCAATTGTTCATTAGCACTCTATTTTCGAATGCTTCTTCCCGGCTCACCATTAATGGTCACCAATCCACTGCCATCATTCTTTTCTCGCTCTATCAAACATGGGTGCACTCTTGCCACTGGTGTTGTTTGTGTTAGGTACTTGATGCCCTAGGTTACCTTGTTGCTCAACAAGTGGCCCAAGGCCACATTCGGGGGATTGTTCTTTCGGATCATGCAACTCAACTTATCAACAATCACTTTTCTAATGATTCATTTATTAATATTGTTGAGTCGAAGTAGAATGTTACTACGGTCTTCGAATGTCTTGACAGTTTTCTTGGCTTCAAGTTCCAATATTCAAATGACTAAAATTTGGGATATCAACAAAGTTGTTTTCCTCTTTCAAACTGGTTGAAGGCCTACCCCTGGAAATGGATTATCCATGGAGAGCAACTCAAATTTTTGGGTATTCCCTTTTCCTTTGAAATTGACTCTGCAACTTTTTGGAATTATGTTCTTAATAGGGTGGAGCAGAAAGTCACCAAATGGTCTTCCATTATCTCAAGCTAGTAAATTCCAAGTTTGAACCAAGATCCTTTCCACTACTCATGTTTATTATTTTGCATGTTGGTGTCCTTCTCACAATTCATTCAACGGGCTTGCCAAGTTGCTTGAGGACATTTAATGGTGTAAAATTTATGGTTCAGCTAGTTTCCTAGGATGTTTGTTGCCTTCCATGTGATCAAGGTGGCATGGGGATCATTGATCTTTATCGGCCAGTGTGGCCTTATTGCCAAATGGGTTATCTAGTGTCTTTTGGGAAAGCATGCCTAGAAAATTCTTTTGGATCATTGTATTGAATCTGAAGCCCCTTACAGAAAGAAGTGTTAACGCAATATTGGGTTGTATACTCTTATTATCACTTCAGATCCTGTCAAAATTATGGGTACCTTTTTCATAAGAAGTATTTGGAAAGCCATCGATTAGGTGAAACCATTGATGTGGTGGATTGGCGATGGATTTTCCACGGGGATTTCTTTTAATTCACAAAATATTTTTGGTCTCCTATCATCACTAAGGGTGATCTTCCGCTTCTTTGAAACCCCGGGCATTGAAGTCATCTAGATATTCCACAAGGGCATTCATACCATTCAAGATCTTGTGAGTCACTAAGATTGGATTTCTTGGCCGAGGTCAAGATTAAATTCAATCTAGAAAATTCAGACTTCCAGTCTATCTGAAAAAATCAAGAGCTCCTACGATGTCATGTTCCACAAGTTATGGATCCAACCTCCTACAACTTGGTGGCATGATTGATGATGGAATCAAGATCTTTCCTTCCTCTGCGATTACAACACTTGGACCATTTGTTAGTTGTTGAGTCCGCTCTCACCATCCATTGATAAACTCAATGCTCGGTGGGGCATTCATACCATTCATGATCTTGTGAGTCACCGAGATTGGATTTCTTGGCCCGAGCTCAAGATAAAATTCAATCTGGCCAATTCGGACCTCCAGTCTATCTACAAAATTCAAGAGCTCCTACCTGATGTTATGCTCCACAAGTTAGGGCTCCAACCTTTGACAACTTGGTGGCGTGATTGGTGGTGGAATCGAGAAATTTCCTTCCTCCGATACAACACTCGAACCATTTATTAGTTGTTGAGTCCGCTCTCGCCAGCCATTGATAAACTCAATGCTCGATGGGGGTTACAATCTAAACAGTCCACTTGGCTTTGCTGGCTTTCCCGTACCTGAGAACTCTCTTCTTGAGCCTAAAGTTAACCACTTTCTTTGGTGTCTTGTTTACCAAGGCTTACCTATGGGTGAAATACTTAGTCATATTGGCATCCCTAATCCTAATTGTCCTTTTTTCTCTCACCCCGAGTCATTCAAACACCTTTTCTGGTCATGTCCCCATGCTCAATCTATCTGGAGGTGGATCCATTCTTTGTTTCAACCCTATCACCCCGAATTCTTCCCGTGGCATCTGGCCTTATTTGGTGACTTCATTCCTTAGCCCCGTTATATTGATATGCTTTGGCATTTGTTTCGTGCTTGTATTTTGTTTCATATTTGGAAAACTTCGCAATGCTTTATTTTTCAAGCATGATCAATCAGCTATTTACTTTTCCACTAATTAAAAGGGGATTATTTTGTCTCCTGTTCACATACAAATTCAAGCTCAAGCCACCAAGGTCATCTTGGAGTTTTCTCATCTGCAAGAGCTTCTTGATCATTGGGAGAGTGCACCATGCACTATGATTTTGGTTATGTCGGATCTTCAATTGCTGCCACCTCGGCCTTCGCCACCCCAACAATCATCTCCTGTGGGACCACGTCGAAGAAGCCACTCACGTAGACACCATTCCTCCTCCCCTCGAGGCCGACCTTCAACCCCGTCCTCCTCTCGGGATGGGATGGAGCTTGCCCCCATGGGGAAAATTTGTTTCTAGCTCTCCATGGTGGGGTTCTCCACCATCACACATGTAAACCATTACAGGATATTCACCCTGTTGCGAAATTATGGTTCCATTGAAAATGTAGTATCCTGATCATGACGATTGGCAGGTGGATCCTCCTTCGAATGATCCTAACAGTGGAGCTTTCATCCCGCCTCGGGATAATCCTCCCCCTCCTCCTAGTGCGGCGGCATGTGCTTGATGGTGGTGTTTTTTTATGCTATCTGGTTTCCCTGTGGGTGTTTTAATGTAGCCCTTGTGGTGTTTTTTGTTGTGTTGGTGCCCTTGTGGCATTTTTTGGGACCGTGTGTTATCTGGCCACCCTTACTATGTAACTCTCTATTATTTTAATTAATATAAAGGATAGTTCCAATAGTAAAATCCCTCATGCTAAAAATACCACACTTGGAAAAGGCCAAGAAACATTTTATGTTGACCACTACTAATAAAAGATTTTTGTTTCGACATTTATTAGGTTAAATATCTTACATTTTATTTTAAAATGGAGATTCAAAACATGGACATAAAAGTTCCCAAATGATGATGGTGGATCTAGTCTCATTGTGGGTTATGGTTTTTGCATTATGTTAGATGAGGAAACAGATGGTAGTGGCCTTGATTTTGACTTTGCATCGTGCTAGTTCGGGCATCGAGAGCATGTGTAAAGCTAAAGGCCACAATCTTTATTAGCATCGTCTCATCCTCTATCAAAATGGGAGATGGATCAATGACAACTTGATCACAATCAGAAGACTATGGACATGTAAATAGATGGAGCAATTTGAAAAACATTATTCTTTCACCACGAGCGTGGACACTTAACTCAATCTACCATAGAAACATCATGTGGCTTCTTAGATGATGCACTAGTAGGAGGTTGAATCTTTTGATGTACGAATGCATTCCCAACCATAATCTACCAGCGGAATTTTACACTCTCACTTCTAAAACCATTTCCCCCAATCTCATTTAAAAACCCTTGAAATTGTAGTGATTTTTTTCTCGACTTATTTTGGGGTGTGGTGTGGGGTTTCTACTTTGATGAGGTTTTGAACATATTGGATAGGAAATACCAAATTATATTTAAACTTGAGATGGGCTTGTGAGGCAAAGCCTTATCTAAATGCGTTAAGAGGATGCAACGTGGGTTGTGTCAATATGTGTCCAATTTGATCAACTCACATATGTTAGCATGCAACCAACCTATGCAAAAATGGAGCCGGAAGACAGGAGGTGGTGGCACCCTTGGTTTTGGCTCTAACACTAGTGCTAGTTTGGGAATCGGGTACGAGAGATGGTGTTTTGGGGTGGTGCCTCTTTTAGGGTTTTAATGGCATTCCAAACTACCTTCTAATACCCAAAACTATTAATATATAGGCATAATAAGTAGTTACGGTGCCATAAGAGTCCTCTGGAACAATATTCATTTGTATGTTAATGTTGCTAAGTAGATAGTTGTTTTTAGATACAAAACTAGACCTTGTTCCAAAGACAAATAAAGTCTCTAGGGAATTGAAGCCAAACCCTTTTCCATAGACACATCAAACCTTAAGAAAACTGGTTTGGTATGTATATAATATTTCTTGTTTTTAGGATTACATACTATAAGTTTGATAGAGAGAGAGAGAGATGCAATTACGAGTGGGGTTGAAAAAATTAACATGATTTGGAGAGTATGGTGCAAGGCAACCTCTTGCATGTTTTCCTCTCAAAGCAAAGCACATTACACACGTCAATGGAGTGTTATGAAACTTCACATTTAGAGGGGAAATTGATCCCCATTAACATTAATATTTGTTTTTTTCTAATGATGTTTGTTTTTATTTTATTTACTTAATCAATCATAATCTGGTGTATATGTATTATTTCTAGATTGGGGTTTATTAGTGTGAAATAAAATTGGAACACATTCTTATTGGTGGAAAATTTATCAATGTCCTTGTCATATCCTTGTTAGTGGGAGATTTCATGACTTTTGGATTGTGTGCTCAATATTTCAAGGTGAGGGAGAATTTGTGGTAAAAATGCATCCCATTTTAAAATTTACGATTGTTTGCACATGTTTATGTGTTTTACACTATAAATAATTAATAATTACATAGCTTTGTTTGTAAATTTCATATCGATATGCGATAGATGTTTTCGTGAAGAATTAGACATGTTCATAGTTTATAATGGGCCTTATGCCAATAAGGTGACACTACAATGGATGTGGCCCTCTCACAAATCAAGTATGCCAATAATGGTGACACCTGATCCTATGTCTTCATCTTAGGCATCGATGGTGGTGGTAGACATGTTTGGTGTTACGGGTTCAATGCACCTTGGAATTTCTTCTACGACTCTAAAACTGCAGATTCAGTCAAAAAATCAACCCCCCTTGGCTGGTTGGTCTGGATGTCGGATACCTATGTATGTTTCCTTTTTACCCATGTTGGATATGACTCTTCAGTGGATCTTGGAATTGCTTCAATGATTCTACAAATCTTGTTTCCTTTACTATCCATGTCAAACATACCTCTTCAATGCCTCTTGAAATTTCTTCAGTGACTCTACAAACCCTCATATTTAACTATTAATGTAACATGACACCTCATTTTGGTGCAAGTTCTACATTTATTAGCCGATAGGCTATATTATGGGAGAAAGAGCCCTCCCAAAAAATATCTAAATGGTCTCACGCAAGAATTTGTTTGTGGAATTGTTTAATTAATTTTACCATCCATTAGGGAAAATTAACTAAAATGCATCGCATTATGATGGAAAACCACCAATCACACGAGAATTATATTTATTGTTATATAGGGAGATGACCATATAACTATGCACCTTAACTTTAGGGGTCCGTAAATATATGTTGGTGTCTCATTAGGGAAAAATAATAATGTTATAATGTAGTATTTGATCGTGCCACATCACTATTTTCCTTGCACACATTTATTTAAAGGGAAAAGTAAATTTTGAATTGATTTAGTACACAAATAATTGGTATAAAGCATTTGAAATATATACCACTAAGTGAGTGTCCTATGTCTCACATTGTGGATGGCTCTTAAAAAGCATCATTAATAAAAAGTGAACAACTATTGGTTGTTTTTTCAATCAGCTATGGAGAAAACGAATGTACACGATTTTGGTACATGCAAGACTATAGGGTCCTTGATCCCACTATCCACACATACATTTTATTTTTATTCATAAGATTTTAAGTCAACTTGAGCTTAGCACTTGGCTTGGTGAAGGATGTCTCATAAGTTAAAAAGGGATAATACTTTGTAAACGTATGTGCCAAGAGAAGAGTGTATGTACCATTTCCATTCCTAAAATGCTAGTGTATGTGATTAGTTTATTAAGTTATTTATTTGTATCATGTTGCTTTGAGCGAGATTGATCCTTGAAGTTTGTCTTGTGTTAGAGCTCCGCTCTTTGAAGCTCAAGGTCATTTGGGTATTCACCAATCCTCTGGATTACTAGAAAAAGGTTATTGATTTGTATTTATTAAAATAGTCTATTAAGAGATTTTGTAGTTTATTATTGTCATAATCATCAAAGTAGCAAAATCTAATGAGTCAAATTTGTAAATTTTGAGTGATGTGACGAAGATATTTTTCCTTAATTCAAACAATATTTAACATTATATCTATTTTTTTAATTTACTAATTGGTTTCAAACAATTATGCCATCTTCCTTGAGTTTATAAATTATGCCATCGTGCATGTCAAATCATGGAATTGAAACATTTATTTTAACTCGCCTTTTTTTTTTTATAAGAATTTGTGGAAAGTCCGTGATTGAAGGCATCCATCCAAGTCGAGGAAGCATATAAAAACTGGTATCATACTCGTCAAACCATTAGATTTAAACTTTTCATTGATAATTATTTTTGAAATGACTCGTGCGTGAATTCCATATTTTTGAAATGACTCGTGCGTGAATTCCATTCAAGTCTCATGAAGCGTGATGTGTTAAAAATCTTATGTATTTTTGGTCACGTCAAAGTGATTGGAATGAAACTTCTCACCCTTGATAAGTTAGTTCGATTCCCTTTCTATTTCTGTCTTGTACTTCGAGATCTTGATTAAATACAAACCCCACTCATTTGTCTTCAACTTGGGTAATGTTGTCGATACCGAGAGATGGCGATGAACATGTTTGGTGATGTGGGCTCAATGCATGTTGGAATTGCTTCCACAAATCTAATAGTCTACATTTAATAAAAAAAAATCAATCCTTCCTAGGTTGGCGGGTATGCTCCATAATTATTATGCCAATAGGGGTGAAGCCATATTGGAGGTGGCCCTTTCACTAACATAATTGTCAAATGGTTATAAGATACATATGTTTGTTTCCTTCTATCTAGGTAAGATATACCTCTTTAGTATATCTTGGAATTGCTTTGATGACCTTATAAGCCTTACATACTATTGAAGTCATACATACTTCTTCAATGCATCTTGAAATTACCTAAATAACTCTATAAACCCTCATATTTTACTATGAGGCATAACATAACATCTTTTTTTCTATAAGTGCTAGTAATATTTGAATTGTGAATTAGATGGAAAGTGAAATCCAACATAGCATATACTTTTGCTACAAATGCTAGTAATTGTTTTAAAATCTGTTGGGGCCTTTCCAATCCTTTGCTTGGATGGCGATAGGAATTTAAAGACCGAGCATGGTTCATTTGGACCAATCTTTGAGAAGGACTTGACCGGGTTTTACAATGCCTTGATCATGCACTTCTTTCACACAAAGAGCCTTACTTTTATTTTGACACGTAAGGATCCTTTGATATCAAGGTTTGGTTAGAATTACTTTTATCAGATTACCATCCGATCAAATTTAAGTTTTTTCGGCAAGGGGCCCTCCCAAGGTACCCAAAACACAATTATTTGTTCATGTTTCTTTGTTGAGTCATCTAGGAGTGATCCCACTTATTGGAAAGATCTAGAATATGGCACCACATCCTCCTTTTGCTACCAATTGGACTTCATGGTGGGAGGTGACAATTCAAACACCACTAGGTTCCTCCTTCAATTTCATAAACAAGGGCCGATTTAGCTATACACAAAGAATTCAAAAGGATCTCTTTGCTTCTTCAGTCCAATCCTTCCGAATATCAACTTCAAAGCCAAGATTAAACTTATCGAATCTCATTTGTCCCTTTGTGCGCAGATTTGGTCGAGAATTCATTGGCTTAGGGTGGGAGATAAAGCCTCAAAAATATTTTTCAAATCCCTCCAGGCCAAGCATGCTTGTCAATAGATCAAATTTATTTATGATTCTCACCAACGGATTACTAAAATCCCAAAGATCATTGATGCTTTTTTCAAGCTCTATCTTATGGTTTTTCAAGTTCACGAGGATTCAATGGAGCATGCTTCTATTTTGCATAAATGTATTGAAGTGGTGCCTAGTAAAATTTTTGCAGAGATCATGTTCACTCTGCAACACCCCTCTCACCTTGGAGGAGCTTCATGTAATTTTTTTGTCTTGCGAATGACAAGTCTCTGGGTCTGGATGGCTTCCCTAGCAATTTTTACAAAGTAACCTAGTATTTTGTGGAACCTAATCTACTTCGGGTCTATAATGAAGCTCTCCAAATTTTCTCTCTTGGGAGTTTCATCAATCAAGGCAACATCAAGTTCATTCCCAAAGAAGGAAATTTTGGACAGATGAGTAATTGGCGGCCGATCACCCTGTTGAATGTTTCTTACAAGATTCTTTCTAAGGTGTTGGACTTCCACATTACAAATCTTCTTCCTAAGAACATTCACTTGAGCAAACTGGTTTTTTCAAAGTCCGTTACATCCTGAGACAATCTTATTCTTGTTTGGGAAGGAATAGAATGGGTGAGGGTGTCTTCGCAGATTCCTCTCTTCCTCAAGATTGATTTTGAGAAAGCTTATGATTGCATCGAATGACCCTTCACTCTTTCTATGCTTAAAGCCCTTGGTTTTGGTGATTTATTTCAATTGTTCGTTAGCACACTATTTTCGAATGCTTCTTCTCGGCTCTCCATTAATGGTCACCAATCCACTGCCATCAGCCTTTTCCGCTCTATCAAACATGGGTGCACTCTTGTGCCGGTGTTGTTTGTCTTAGGTATTGATGCCCTAGGTTACCTTATTGCTCAACAAGTGGCCCAAGGCCACATTCGGGGGATTGTTCTTTCAGATCATGCAACTCAACTTATCAATGGTCACTTTTCTAATGATTCATATATTAATCTTGCTGAGTTGGAGTAGAATGTTACTACGGTCTTTGAATGTCTTGACAATTTTTTCTTGGCTTCAGGTTCCAATATTCAAATGACTAAAATTTGGGATATCGACAGACTTGTTTTCCTCTTTCAAACTGGTTGATGGCCTACCCCTGGAAATGCATTATCCATGGAGAGCAATTCAAATTTTTGGGTATTCCCTTTTCCTTTGACATTGACTCTACGAATTTTTGGAATTATGTTCTTAATAGGGTGGAGAAGAAAGTCACCAAATGGTCTTCCATTATCTCAGGCTAGTAAATTCCAAGTTTGAACCAAGATCGTTGCCACTACTCATGTTTATTATTTTGCATGTTGGTGTCCTTCTCACAATTCATTCAACGGGCTTGCCAAGTTGCTTCAGGATGTATAATGGTGTAAAATTTATGGTTCAACTAGTTTCCACAGAGTTTCCTGGATGTTTGTTGCCTTCCATGTGATCAAGGTGGCATGGGGATCATTGATCTTTATCGACAGAGTGTGGCCTTATGTGCTAAATGGTTTATCTAGTGTCTTTTGGTAAAGCATGCCTAGAAAATTCATTTGCATCATTGTATTGAATTTGGAGCCCCTTACGAAAGAAGTGTTGGCGCAATATTGGGTTGTATACTCTTATTATCACTTCGGATCCTGTCAAAATTACGGTACCTTTTTCATAAAAGTATTTGGAAATCCATCGATTAGGTGAAACCATTGATGTGGTGGATTGGCGATGGATGGATTTTCCATAGGGATTTCTTTTAATTCACATAATATTTTGTAGTCTCCTATCATCACTTCTAGAGGGTGATCTTCTTCTTTGGTGCTTTAACTGAAACCCCAAGCATTAAAGTCATCTGGATCTTCCACAAGGGCATTCATACCATTCAGGATCTTATGAGTCACCGAGATTGGATTTGTTGGCTCCAATGTCCACTTGGCTTTGCCAGCTTTCCCGTACCTAGAACTCTCTTCTTGAGCCTAAAGTTAACCTCTTTCTTTGGTGTCTTGTTTACCAAGGCTTGCCTATGGGTGAGATACTTAGTCATATTGGCCTCTTTAATACTAACTGTCCTTTTTTCTCTCACCCCGAGTCATTCAAACACCTTTTCTGGTCATGTCCCCATTCTCAATCTATATGGAGGTGGATCCATTCTTTATTTCAACCCTATCACCCCGAATTCTTCTCATGGCATCTGGCCTTATTTGGATACTTCATTCCTTAGCCCCGTTATATTGACATGCTTTAGCATTTGTTTCGTGCCTGTATTTGGTTTCATATCTGGAAAACTTGTAATGCTTTATTTTTCAAGCATGAGCAATCAGCTATTTACTTTTCCACTAATGAAAAGGTGATTATTCTATCTACTGTTCACATACAGATTCAAGCTCAAGCCACCAAGGTCATCTTGGAGTTTTCTCATCTACAAGAGCTTCTTGATCATTGGGAGAGTGCACCATGCACTATGAGTCAGGTTCCACCGGATCCTCAATTGCTGTCACCTCGGCCTTCGCCACCCCAACAGTCACCTCCTATGGGACCACGTCGAAGAATCCGCTCACGTAGCCACCATTCCACCTCCCTCGGGGATGACCTTCAACCCCGTCCTCCTCTGGGATGGGATGGAGCTTGCTCCCGTGGGAAAAATTTATTTCTAGCTCTCCACGGTGGGGTTCTCCACCATCGGCAATGCAAACCATTGCAGGATAGTCAACCCTAGTTGGGGAATTATGGTTCCATTGAAAATGCGATCTCGATCATGACGAATAGCAGGTGGATCCTCCTTTGAATGATCCTAACAAGTGGAGCTTTCATCCCGCCTCGAGAATAATCCTCCCCCTCCTCTTTGTGTGGCGCATGTGCTTGATGGTGGTGTTTTTTATGCTATTCGGTTTCCACTGTGGGTGTTTTAATGTATCCCTTGTGGTGTTTTCTGTTGTGTTGGTGCCCTTGTGGAATTTTTTGGGACCATGTGTTATCCGGTCACCCTTACTATGTAACTCTCTATTATTTTAATTAATATAAAGGATAGTTCCAATAGTAAAATCCTCATGCCAAAAATACCACACTTGGAAAAGGCCAAGAAACGTTTTATGTTGACCACTACTAATAAAAGATTTCCATTTCGGCATTTATTAGGTTAAATATCTTACATTTTATTTTAAAATGGAGATTCAAAACATGGACATAAAAGTTCCCAAATGATGATGGTGGATCTAGTCTCATTGTGGGTTATGGTTTTTGTGTTATGTTAGGCGAGGAAACGGTGGTAGTGGCCTTGATTTTGACTTTGGCACTGGTGCTAGTTCGGGCATTAGAGCATGTGTAAAGCTAAAGGCCACAACCTCTGTTAGCATCATCTCATCCTCTATCAAAATGGGAGATGGATCAATGACAACTTGATCACAATCAGAAGACTATGGACATGTAAATAGATGGAGCAATTTGAAAAACAGTATTCTTTCACCACAGAAGCGTGGACACTTGACTCAATCTACCATAGAAACATCATGTGGCTTCTTAGATGATGCACTAGTAGGAGGTTGAATCTTTTGATGTACGAATGCATTCCCAACCATAATCTACCCGCGAATTTTACACTCTCACTTCTAAAACCATTTCCCAGTCTCATTTAAAATCCCTTGAAATTATAGTGATTTTTTTCTTACTTATTTTGGGGTGTAGTGTGGGGTTTCTACTTTGATGAGGTTTTGAACATATTTGATAGCAAATACGAAATGAGATTCAAACTTGAGATGGGATTGTGAGGCAAATCCTTATCTAAATGGGTTAAGAGGATGCAACGTGGGTTGTGTCAATATGTGTCCAATTTGATCAACTCACATGTGCTAGCATGCTACCAACCTATGCAAAAAAGGGACCTGGAAGACGAGGAGGTGGTGGTGGCCTTAGTTTTGGCTCTAACACTAGTGCTAGTTTGGGAATCGGGTAGAGGAGATGGGGTTTTGGGGTAGTGCCTCCGTTTTAGGGTTTTAGTGGCATCCCAAACTACCTTCTAATACCCAAAAACTATTAATATATAGACATAGTAAGTAGTTACGATGCCATAAGAGTCCTCTGGAACAATATTCATTTGTATGTTAATGTTGCTAAGTATATAGTTGTTTTTAGATACAAAACTAGACCTTGTTCCAAAGACACATAAAGTCTCTAGGGAAGTGAAGCCAAACCCTTTTCCGTAGACACATCAAACCTTAAGAAAACGGCTTGGTATGTATATAATATTTCTTGTTTTTGGGATTACATACTATAAGTTTGATTGAGAGAGAGAGAGATGCAATCTCGAGTGGGGTTGAAAAAAATTAACATGATTTGGAGAGTATGGTGCAAGGCAACCTCTTGCATGTTTTCCTCTCAAAGCAAAGCACATTACACACGTCAATGGAGTGTTATGGAACTTCACATTTAGAGGGGAAATTGATCCCCATTAACGTTAATATTTGTTTTTTTCTAATGATGTCTATTTTTATTTTATTTACTTAATCAATCATAATCTGGTGTATATGTATTATTTCTAGATTGGGGTTTATTAATGTGAAATAAAATTGGAACACATTCTTATTGGTGGAAAATTTATCAATGTCCTTGTCATATCCTTGTTAGTGGGAGATTTCATGACTTTTTGGATTGTGTATTCAATATTTCAAGGTGAGGAGAATTTGTGGTAAAAATGCAGCCCATTTTAAAAATTTACGATGTTTGCACATGTTTATGTGTTTTACACTATAAATAATTAATAATTACATAGCTTTGTTTGTAAATTTCATATCGATATGCGATAGATGTTGTCGTGAAGATTTAGACATGTTCATAGTTTATAATGGGCCTTATGCCAATAAGGTGACACTACAATGGATGTGGTCCTCTCACAAATCAAGTATGCCAATAATGGTGACACACGATTCTATGTCTTCACTTAGGCACCGATGGTGGTGGCAGACATGTTTGTGTCATGCGGGTGACACCCGTCTTGTACTTTCGAGATCTTTTCGAGTAATTTTAGCATTTGTTGGTAGTAGGTAGTGTATAGACTACATTGGTTTTTGTACTAGAGTGGTTTTTTTTTTTTTTTTAAAAGCAGCTTTGGGAGTAATTTTAGGATTATTTTAAGTAAGAGTAGTCTCGGGGTATAATTTTGTTTTAGAGTATGTTTGTAATTTTTATGAGATATATGTAAAATTATCATATTTTAATTTACAATAAAACAATTGAAACATTGAATAATTGACATTTGGTAATATTTCTTCTTAAAATATAGATGTATGGGAAGTTTCCAAGCACCTCCTTTTAATCACTCCCTAAGCTTTTCATGGTTGTGACCATCTATTCCAATTCGTCCATTCCTTTCTTTTGAATTTTAAAAATAGAAAAAGATGTGTGTTCCTAAGGTAGAGGTTTTCAATGGTTTGAACAAATAAAAACGCACAAAAAGGTGAAGAAACAAACATGTCATCTCATGTGCATTCAAACGTTTTCATTGTACCAAACTCCTATGTGTTGAAAGGCCATAAAATTATGTATCGCATATAGTTTCTCTTGGAGTTTGTCTTTCTTTCGAGCTTCACTCTTTGAAGCTACAAGTCATTGGGTATTCACTCATCCCTCTCGATTACCAAACAACTATTAAGAGATTCTTTAGTTTATTACTATCATAATCATCATAATAACATAATCTAATGAATCAAACTTGTAATTTACGAGTGATGTGATGAACATTATTTTTTAATTAATTCAAACAATATTTAACATTCTATCTTTTTTTTTATATTTAGTAATTGATTTTCAATTTTGTTTAAAAATAAATAAGAAATCATATTAATAATTTTCTTACAAATATATTATATTATATAATGTAAACTTGATATTTGACAAGCCAAAGGATAGCGGATAAAGGAGGTTCAAAGTCATTACATGTGAGTTCTAATTTCATATGCTTTCCCATCAATAAAGTGAAATTGATAACATTATATTAATATATTATTATTGCTCTATGTTCCCTACATACATATGGTTGATGCACATGAGCAAGAGTTGGATCAAATACGATCCTCATTTCTCCGTCTTTTAATTTCAAAGTGATGTCAACGATACCAAGGAGTGATAGACATGCTTGGTGATGTAGGCTTGGTGCATGTGGAATCGCTTCCATGACTTTAACAATTCACATTCAATCAAAAAATCAATCCCGCCTAGGTTGACTTCCCGGTCATGGTAATATATGATGTCCTTGTGCCAATAGGGGTGAAGGCACACTAGAAGCGACCCTCTCACTAACATAATGGTGGATTGATTGAAGGATTCCTATGTTTGTTACCTTGCTACCTAGGTAGGATATGCCTCTCTAGGACATATTGGAATTGTTTCTATGACCCCACAAATCTTACATGTTGTACTACCACGATAGACATACCTCTTCAATGTCTCTTGAAATTACTTCAACAATTTTATAGCCCTTCATATATTTTATTATTGGCGTAGCATTAAATCTTCTTTATTTGTAGAGCGAATAGCATAGTAGTTGAAACCCAATTGACAAAAAGGACACACTCTGAAGTATGAACGCATGGTTTAAAGGTTGCATTCAGAGACCGGATAAATCACATCCCTGCCATTTCATTTTTAATATTAATTTGTGGAAATTTATGAGTGGACTCCATATTCCTAAAGCTTATAATATCTGCCATCGTGCGTCTCAATGGATTGAAACATTTAATTAAATCATTTTTAATAATAATTTGTGGAAATTTTGTGGCCGAAGGAATCCATCCAAGTCCAAGTCTCGTGAGACTTTTGAAGTGTTAAAATTCTTATTTATTTTTGGTTGAAGTGATTGGATTGAAACTTCTCAGCCCTTAATAAGTTGCTGGCTTCCCTTGCTGGATTCCTGTATTTTTGACTGAAAGGAAACCTTCAGATCCTTTCTACTAACTGAAGCATTTGTTGGTATTAGTGTACAGTAAATTGACTTTTTGAAGCTAGTTAAAAACAGAAAAAGATGTCTGTTCCTAAGATAGGGGTTTCTCAATGGCTTGAACAAATAAAAGATACACAGAAACGTGGAGAAGAACAAGACATGACATCTCATGTGCATCCAAACATTTTCACTGTTCCGGAGTCCCTGCGTGTCGAAAGGCCAGAAGCTTACATACCACAGATAGTTTCTCTTGGACCTTACCATCATCTTAAACTTGAGCTGTATGAATCTGAAAGATATAAATCAAGGCTTACTATCCAGATTGAAAAAAGAGCAAAGCAGGGGCCTTTTGAGGGTTTGGTTAAAGAGATAATTAGTATGGCAGGGGAGATTAGGAACAGCTACAATGATCACATTGACTGTGGAGATGAAGAATTAGGGTGGATGATGGCTCGAGATGCTGTGTTTATTCTGGAGTTTATTGGTTGTTATGACCATTATGAAAGCCCTAGACTTCAACAGGCAAACCCTTATTTTCAGAGCATGGATGCAGTATTTAATCCAGAAAGGAAGAGCCCTTTGTTCTTCCCACTTCAGGCTGATATATTTAAGCTGGAGAACCAAGTCCCACTTTTCATTCTAAAGAAAGTTCTAGAATGGCAGACTGGATCAGAAGTTCAAGCATCGGACAGGCTTAAAATGACAATTTCAAATGCCAGTAAGAAATTCTCTCCTTTCATTCATATTGGGGACTCTTATCGTTCCATTACACTTGCACGCCATGCTAATCAGCTGAACGAAATGCATTTATTGGAATGCCTTTACACTTTCGTCGTCCCAAGGAGAACTGCAGGCCATATTAATATCCCTGTTGAAGATGATAACAATGGAACTGTGCCCAGATTTTCAATTTCTCAGTTTCTTCGTCAGATGACTTCGAAATTTAGGGTGTTTTTATCTCCAAAACTATATCACAAAGCTGACAAAAATCTCCCATCGGCCACAGAATTGCACAGAAGAGGGGTGAAATTTGCTCCTTTTACGTGGGCAACTCAAGAAATAAGGTTTGATAGAGCCAGCTCTACGCTGCACCTTCCTTGCATAGAGATGGATTACAGAACAGATGTTTTCTTAAGAAATATGGTGGCAGGGGAAGCATTTATGAATTGGAAAACCAGAGTGTTTACTTGCTACGTAGATCTGATGGACAGACTGATCGACACTCCTAATGATGTTGCAGTGATGAAGAAATATGGCATCATCTACAGTAATTTAGGAAGCGATAAAGAGGTAAGTACTCTGTGGAATGGAATCCGCAGATCAATATGGAGGAGCGCCTATGATCCTATTGACCAGACTATCAAGGATGTCAATGATTATTACAGAAGCAGGTATGGATTTTTATTTGGTGAGTTTTTACAGGAATATTTCTCAAAGCCATGGCGAGCTGCATCAGTGGTGGGAGCATGCACTCTGCTTGTTCTTGCTTTCTTGCAGACAATATTCTCATATTATCAACTGCGATCAAAATGTGAACACCGGTGCACATAAATTCTCTTTGCAGCATAACATCTCTACTTAACTTGCTTTCTGTAGAGTGAACGCTTCTCTGTTTCCATTCCAAACTACAATTCTCGGCGTTTAAGATTCCTATATTAGTTTGAGATTTGACTGTCTTCTCCACCTTCAATTGTCTTGTTATGGTCAAATAGACATCAAATTTAAGGTTGTTTGTTTCTAATCCAAACTACTATTCTTGACTTTATAGATTCCTCTGTTATTTCAGCTCTCATTTATTAGTTTGAGATTTAGTGTAAATTTGATTCTGGTGAAAACTAGTACAGATATCTTACATAAATCTATTTGAAAATTGCATTTTCTTTATTTTTGTTGATTGATGATAGATAGTTTTAATCTAGTTATATTATTAAATTTGACTCAGAAATAATATTTTCAGATAAAAAGAGAAGAAACTGGCTTCCTAACTCCACCTTTGATTGTCTTCTCCACCTTCTATTGTCTTCTGATAGTCAAATAAACGTCAAATTTAAGGTTCTCAATAAACTGTTTATCCACAGTCATTACAGCCACCCATCACTTTGCCTTGGCTGCGATCCTAAGACACCTATCATCACAGTGACTTCTTTAATACGTTAACCAAGTAACAACAAGTAAAAAGACTCACGAGTTTTGTTTTTATTTATTTTATTAAAAGATAAATATCAAGATACTTGGGAGTCTTTTAGCATCTGTTGATATTGGGTGCACAAATAATCGACCTTTTGTGACTTTGTGCTATGGATTGAGGTATTCATTCCACCAAATTCGTTAGATATATATCAAGAGATTGACAATTTTAAAAATGTTTTAAGGAATTAAAAATAAGACTTACTCAGAGCAGCAAGTGAATATCAAGAACTTGGCATCACACACTTCATCTTCAACAACAATTGTGTCCTAGCAAGTCAAGGCATTTGTCTAAATTACTTTCAAGAATCCAATTTTTTTGGTTGGAAAATAAAATTGCATGGTCTATTGACTGTCGGCCAATTAATTTAAATTAACACCAAATAATGTTAAATAAGCAAAATATTTCAGAGTTAAAAACATGTTTAATCAATATATTTATTTTGTTTTCATTCTCACCGTGTTTATTTTATGCACATGCTAATTAATTCTTGCTATTAGAAATTATAAGTTCAAACATTATTTATACTCTTTGAAAAACTTGAAGATATTAATCAAAACGTAACCCAAACCATTTTCTTACTCTGCTCAAATGAATTCCAAATCAGATGCTTATGAATGGCGAATACCTTTGTCAATACAGGGGCTTACAGTTATCATTTCATCCAAATTAATAGGCAATCCTGAGAGAGTTCCTTTTTAGAGTCCATGATTAACGCACTGTATGAATTTTGTTTGATTTTCTAACCAATTACTGAGATGATATCTCTGGAACTCAAAAACTAGTTTAAATTGTTCAATATACAAGGTATCATGGATATGTCGGTTTTCAAAAAGCAACAAAAGAATAACCCTGTAGAAAAATCCCTTTCCACAATTTGCATTTCAGATTAGGCCCTAAACAATGAGTTATTATTCAGGACTCCATATTTCACGTGAGAAGGTTTATGACGGATTGAGTTTAGAGAGCCTTTGAAATACTCACTACGAGCATTTTGATTCACATGTGTGAGTTTGTATCACAATAAAATGAATAAAATATGTATAGCTGTCAATTCATACAGCCGAGAGTTTTAAGGAGCTTGTCCACCTAAAATTAAAGCTGCCCTGTTTTGCAGCTATGGCTTGTTAGTATATTTAGAATTAGAAAGTCAAATTAGGAGTCTTTCTTGTTAGTGGATTAATATAATTGCATGTTAATTTAGTTTTAGAGAGAGATGGAGGAGCTGCAAGGAAGATTCGCGAGTTGGAGAAGAGGGCATAAAAAGTTAAAATTTCAAAATGTTCTAATTGAAATTATGAGAGAGGTTTT
The DNA here is from genome assembly GCA_018340775.1 of Taxus wallichiana var. yunnanensis. Classification (NCBI taxonomy): domain Eukaryota; kingdom Viridiplantae; phylum Streptophyta; class Pinopsida; order Cupressales; family Taxaceae; genus Taxus; species Taxus wallichiana. Next base: position 548,080,220 of record CM031241.1, read on the forward strand.
TGTTTATCTTGGTCTTACGATGAAAAACCTCTCTCCGTTTTTTGTACATCAGCAATACTTAAAATGTTATGTGAGTTTGAAGGTTTCAGATTGTATATAAAGCTGTTTTGAAGTATAGTTGGCAAATATGTTTGTGTAGCCCTTTCGAGCACAAATTTGTATGTGTGATTATAGAGGGTATTCATAGTGTCTTGAATGTTGTGATGCCCATTGATCGTGCTCAAATCAATAAAAAGGAATGTTGTTTTGCATTAGAAACCACTAGTTTACTCTATAACTGCAAGATTGGGCTCTTATTCAGTTGAGACCCCATACTTTGACTGCATTAATTGGTATGAGTGTAAGGTTTTTCCTTGTCGGGTTGAGTGTGTAAGAATTTTTTATGATTCCATTGCAGGTTGTGAAAAAGAAGTCTATTAGAGACAATTGCAAGTTGTGAAAACTAAGCTTGCATAGAAAAGAGGATATGTATGTTGTAGGTGTGTGAGAAGTCCTACTAGTATAGAGAGTGAAAGAGAGACTCTTGTTTGAGTTCACTACGCGTTGTTAAAAATAATCCTACGTGATGAAGATATGGCACACAAGAAGGAAGGACCACCATGAGTAGAAGACTTGGTTGAGATGTTGAAGGAAGTCCAAAGAAAATTAGACATGATGGAAGATGCACAAAGTGAAGACGTTGTAGGAGTAAGTGAAGAAGAAGAGATGATGGAGATGTTGTTATCCCTACAAGAAAATTTTGACCTCTTGGAGAAAGGACAAAGAAAAAGACCAATAGAGATCAAGGTGAAGGAAAGAGGTAAGCCTACTTGAAATGTTGTTTTGTTTAGTGGAAAAAAGAGCCCAAATGAACTTGTGAGATGGGTAATGAAGTTGGAAGTTCTATTTGAGAAGGAGAATATTAAAAACCCAAAAGGATAGTGGTTACATGTAAGAGGCTATAATGAGTTACAACAATTTACTGGAGAGATCGCGAAAGAGAGTAGACAAAGGAAGGAAACAAAGAAGGAGAAAAGGTGAAACATATGGATTTTAAGTCGATGTGGCTAGTTTTGCACCCAAGAATGCAAGGAGAGTGGTTGAAGAAGCTTCATGTCTTGAGGCTTGAGAGAGGAAGGAAGAAGATTTCCTTGAAAGGTAATAGAGAGAGAAGTTTCCATGTGAGCAGCTCAAAGCTATTCCAAGAAATAACAAGGAGAAGGATATGAGTGAGGTTGTCTTGAAAGACAACAAGAGAGCAAGGTTTCGTGTGAGAAGCCCAAATCTGATATTTAGAAAAACAAAGAGAATGAGGTTTGTGAGCAGTCCACAAAAGAAGATATCTTTATGAATGAGGATGTAGAGGTGGCGGATTGTCAATCAACCTGGAAAGATTAGACCTAGTATTTGATGATGGCAAATAATTTATGGAATCCCATAAGTGGGAAGAGGCTAGGTTTTCATTGAAAGCTACAGGGAAAATTTTAGTGGCAAATATTCATTAATTCATGAATATTCCAATTTTTAAAATTTGAAATTGGTGAATTTTTAGGGTACCAGTTAGGACCAATTCACCAAAATTTTCTAGGTGCAATTCAATTTTACCAGTCAATTCGTCATTCCCACGAAATAGGAATTCAAATTTTTTTCTTGAATACTGATCAGTCGGTAGCATTTTTATGCTACTGGCCGACAACATATATATATATATGTATCTTTGTCAGGTACGGTAGTATATAAAAAAGCTACCATCCAGTAGCATTTAAGAGTGATTTCATGATGTCTTGATATTCGACATTTGTGCAAAAGATAATTTTCACATATTCACAAATATTTTCTAAGGTTTTTTTCGTAGTGACCTTAAAAACAAAGAAAATTGCAAGTTCCCATTAAGGAAACTATAAATATGAAGGAATTTTTTTAATATTTTATTATTATTATTTTTATTTCGGCCATATCTTGGGAACCGCAATATCCTTTTTGAGGAAAAATATGGCTCTATTTTTCCCTGTTCTTCCCCAACTTATCTCCCAATCCTTAACCTTAGCTTGCTGCTATGGCCCTCGGTTTCCTACGCAGGGCGTTTGGGATGTGGCTCGGCTCTTGGCGGTGCGCTTTGTTGCGCAGCAACAACACCGATGGAAGTGGTGTTTCGTGTAAGCCTCTTCCGAAGTGTAGCTCATCTTTGGTTGGCACTAATTCTGGTTTTAGTGTGCTTGGATGTGGGTCTGGGTGCTCTTTTGCGAGTTACTCTGGATTTACGGGTGGAAAGGAGGGCTTTGTGGGGGTTATACCTCGCCATGCCCCATCCGAAAAGTGTTCCTTTGTTGTGCAAGTTCCAAATTGCGACGTCATCAACCTCTAAATTGCTTAATGCATGCAAAGATCTCCCCTTCGTTTTCCTTCGAGGGATTCGGTGTTACAAGAGGAAAGTTTTTCTCTAGCCAAGGGTTGATCTTTGGCTTCATGGCCTCTAGCACAGGACTACCACTTCTTCATTCTTGGATTTCCTCAAACTGGGGACCTTTCATGGATGGTAAAGTTGACATTTACCCCTATGTTAGGGGATTTTTATTGTGGTATTTGATGTTGTTGAAGATAGAGATGTTATCCTTTCCCAGCTTTGGGAACTATAGAATCATCACTTGATGATGAAACTGTGGTTCCTATCCTTCAATCCAATCACCGCAACTTTCAACGCCAACCCTGTATGGGTTTGTTTACCTCATCTTTTGTTGTAGTTTTGGGGGAGGAGAGTTTTATTTCTATTGGTAATGCATTGGGCAGATGTTTTTCCATCGATTCTAAAATTGAACTTTACACACATACTACCTATGCTTGCATTTTGGTGGATCTAGATACCTCTCTTGATCTACCCACTTCCATTGAACTCAAATTTTTGGATAGGATATGGACTCAACCTCTTGACTATGAAGGTTTGCCCTTTAGATGCAAGAAATGTTTTTCCTTGGGTCACCTTGCTTTTGAGTGTCAGAAAGTGAAATTAATGGTGAATGAAAAAATTTCTTGGCGAAGGATTCCCAGCCCAACGTATTGGCTATTGGGGATGATTTTGATTGCTCGAGAGGAAGATTCAAAGGAGGATGTTCGGGAGGTTATTCAAGAATATCCCCCCTGGTCATACTATGCAGTCGACACTCCCTTCAGAGTGGAATCTAGTTGTACCAAAAACAAAATCTTGAAGGAGGACTCAAATGTCGAAAAAGGAGATCTTTGAAATTCAGCGTCCTATCCATCTACATGTAAACTTGGATCCTAATAGGAGTGATGGTTGGACAATAGTAAATAGAAAAAAGAAAGGAAATACTTTTCCTAAAATGAGATTACGATCCCATGGTAAACCGCCCTTGGTCATTTCTTGAGGGTAGTCAAGTGTGTTTATGCAATGTGGGACACATCACCTTTCTTTTATTTTCTCACATTTTGAATTTTGTTCCACTCGGTTGGTGCCTTAGTGGCTTCTTGTCTTTCTTGTTTGGGGTTTTCTTTCTGTCTTGCTTCATTGATATATCTTGCCTTAAGGGAATTTTGTAAAAGGATGCGGGTCATTTCAAAACCCCCAATTTTACCCTTTTTCCAAAAAAAAACTATGAAGATGAAGGAAGTGCTAGTAGATGCACTTTAGGAGAGCACATTTGTAGACCCTCTACGTGATGTAGAGGATGAAAATGAATGAGGAATGGTATCATGACATCAATAGAATTTTTTTGAGAATGTACCTTTTATAGTCCATCAAGTGACTACAATCCATGCAAAGAATACAACGAATTTGTGAAGAGATGGAAAATCTAGTAATGAAAATATGATAAAAAATGAAGAAGGAAAGATGGAAGAGATGTCTCTACAAGTAATCGAGACACGTGAAGAAGGAGATATGAGAGAAGCGAGAAGAATGTCACTCATGTGCCATAGAGTTGAAAATGGAGATACAAATGGTGAATATATTTCCATCTAGAAGAATGGAGGAAGACCATGGTGGCACATATGTGGGAGAAACCCACGTAGGATTTGAAGAAGAGGCTCTTATGAGTCAAGAGATACATTGTATAGATATGAACAAGGAGAGTGAAAGTTTCTTTGCACATGGCATGTTTGTGATGCCTAAAAGATGAAGAAAGGAGGATAAAGAAAAGATAATGAGATGGTGCAGCTTATATTATTATAATCCAAAACATGTGTGGAAGAGGATGATGTTTTAGTTTAATGGTGTCTTTTGGAAGACATTAAAATAGAGAGGAAGGATGTGAATGTGAATGCACATGATGCTGATTTGAAGTAAGAATTGACTAGAGAATAAGAGATCAAAGTTGTAGAAGAGATGACAATGGAAAAGATCCATAAAAGAATGCATGATTCCCATGATATTGTGTATTTTGAGCTTGTTACAATAGTTGAGGAATGGAGAGAGATTGAAAGTGTGAAAATACAAGTTGCAACATAATAGGAGTTATTGAAGCATGGTGTTGTAGAAGTGGGAGTGTTGAATATGCAAGACCCTAGATGAGAATTGTTGATTCTCTAAATTCTTTGGTTAATAATTTTATTCCAGATATGATTGAATGCATAGAAGAAGAGGAGATCGAGAAGAATAACTCAAATTTGAGTTGGCCATTGGAGATCAAGTATGTAATATAGTTGCATATTTGATGAAGAGTGTATGTGATGTATTTTTTAACTAGAAATCCACGAGAGAAGAAATGAAGAGGACATGGTTTGATATAGAGCATGAAGTGCATGCTTTTATTGGATGATGAGACCATTTTTTCAAAGCTCGTGAAAGATTAAGAAACAACAATCATGAATATAGTTGGTGGTGGTTAACTAGTGATGGGTCAAATCCCATAAGAGGATTGAAGATGAGATTCAAAGCATCTTGGAGAAGGTGGATGGATGATTATGTCCAAGAAATGGGTAAGGGAAAGAGAAAGGTGATAAAAATTATTATGATAAAGATGATTAATGGACCATCATGTTCTGGAAATGGAGAAAGAAATAAAAGAACAAACTTTAGTGGTATCTAACAACATGGAAGTGAATGCCTTGGTGATTAATCTTCATGACCAAAATATTGGTTCTACCACTTATTCTATTTGAGTAGGAGGTCAAATTATATTTCCATGGGTGTATGATGTAAAAGCATTCGATTCACATGCTTTCTTTCGTCACATAAAATTAATGAAAGATGCATAATTGTTAATCCAAGCAATTGATATTTTTAAGGAGGTGGTCTCCAAAAATTAGAACTTCTTATAATTGCCTTGTTTTATAGAAGCTAAACGGTTGTAGCTTGTTAGCTATATTGGATTAACATAATTACATGTTAGTCTAGTTTTAGAGAGATGGAGGAACTACAAGGTAAATTCGCGAGTTGGAGACGCAGTATAAAAAAGCCGTAATTTCAAAATGCTACGATTGAAATTCTCGAGATCGGTTTTGTTCATATTGCTCTTATGATGAAAAACCTCTCTATTTTTGTACAAAAGCATAAGTTAAATATTTGTGTGAGTTTGAAATTTTCAGTTGTGTTGAAGGTGTTTAGAAGCATAGTTTGCACATATGTTTTTATGATTATACAGGTATTCGATTGTGTGTTGAATGTTGTGATTCCCATCGAAACTCAAATAAAAAAAATGCATTATAAACTGCTAGTTTATTCTATAACTGCAAGGTTGGGCTCTTATTCATTTGAGACCCCATACCTTAACCGCATCACTCACTCTTCACTCTTTAAATATTTGAAAAACAATGCCATGAAATGTACCCAATTTTAATGGAAAAGTTAAAAAGATGTGACATTTTTCATCAAATAAAAAAATCATATGGAGAAAAAGACTAGAAGGTGAAAGTTCAAAACTTTCGATTACATTTTTCATCCCTACCCCTCGTAATAAATGCTTATAGTACTTGCAAGTTAAATGAAGTAGCTTGCCTCGTGAATATTACTCTAAAAAAACCAACAAAGGAAAAAATGTCAATAAGATATTGAAGACTCATAGAAGTCATTTTATGATGAATTAAACACACTCACCAAAATCCCACAAAATTTTATAATCTACATGAACTTTTTAAAAATTTGATCTTCACCTTTAATTACACCAAGGTTAACTAGATTGGATTGTGGCTTGCTCATTCTAACATCATTTCAGATCACAAAAATGTGGTTACTGACATTTGGTGTATTTACAATCAGCTTTAGTTTACATCATGTTGTGCACATTCACGATTACTTTCCCTCAAAAAAAACTAGAGACACTCAAGAGAACAACATAATTGAACATTATTACATTGCATTGATCTTTCAACATTGGAATGCGTCATAAACATTGTCCTTGATACTGCTAAATGCATTGCCTAACTCTTTTGTTTTTCTTTTGAGTACCGCAGTCTATTTGGTATGTTCAACCTAACACGTCGAAAGATCCGAGCCAACTCACAATGATTTTTCCTATTTTTCTATAATTATTGAAGGTTAAAACATAAATGAGGTCAACAAAGTGTTACATGAACCAAAAATTATGGTTTGGTTTCAAACTTCAAATCTATTGGATTTTCTTTATTTGTGTTTTGGTATTTTGGACTCTTTAAGTGTTGATTGCACTCACGTGAATAATGTGAGTGAGATTGAGATAATAAAGTGGAGCACGTATAGAAAATATAATTTGGGTAGGAACAATTTGAGCCATAGTAAAGGTGCTCGACATGTAGATATTTCTTTCCCATATTTTTCTTCAAACTTTCCATTCATGTCTTTGACATATCTAAAAAATTAAATTTCATCCAATTGAAAACTTTTATATTGTAAAAAATAAAATGAAGTGATAACGAATCTCATTTCCTCCATATTTTTTCAAAAAAATCATTTCTTTCAGCTGTGTAAAAGTTAGTTGTTGGAACCTTTAGTTGATAAGTTAATGATAACGCTGATTAATTCTGTCCACACTATAATGTCTCTTAACGAAGAGGATGAGCTAGAGGGAATGCCAAGCAAGAGTAGAAGTTTGTTAGTCTCAAATGTATGCAAGCTTTACGAGACTATCAAGGATGTCAAGGAATGACATCCGTAGATTAATATGGAAGAGCATATATGATCCTATTGACTAGACTATCAAGGATGTCAATGATTATTATAGAAGTAGGTATGGATTTTTATTTGGTGACTTTTTAGAGGAACATTTGTCAAAGGCCATGACGAGCTGCATCGGTGGTGGAGTCATGCACTTTGCTTGTTATTGCTTTCTTGTAGACAATATTCTCATATTATCAACTGCAAGCAAAATGTGAACACAGATGTACATAAATTCTCTTCACAACAATTCATCATGTACTAAAAGTGAATGGAATGCTTTCTCTATTGAATTCCTACTTTCCATTATATATTGTTTAACATTGTATAGTGAATGCTTCTATGTTTCCATTCCAAACTATCAATGTCAACTTTGTAGATTCCTCACTTATTTCAGCTACCATTTATTAGTTAAATATTTAATGTAATTTTTGTATGATAAAAAATAGTATAGATACCTTAAATAAATATATTTTAATCATTACGAATTCATCATTTTTTTGTTGACTACTTGATAGATAGTCCAATCAACCCATCTTAGAGTCAATTCAAGATTTTCATTCTTTATTTCCAGACAAAATTCAAGCTATGGAAACAACAATTACATCTCTTAAATTTGAAATCTGACATCTCAAGGATGATTCTCAAGCTCATGCTTGTTCTTCTTCTACATCTCATCATCATTCTATGTCTTATAGATGTGCTCATTTAAGTGTACCCCAAGTCTTACTTGCTTCCCACACCTTTCAAGTTTGATCACAATGTTAAGCAACATGATATTCTTCCTCACTACTCAATCACCAATTGATCAATTTTCCACCTACTCATTGCTATCCTCCTTATTGGCTTGCCAACTATCAAGGTCTCCCATTTTGCAATTATCATCGAATCAATGGACATAATGACAATGATTTTTATACTTTAAAATGACAAATTAAACACCTTGAGCATCAGGGTTTTATCTCATTTGCTACACAACATTCTGTTACATGCCCATCTCCAAATGCTACATCTAAATGGGCTCCCAAATTTGCTCCTTCTATGACAAATGAGCATCATGACATCACTTCTAATGTTCCTTCTTCTGTAAGTCAAGAGTCCTATCTAATCCAATGTCAAACCATATTCAAAATTATCTACCCCATCATCTCCTCCTACTAAGTCTTCTACAACAGTACATACTCCAATTAAACAACCTCCTATAAAAATCGGCCTAACACCTCCTCCTCTCAAGTCTTCTACAACATTATTAATCCCACATAAGCTACAATCAATCATTTTTGTCAAGGAAACTATTCCTTACATTGATCACATTAGCAACATCAACAAGATCTACACACTTGGGGGCATCATGCTTACTTCTCTCCCCCTCCTAACATCACCATATGTTTATCATTACATTGCGTGCTTTGTACTTCATTTTTCTAAGCATCATTACACAACTGGATACACTTTGTATCGTCATTACCTTATGACACACTCTTGTGCTAAGGTTCACACTTGGTATTGAGGGCATAAGTTACATCCACAAACCTCACACACTACTACACATTTCACGCTCTGCGCTTCACAATACATCTTTCTAGCATGTAATTCTCACAACATCATACTACCCTATGATGCACTCTAGTTCCGTTGTTCATACTGATTGTTGAGAGTCTAAATATGAAATGAGCCTCACCTCTTCTACACTCTACGCCACGCACTTCATGATCTATCTTTCTAGCATCTATTTTCAAACCATTTCCCAACAATGATTTTTTATTCTATCGTTCATTCTTGATTGTTCAGGGGTCTTTTATATATAAACCTCATCGATACACACTCATACGCATATGTTGGGGGAACGCTTCTCCTATCATATTCACATTGCATACCATTCCACATCACACTCATACATAGTATATCACATATCTTGGTTACACTTAATATTTCTTGCTTATACTTATATTACTGCACTTTACTTACTATGTTAGAGGGATATCTATTATGCCATTATCTTTTCTATATACACATGTGCGGTCACTTGGTCTCTAGTGGTGAATGTTAACTTTCTATTGATATTTACACACAACAATGATGCTTAGCATCGTACCTCTTACCAATCCCACCGAGGTTCCTAGGGCATCTACATTTCTCCACATCACGGGTGTTATTGTTTCATTATTTACTATTTTCTATTCTTAGGGTAAGTGCACAAAGATGGGGGGCCAAAAGGGGGTCAAAAAGGGACACATTTTTCTTGAAATTAGTGAAACCTGAACTTCATCGAATAATTTGACATGCCTATGATCAAAATTTGACAAAGTAATAAGAATAAGTACCATAGAGCTCGAACATAGTTTTTAAACTACTATTGTTTTTAAATGGTTGAGATTAAGAGGCTAAAATGTGGCACGTACACAAACTATGTCTATTTATGTGTAAAAAAATAAGAACTTATTGTGTGTGTCTCCCCCCATTTTTGAGTTGTATAATTTTTTTCAAATCCCTTTGGTAGAAAGTTAGCTAAGACCATGTATAAGGTCCCACTAAAGTTTCATAATTTTTGGATGAGTATATAATTTTTTTATTAATTTTCAAAGTGCACATATCCCAAAATGAAATATTTGTGTGTGCACCCCCATAACTTTGAGAAAAAAAAGTCATTTTTAGTTTTTTAATGCATGTAGAATGGAGTTTAGAAAAAACCACTTTTTTAATTTGGATGAAAAAATCATAAATTGTGCACCAAAATGTATGCATATGTTTTTGCAAGAAAACAAGGCATTAGCAAAAGAAATTATGGATAAAAGCCTTAAACTACTCGTTTTTAGAAATAATTATATCATCGTCAAGGTAAAAATGAGATTGACATCGTAGTATAATTTATTTTTGAATATTATGTTTTAATGCACGAGATATTGGGGTGCACACGTGAAATTTTGATGTTTTTATGTCAAACATGGTTTTAATCACGCAATACATAGTCCAATCTCTCTTCTACAACATTTTCGGACATTTTCTATCCTTTAACACTCATGTTCATCAAGTTTTTCCTTAATACGCAACAATAAGAAACCTGCGTTAAGCACAACAACATCTAAAACATGATACAACACAATACTCTTCACCCCTAGGGTCACTTGCTTTTTATTAGCTTCCATGCTTCATTTTTATCACTCCACACTTTCGCTGTCTCCTCGGCATGTTATCACCATCACATTCTATATGGTTATCGGTATGCATCTCTTATCTACTTTATATTATTGAGTATTCACTCAACAACATAAAGTCTGGGAAAATATAGACATAAAATCACACAATTTGGTACATTTATGGGTTGTAAAAGCATAATTTCATTCATGTGATTCCTAAGCAAGAAAACTAATAATTGGCAAATATATTTGGCCTCTTTTCTTTTTTTTTGTCTCCTTTCTAGTCATTTACACCCTACAACCCAGTCGGTATCTTTCATGACATCGAACACCAACGCCCGGCCAGACGTCGGTGCACAGGTGATCTCATCCCCTCTAGGCGCCCCTGACCCTTTTCTATATTACTTGCTTCTGTTGGGTCTCTTTTATCTTTTGGGCATCTTATTTTCTTATGGGTCGGCCTTCAAATTGTCAATTATGAAATTTAACCAAGGGAATCATATAAATACAAAGCTATGTAAAAAAATAAAGGACTAAACATCTATTATCATCACCTAAGGTTACATCTAAAGGCATCTAAGAGCATCAAAGGCATCCATCTAGCATCCATTCAAGGGACAAGGGATTGTATTTTCTGCATACACTTCATAGGAAGGGGAAGTTCATTTTTCCATCCACACATCTATTTACATTGGTACATCTAGCTATATCTTTGTTATCAAGTGCACTTGCACAAGGGCTTCCTAGGGCACGATTCTATCACACACACATAATAACTACATGGAGTTTGAGTTGTAGTGCGGTGTTGATCGTAAGCTCACTCGGTCAGGTGAGTGTTGGGGTTAGTCTAACTCCCATATTGCATCTTTCTTTTTTTTGGGATTTGATGTAGTTTTAGGGTTTTACAAGTGGACATATCTTTGCAGGTTACATGTGCATTCACCAATCATATTGTGACATACAGGTGACCAACAATGACCACTAGCGACACTTGTGTGACACAATAAAAATTGTTCAAAGCTTCTGCGTAGTCGCAAGTGCCCAAGAGGTCTATGGTGCTGGGTGCCCCCGACCCTATCCAAGTTCCCTAGTCCAACCTTATACGGAAGCTTCAGAATTTACAATGCATAGTTGTGGCAATCTACCCTTCTTGTTCATTAGTTTTCTAATTCGAGATCGGTTCCAGGAAAAGTGTGAAACCAACTAAGTCCTTTACTCTCTCTCTCTCTCTCTCTCTCTCTCTCTCTCTCTCTCTCTCTCTCTCTCTCTCTCTCTCTCTCTCTCTCTCTCTCTCTTGCACTTAAGGTTTCATATTTATTAGCTTATTGCTTGTGTGAAATATGTAATTTAGCATCTATTTATCATATGCGACTCGTACTTAGGGTTTAATATATATATTGTCAAATCAGTGCACTGTCCAACCGTGGCACCCTGTCGACCTCATTCATGGAGTCTTGAATTTATCCTAAGCATTGACAACATTGTTCACTTCATGTTCAACATTTTTCCATCCATAGTACTTCCGATTTGGTGTAAGTCACCTAAGTCATTCTTTCTACATTTCTTTCTTAGGATTTCACACTTACTTGCTTATTTGCTTGTGTCGTATTGCATTTAACACTTGTATATCATAGTTTACATTAGTTACTTTGCAATAGGGTTTTACAAAAAAATTATTTTTTGTTAAACCATATACAAATTCCATGAGATCATGCGAAATTTCGGTTGCACTTTGACATTGTAGGTCCATGACTTCATGCCTCAGTTTACATGGCGGAGTCTAACTAAATCTACACATGGATAGAAATTTAATTAGAGGTGGAGTAGGTTTTATCTTCAAAAATATGGCATGTTTGCAGCCAATTAATAGGTAGAAGAGAAAATGATGACATTTAACATTGGGAGGATCGTCATCAACATCATCTGTCATCATTAAAAACTACAATTCCCTGCACAAGTTTCCTCTTTGGAATTTACGGTATGTGAAATCAGTTGTACCCAAACCATACAATCTAATTATCTCATGGAGGAGGGAGCATGTAGTGATGGCAGTGCATTATTGCAGACAACGAGATAGTCATGTCTGCAGTAGAGGGCACAACTATGGGGGCCTTTCTCCTACCTCTAGCAACCCTATTTTTTCCATCATTGATCTCATGAAATTAAATGCAATCAATTTTGATATAAGTTCCAAGATGTCGCGAGAAGATTTAAGTGTAACTATGGGCCAACTACACTTTACCATTGCAAAAAACATTGTGTGCCTCAATTTCCCAGATAAAGTATGTCCGACTATAGGCACAGGAAACCATTTGAGTGGAGGTGTATTAAGGGTTATCTTTAGGAAACAAGGTCTATTTATGGATAATAAATGAGTGGCAAAGATAACGAATTCATACTCTTGAGAATGTTGTGATTCGTACATAATATTTCCTCCATTTTAACCATCTTTGCAATCCATTACCTTTTAAAGTTATAGCACTCCAAGTAAACATGTACGATTAAAAGTAAAGGGAAATGAAAGTAACCCTAGTTTTGTAAGAAATACAACAAATAAGGACACATGCATAAATGCAACCTATGTAGCAGCATGATCCAAGGCCACAACATGCCATTCCGATCCCCCTCTTCAAATTTTGTTTATAAACACTAGGTATTTTCAATTTATTTTCATTTTTATTTTACTATGCCAAGGTTTTCAATTGGAAGGCATCTAATTTAGATTTTTATCTATTCATAGTCCATGAGATGGAGATCTGGTTTTCAGATATAACTATATCAAGTTTTTATTATTATAAACTTGTTTTGAATCATCACTTGTAATTCATCATCAAGACAAAACATAAGTTGGAACCACATACCAAGCTCTTAAATAGATATTTGTTGGATTCACCATAAGAATTCAAACGGTAACACCATTAAATGATAGGACCATTTGGAGCCTCTACCAAATGTGTCGATGGAAAAATAGGCAATATTAAAAAATTAATGTGAAACCATTAGATTGCAATTAAATACCTACTAAAACAAAGGTCTCAATGGTTTTACACGATTGTCTATGATTAATTAGAATTGTATTTATATTTGACAAGTTAATCATAATAAAGATTATATTTACATTTAAATGACATATAATCTCATATTGTTCCTACGCAAATAATATTTGCTATCTACAATCTTGTATCATTCATGTGAGTGTAATTTGTGGTTAAAGAGGCCAAAATTAAAAATGGGAAAAATCCAATAGGTTCCGGGTTGTCGAAACCGAATTGGCACTTTGTAGCCCCCCTTTTCAGTTTTAAGCTCGATTAAGTGCAAGAAAACATACAATGCGTGGACAATCATCGATAATTGAACCCCTCTAGAGGCTAGTCATATGAACGATGGGTAGATTTTATGTGTCAATCAAAAACTTTAGATGAGATTCCATACAATTTCTTATATTGTTGAGTGTAAATTGCTCTTTGATTCACAAGAAGTGACTTTTACAAATAAAACCATCAATATAAAATGTAAAGTCTGAAAGAGATTCCTTGTTTAATTAATTTAAGATTTGATATACTTACTCTAGGTTGAAGGAGTTGATTTCCTACCCATTCTAATCATAGAATTCATGAAAAAAACAACAATACCCATATATAAATTGAAAATTTTAAACTTCAACCATGTTGGATCTAAATGTGGCCTTGAATAGAGCAAACATAGATAAAAACGGCTGTAGGAAAATAGACGAGCAAAAGACTGATAATATTTGAAAGTAAAAAGAAGCAAATATTGTTCATCATGCCAAGTGGACGGCCGAAGGGACACTATACATAAGCAACCAAATTAATTTTCACCCCAGTCATAAAAACTTCCACTCCAATTTTAAAAATTCCTTTAACATAATTACTCAAAATGATTATTTACAGCCATCATGCTTTTCAAATCATTGAAAACTTTACAGGTTACTTTTCACTTTTTAACATTAACATGTTAAAATTAAAGCATCCATCCAAATCTGCTATGATACTTAGTCGAATCATTAGGTTGAAAATTTTAATTGATAATAATTTTCGAAACGTGTGTGAAATGGTGACTGGATCTCTCACAAATACTTGGATTGAAACATCTCAAAATTCATGATTCCATCCAAGTCTATATAGGGTTAAATTTGTCCAATCATTTAATTTGATTAAGAATTATTTTTGTTTTGAGTGGAGCAAATTATGATACTATTCTACTGATATATTAGTTTAATGAACTATTTTATGTATTTAACACTTTTGATGTTAATATATATTTACACCGAAGACATTCCCCTATAGGAAAGGCCCTTCTGGTCATTTCGGTCACTATTAAATTTGATCGTTTTTAAACATTTTCAATGTAGTACTTGTTCTTTTACAATTGTCTTTCTACCCACAACATGGACATTCTTGTAAGTGCTTTTTTCTTTTCATTTCATCTCAATTTCATACAATTTTCCATTGCTATTATATGGAAGCCGATTCAATTTTATTTTGGAAGCAATGTTTTAATAAATTCCTGGGTGCCCTGATTTTCAGTGGAAGCAAAATTTAAATGTTTCCTCTTTTTCTTTTCTTTTTTCTTTTAAGTTGGTTTGTTGTTTCAGAGTTCTATGTTTTGATGTGGAAGTGGTTATTTATATATATTTTATACGAGGCCCTTTTTATTCGGTTGGGGTGCTCTTTGAGTTTTGAGTTTTGAATATTATGTATTGGCCAAGGAAAAACTAACACAAGCATGGCCGTATTTTTTATTTTGTAGCCCATGGTATAGATTCCCTTTCACCCTCTTTTATTTATTCTTGGGGTTCATCGTTGTAAATATTTATATAATACACTCCAGTTTATTGCTATAATATAGCATGTTGTCCAACTCTAACGGAGGCGGGTGTTCTCGGTTGTAGTGTCTTCTTTGTGAATCATTTGTGCTATTACTATAATTGTGTTTCCAAGTAGTAGACGCATTTTTATAAGTGTGTTCAAATCTTTATGCAAGATCACTTTGAATATGATGCTACACATGCATTGAATTTATTCCTTTGGCTTTAGAGTTAGTTATTAGTCTTTACCATATTTTGCAGGTACCTTTACCTTGTGAAGAAAATTGTTTCAATCATTGCATCGATTGGTTAACATCTTGGATTGTTATGGAAGATTAATTGCTATGGTGTTGGAAAATATGGTTTGTGTGGTTTTGGACATATTATATCAACATTTGTTGGTGCACATATATTGTATATCCAACGATAGGAAATTGATAAAATCATGCTTTGAGTATGAATGGTCTTAATCTAAATATTGGATGGTATGGTGTTGGAAGGTAGCTATGTGCCGAAGGAGATTGTCTAGATTTACAAAGCAACAGCTTGATTTCTATATGCTCGAACTTCCCAAAACATACCAACAGCTCAAGGAAGAGGACATAATGGGAGCTTGCAAGAGAGAGCTGTCGGGATTAGAGATATTATGTTCAGGTATTTTCTACTATAGTCCCAAACATCATACATCCTAGCTGGCCCTACTATCTATCCCCAATACAAAGGGAAAATATACTACAAAATTTGGATATAATTATTAATATATTAGATATACATATTCCAATGTCACCATAATGAACAATGATCATGCATGACACAAATGTGTTAAGCCTTGTCATTACTATGTTTAGTAAGAATATCAATGAATACAAGTACGACATCTATTCTTTGAGAGGAAAAACTAATCAGGTTTTAGGGCTTGAGGTTGTTTGTTCACTTCCATGGAAAATGAGAATGAATCTTCATGCATGCTATAATATATAGACCTAGACCTTGATCTACAGGTGGTAGCTTCCAAAAGTGTGATAAAGAAAGACTCTTAAGTCATTTCCTTTATACCACTCAACAACGGAAATTAGAAACCTTTCTAGAGAACATTAACACTAAGAATTTCCGAGGCGAAAGATCTGTCACAATCCAATGATGTGCAAATAATGGATTACAATCGCACTGATCTTACAACTCGGTTAAGTAGCAAATCTTATTTGGCATAGAATGCATTGTTGTGAATATTATTAGCACCAAGTTCTTCAACATTCACATTCACATTCACATCCACAACCTACACACCAAACTTTCATGTATCGACAAAACCACAAAATAAAAAGTGTACAATGATGCATAGTGAACAAATTCATTTTTCGTCACAAATTTTTAATTGTAGAAGTTTTTCATTCTTTGTGACAGCCATAGTAAAGCTAAATAAATTAGTAACAACTAAATATATCATTAATCAAGATTGCACAATCACCATAGTCAATGATACAATACCGTAAAGAGGCTCTACAATGCTTCATATACAATAATACTAAATTCACTACACAAAGCAACCAACCCGACTCACCGCTTCACCAGCTTACGATCTACACCATGTCCATATGAGTAACAAAAAGTGTCGTGCAGCACAGTGCATATAAACTAGGTGCAATTATTTTCGGGCCTCTCTGTTAGAGGCTTCTCTGCAATTGCTTCCTATAAAAACTTCCAACATGTTGATATAAGTTTCACAAATATTGATGATGCCAGCTTAGTTGTCATACCAAATAGTGCATTTTTTCTCCACCATCTGAGCTTAGTGAAATGCGAGTCTGTCAAGGATATGTAGGTTTTGTTAAATTTCAAGGCTCTGGAGTACCTGAATCTTGATCAATGTCTCTTTGTCAACAACGAGGGACTTGATTTTCTGGCAGTTAGTTGTAGTCGGTTGTCTGATTTGAGCTTGGTAAGAACAAGAATTACAAACATTGGTGTATCATACCTTGCGAGTTGTACCTGTTAAGGTCATTGAAGATCCCTTATTGCAGAGGAATTCAAGGTCCTGGTCTAGTAGTGGTCGCAAAGTCCTGTTGCTGGTTGCGGTACTTGGTTATTAGTCATCATTTTAGGGACAATTAAGCTTTGGTGGAGTTAAAGAAACAGTGTTGCTTGGTGTGGCTTGAAATCGATGACTCGACATTAGTCCCATTTGGTTTCTATGCTCTATTGTAAGGTCATTGCTTTAGACCATTATGTGTGTTTAAGCATGGAGTAAGAAATCATGTTTGTCTCCTAATAAATTAAACTGTGTCTAAGTATATATGGTGAAAAATATTAGATGATAGAATGCATAGTCTATGCATGTATTCTGCTATTCAAAATACCAAAATAGTATACTGTAAGTTCCATCAAGCCTATTCATGTATTATTTTGCTTATGAATATATTGCATTATGGAGTCAGTTTCTAAGCTAGATTAGAGATCTAAGGCTTTCGAGTCCACCATATGCCAAAAGATTCATTTCTTTGAAACCTGTCATATTGACGTTTGGATTTATAGGGTTGTGGGAATGCGCATCAGGAAATGGAAAACATTGCAGATAATGGCGTTGGTGAAACAACTATATAAAACTAAAAGTAGATCATTCGATACAAAGTATCCATAGGACGACAATTCAAAGCATGTAAAATGCAGAGCGTCAACTAAGAAATATAAAGGAAAACTCTTCAATTTCCCCAAAGCTTCTATTCATGCTTCAAAATACCATATTTTATCTTCATAAGTAGACTCGTTGCCTAACTTTGGCCTAATGATTCCTTACAACCAATAGAAATAACATTTAAAACTCCAACCTTGTGATTCGATGTTCACATTGCATTGTACACATGCGATTACTAATATAGTTAATCTATAAAATGTTGGCTGATCAATCTTTAAGACAACTTTTAATTATGTAATATATTAATTTATAGATGTGAACAAGATATATTGATTTAAGCTTAAGTCACATCAACCTTGGATTCCTACTTTACATAAGCATATCACAATTATTGGGGGACATGAAAGCGTTATGATAGAAAATGTTGGCGAGGACCATTATATGGTGTTGAATTTGTAGAATTTTTTTAATTAAATGCCAGAATCTATTAAATTCATTTTTTTAATTTAGCGTGAAGGATTGAAAGGTATTTATTTCACCAAATTCACCCATTTGCTACTTTTAATTTGTAAAAATAAAAAAATGTTTGTTCCTAAGGTAGGAATTTCTCAATGGCTAGAACAAATAAAAAACACACAGAAAAACGGAGAAGATGAAGGCATAACATCTCATATGCACCCAAACATTTTCACTATACCAGAGCCCTGCGTATGGAAAGGCTAGAAGCTTACCTACCACAGGTAGTTTCTCTTGGACCTTACCATCATCTTTAACTTGAACTGTATGAATCTGAAAGATATAAATCTAGGCTTACTATCCAGGTTGAAAAAGAGCAAAGTAGGGGCCTTTTGAGGGTTTGGTTAAAGAGATAATCAGTATGGCAGGGGAGATTAGGAACAGCTACAATGATCACATCGACTGTGGAGATGAAGAATTAGGGTGGATGATGGCTCGAGATGCTGTGTTTATTCTGGAGTTTATTGGCTGTTATGACCACTTGGAAAGCCCTATACTTCAACAGATAAATCCTTATTGCTGGAACATGGAAGCTGTTTTTAATCCAGAAAGGAAGAGCCCTTTGTTCTTCCCACTTCAGGCTGATATATTTAAGCTGGAGAACCAAGTCCCACTTTTCATTCTAAAGAAAGTTCTTGAATGGCAGACTGGTTCAGAAGATCAAGCATTGGAGAGGCTTAAAATGACGGTTTCAAGCACCTGTAAGAAATTTTCTCCATTCATTCATATTGAGGGTTTTTATCGTTCCACTACACTAGCACACTATGCTAATCAGCTGAATGAAAAGCATATATTTGAATGCCTTTACAATTTCGTTGTGCCAAGGAAAAATGCTGGTCATGTTAATGTCCCAGTTCAAGATGATAACAATGGAACTATGCCCAGATTTCCCATTTCTCAGTTTCTTCGTCAGATGACTTCGAAATTTAGGGTGTTTTTATCTCCAAAACCATATCACAAAGCTGACAAAAATCTCCCATCAGCCACAGAATTACACAGAAGAGGGGTGAAATTCACTCCTTTTACATGGGCAACTCAAGAAATAAGGTTTGATAGAGCCTGCTCTACGCTGCACCTTCCCTGCATAGAGATAGTTTACAGAACAGATGTTTTCTTAAGAAATATGGTGGCAGGGGAAGCATTCATGAAGTGGAAGACCAGAGTGTTTACTTGCTATGTAGATCTGATGGACAGACTGATCAACACTCCTAATGATGTTGCAGTGATGAAGAAATATGGTATCATCTATAGTAATTTAGGAAGTGATAAAGAGGTAAGCAATCTGTGGAATGGCATCCGCAGATCAATATGGAGGAGCGCATATGATCCTATTGACCAGACTATCAAGGATGTCAATGATTATTACAGAAGTAGGTTTGGAGTTTTATTTGGTGAGTTTTTACAGGAACATTTCTCAAAGCCATGGCGAGCTGCATCAGTGGTGGGAGCATGCACTCTGCTTGCTCTTGCTTTCTTGCAGACAGTATTCTCATATTATCAATTGCGGCCAAATTTTGAACACCGATGCACATAATTCTATTTGCAGCATTTCATGTCTATCATGTACTGAAAGTGAAGGGCATGCTCTCTATTTAAACCCTACTTTCTTTAATTTTTTCAGACCGTAGAGTGAACGCTTGTGTTTTTCATTCGTGTTATTTCAGCTCTCATTTCTGTGTAGATTGAGATTTGATGTAATTTTGATTATGGGAAAAACTAGTGCAAATCGATATCAATATGAATCTATTACTTTCTATGGAATGTTTTTATTGATTGGAGATAGATAGTCATAATTTAGTTATATTATAATGTTGGATTTAAAAAGAACATTTTCAGTAAGAAAAACAATGGATTCTTATTGAAAGTCATCTTGTATTTTATTGAATTAATATAATATAATATAAGATCTTTTCATCAAAAAAAAAAAAAAAATGGATTCCTAACTACATCTACAATGGTCTTTTCCCCCTAATTACCTTGTGTTTGTCAAATGAACGTTAAACTTAAGATTGTCAATGAATTGTTCATCTGTAGTCAAATTACAGCAGCCTATTACCTTGCCTTGGTTGCTATGGTAGAATGCCTATCATCATAAAGACTGCTTTAATAAGTTAACCAAATACCAAGAAAATAAAGAAACTATAAATTTTCTTTTTCTATTTTTTTAAATGATAAATATCTAGATCTTTGGGAGTCTTTAAACATCTGTTGGTATTGGGTGCACAAATAATCAATGGGCAGATAAAAATGATGTCCATGCAAGAATTCATGTCCTAGCTATTCAAGCCATTTCCTAGCTATGTTTTTGAAGAAATAATTTAGTAATTTTATGCATATGCCCATCAATCTTTGATGTTAGAAATTAGAATACAAAAATATGATACACTCTTTAAAAAACTTGAAGATTATAAAAAGTAACCCAAACCCTGCTGATGAATGGAAAATACCTTTGTCAATACAGGGATCGAAATTAATAGGCAATCCTGAGAGAGTTCCTTTTAAGAGTCCTATATTAATGCACTGTATGAATTTTGTTTGATTTTCTAATCAATTACTGAGATGATATCTCTGGAACTCAATTTTGTTTAGTTTAAATTGTTCAATTTACAAGGTATCATGGATATGTCGATATTCAGAAAGCATAAAAAGAATAGCTCTGCAGAAAAATCCCTTTCCACAATTTGCATTTCAGATTAGGCCCCAAACAATCAGTCATTACTTAGGGCCCCGTATTTAATGTGATCAAAACAACAGATGACAAGGTTTATGGTTTACGATGGATTGAGTTTCAGAGAGCCTCTTACTGCAAGAAAATAGACCTTTGAAATACTCACTCTGCACTCTTCAAATATTTGAAATACAATGCCATGAAATGTACCACTTTTTAAAGGAAAAATTTAGAAAGAAGTGAATTTTTCAATAAAATCAGAAAAATTATTAAGTTAAATGGGAAAAAAACTAGAAGGTGAAAATTCAAAGCTTTACATTACATTTATTTTTCCAACCCCTCTTAACAATTTTTTAAGGTACTCATGAGAGTTAAGTGGAGCATCTTGCCTCATGTGAATATTACTAAAAAAGTACATAGGGAAAAAATTTCATTAGCATATTGAGGACTCATAGAAGTCATTTTATGATGAATTAAATACGCAGAGTGAAATCCCACAAAAACTTATAATTTACATGATCCGTTTTTAAAGATTTAATCTTTACCTTTAATTGCATCAAGGTTAACTAAATTGGATTGGGGCGTCCTCATTCTAACATCGTGGCAAAGAACACACAGTGATGATCACATGAATGTGGTCGTCGAGCTCTGACAGATTTAAAAGTGTCGATTTAGTTTACGTCATGTTGTGCACATTCACAATTACTTTACTTCAGTAAAAAAACTAGGACACTCGAGTGAACAATGTAACATAACACTATTACATTGAATCAATCTTTCAACATTCTCATGTGGCATAGACATATGTAATTTGACAATGTTACCAATAACTACATTGCTGAACTTCATTGTTTGTCTTTTAAGTACCATAAGTCCGCATGGTATGTCCAATCTAACATGTTAACATATGAGCCGACTCACAATAATGTTTACCTATTTTTCTGTAATTGCTCAAGCTTAAAACTGATAATGGTTTCTAAAAAATACTATAGGAAGCAAGCCTCGTGGTTGGGTTTGGAACCTTGAATCCATTAGATTTTCCCTATTTTTTATTTTTGACCCTTTAAGCACTAATTGCACTCTCATGAATAATGTGGGCAAGATCGAGACAATAAAGTCAAGAACATATAGAAGATATTATTTGGGTAGGAAAATATGAGTCATGGAATAATCGTGGGAATGATTTAATAAAATTAAATCTATTGTAAGGACACTGTTTATTAGATAAATATAGCAGTATTAAAGAAAGATCAAACAAATGAAATAAAAGAAATAGTGATAGATAGGGTTTTGGGAATGAATCATCTTGTATCTATAGGTATGAATCGATTCTCAAATGAAGTATAGACTGGAAAGACATATTATGGACTATATTAGCTCTGTGTCTAATTATGGAAAGTGACAATATCAGACACATGAGCGCCTGGAAGGGGACATGGATGCCTAGGCACTAGCATCTGTTCTAGGCGCTGGTGTTTACGGAGTAGCTCAGAATATGGTTCTATCTCGTGTCACTTATTGTCGCTCCTTATTCATTGTATGTCGTATTAGATTCATTGTGTCGCACTTACAACTTAAAAAATAAACCCTAGATAGTTGCACAATACTCAAGAACAAATTACATGAATAAAATAGTGTATATACTTGACTCATACCGACCTCAATTGAACACCCACTTGAGACCCAAGAATAACCTAGGATTAGTTAGGAAAAAATTATGGAATAATTTTTTTGTTGTTTAAAAGAGTCTACCACCAGGTTACAAGACAACAGTTGTTGCAAGCAAGTTTCAAAGCCAAACACTATTAATAGCTTATAGTTTTATTAATATGAAAATTATAAAAGATCACAAGGTCCAAACTTAGGGTTGGATTAATCAATTAGGTTAAGAGGGTAATTTCTCACTATACCACTCTCTAACAGGCTTAAAATATTCAACTTGATTTTTCTCAAAATTAACACACTCAAAAATTCTCAAAAAAATCCCCATTAGATAGGAAATTCCGTTACCTTTCCGGTGATATAAAGAAGTCCTTTTAACTCCTCATATTTCTCAAGTTATGGACCGACAGACCTTGGGAGGAAAATTTTCCCAAGAGCGGGTTTGCGGGCCTAGGGGAGAAAATTTTCCCCAGGGGCGGGTCTGCGGGCCACGGGGAGAAATTTTTCCCGAGGAGGAGTTGGGTCGGCGGGGCTGTGGAGGAAATCTCTTCCTAGGTGTGGGCCATCGAAGCGGGGGAGACATATGGGATATTTTCCCGTTTGGGCGAAAAACCACCTTTGCACCCGTGCACCCGCAAGTCTGCAAGGGACACGTGGCGCCTCTTAAGCCAACGCGAGGAAGCGGGGTGGCGGGGAGAAAAGAATTTTAATGCCCAGAAGGGAAAAAAGGATAAAAATCACCCGCACCTCCACCGACGCCTCGTGATGCCACGTGGCGGATCCTGATTGGTTGCGGGCGGGCGGGGCCGCGGAGAAAATTAGGAAAATTTTCCAAATTTTGATTTTTCAAGTTCCAAGGCAAAAAGAGACTCCATGCCTCCAAAAGAGCCTCATTAAGCCATGTGGCAACACCTAATTGGTTGCGGGCCGACGGGGCCGTGGAGAAAACATAAAAAGATTTCCATTTTTTTTTGATTAAATTATTTTTTTGACGCCCATGAAGGAAAACTTCAGAAGGCCATAACTTTTGATTGGGAACTCGATTTTTAGCAAACGAGGACTTTATGGAAAGCTCTTGACGTCCTCTTTGCACATAAATCATTAATATTTCATTTTGATAATGTTTAAGGGGTCAATTTCATGAAAACAATCTGCAGGCTTTAAAAAGGCAAACGGCAAATTTTGACTTATAAAATTTTACTCAATTTGATCTTCTTTCTCTCTCAACAAGTCAAATAGGCATGGGGAATTTTTCTTAGATGGATTTAGGATGGATTTGGAAGGTAAGTTTGTTTGATTGAGTTCCAATTTGAAAATTTACAACTTTGACATGAAAAACGACAATGAAACAGTTTGAGCCTGAGTTTGCTAAGTTTTCTAAGAAATTTCTTAAGTATTAATGCCTAGATGAGTTTGTTTAGATTTTATTATGTCAAATTTAATGTTTCGTTTGTTATTTCATTGTTGCAAGTTCATCTGTGCATTTTGGATTAAATAGTTATCAGCTTTGAAGATACAAAACAGAGATCAAATTTTAAAGAGTCTATTTACAATTTTCTACTTCCAAGTATTAGAATACATTCCAATTCCAATCTAATACATTTAGTTGATTCAAATCAAACTATTTAAACCAAAATACAATTCTGATTTCAAATTTTACACCTTTCAAAAGACAGAGCTCTATGTTTTTCCTCACACGCATTTCTTCCTTTCAAACAGAGATTTCAAATACATTTAAATGATCATATTCATTACCACAATGCAATTTGAGAAAAGTAAAACAATTATTTATTGATTCCCAAAAACAACTTACAACTTCTTTCTTTCATTCTTCAATTCATCATACGTAATACAACTCTTTCTTTCAAAAGAACAAAAGCAGAGTATATCTCTTTCACATTTCAATCTTACAACTTTTGTATTCAATACAAAATATTTCCATTACAAAACATATACAAGTTCATCCACTTCAAGTGGGAAGGTTACAATAAGATTTATCTCAACAAGGGACTGTCAATTGTTTTATTTCATTTTCCTTTTCTCCGAACAACAACATGTAGATTTATCATTCTTCCAATTCTGATCACAACAAGAGTAGGGAAAGGCAACGCTCTCCACCCAACCAAGACATCCAATGACAAGGAGAAGTCATCCTTCTTCATTGGCCCTCGAGCCCCAACCACAATGCAATAGAAGATTTATTTCAACTCATGACAACAAAGGCTTCCACAACACACAAGCAACATTTTCACATTTAAAACACGGTCAAACACGAATGTAGTTTATAACTACATTAAAGCATGACAAACAACACTGAGGCTTCATCAATCAAGCCAAATGAGCAAGAAACTATGGGGGATGCTACTTATGCCTCCCAAGGGGGAAATGGGTATCACCACCTGATTTCAAACCACCAAAATATAGTATATCAAATCCCCGACATGCCCTTATGCCTCCCCCAAGTACCCCTTATTCCCCACATTTCCTTATGCCTCCCCAACCTCTTATGGCACCCCATAACAAGTAAAGAAATGCAAGCTATTTCTTTGTAAGCTAGAACCCAAATCCCAACTCCTCCACACTTAAGCCTCCCAAAACACTTGTTCCTCCCACAAAAATGAACCCCGAGTCTTCTCCTACACCACTCCTAGGCCATCTACCCAAAATAACACAAACATGCCAAAACATTCACAACAATAACAATTACATAAACGAAAAAGAAGCATTACAAGAGCCAAGCTCCTTCCTCTCCATGATGGAGTTGTTCCAAGTTCCAAAACAACAAGCTTTATCCCAATGCAAGCATTCCAAATCAACCCAGCACAAGCATGCAACAATCTTCCAAAAACTTCTCCAAGGCAGAGCTCCAAAATAGCAAAAGAATTCACCCCAAAAGAGTTTTCCAAAATGAAGCAACCCAAAACAAGGCAAGCAATTCGAATTTTATAGAAGAGGGAAGATAAGAGGATGAGGTGGATCCATGTAGGATGCCACATCACACATCCTCAACCTCATCCCAAAAGTCAACTTCATTCTCCAATGCACAATAAATAAGTAGGTGAAAATATGACAACTTACTTACATACTTAAATCCAACCCACACCCCAAAGGACTAAAATTAAACCATGTAATAAAAGTGTAATTAAAACTTACAATTTGTCTTCTCAAAAAGAATTATAAAAGTCTAATTTTAACCCCCAAACCATAGGTATGGTTGGTAGGTAAATTTAATAGGTATGGGACAAGTGTATCTTGTCCCACAAGCCCCCAAAATTATCCTCAAGGACAAATTTGAATTTCCAAGAAGGTGGAGTATTTCACAATCAAAAGTTAACTTACACATCACTTACATATTACTTACACATTACTTACTCATTCTTACAACACTTTAAATCATAACCAACAACCATATTAATTACATTCTCATGATACCTTTTTAATTAATTAACTTAACAACATGATTACTCATAATATTTACACACCATTTAACAACTAATGAAAGGGTCAATGCACCACAAAATAAACACATGCAAACATAAACGAAGGGTCCAAATAAAAGAAGATACATAAAAATCCCTTGGTCACATTTAAAGGTGATCCCCCCATGGGAATCCCTAACACAAAACAAACACACACAAACAAACATGGTTGCCATGATGACCTTGTTGAATTCATCTAGAATTCCAAAGTGGTTGGTCTCCAATCCCCCGATGTTTGTTGTGATATTTTAAACCTACAAAATACAAATACCTCCTTTGGCCTCACGGCCATATCAGAACATTCAAAATAATATAAATAAAATTCTAAAATCATCTAGATATATGAATCGCAACAACATCCAAGCAACCAACAAGATCATTTGCAATTTTACTCAACAACTATATCATGATCAATTAATTTCCATTTCTAGGTCTACTCACAATATCCAAATTTCACATGTCCTAACAACATCCATAATATAACCATGTCAATCAGTATATCAACATCAATATCCAAAATGTCTCTAGTAATCATCATGCATCATAACTGAATCAAAGTCAACAACAATCCATGGTCTAACATCTAATGTCATACTATAATAAAGTCCATAATCATGTCCATAATATAATCAACAATGATATCATGATCAATATCAAAAATGTGTCAAAGGGAAGTGGGCACTACATCAATAGTCACCCAAATGTGATTGTTATCATGCACTACACTACATTTCGGACTCTATGCGCTTCTTGTGTGTGTGATTGAAATAGTGTCCCTTGAGCTAGGATGCCCTAGTGCCATCACACAAAGAGATAGAGTGAGCTATAACTATTTTTCCCAAATGCAAATGTGTGGTATGGAATTTAGAATAAACCCTCCTATGCAATAAAGTATGCAGTCTTTAATATAGTAGATAGAAAATATTAGCTCCTTGTAGTAGTATGTGCCTCTTAAATGCTTGTCCTCCTAATGAGGTTAAATAAGACATGTATATATATGATTCATTTGCTTAAGTTTCATCATTAACAAGTGAAAGGCCGACCAAAAGAAATAAAAGAAAGAAAGAAAGAAGTAATATTACAAAGGTCAAAGAGATAAAAGGTAAAGAGGAAGCATACTCCTAGAGGAACATGTAGCATCCTGGGTGCTCCTATCCCTAATAGATGGTTATGTACAAGGTTCTCAAAAGGTCAGATAGTGAAATCAAAGTTGAGCAAGATGTCGGCTAGTGTGTAAAATTATAATTTGTTAATTAGAAACAACAAACAATAAATATGAAAAGGATCAAAGAAATGTCAAAGCAAAGTAAAGAGGTGTTAATGAGTAGCTATCTTACTTAGGAATCGTGCATATAAATGAAGTATTTAGAGGCTACATGTAAATAGTAAGTGCATGATTTAGTACTTGCAATAAGGGACATGCACGTATTTTATTTCCACATTTTTTCCAAATCCTCCATTCATGTCTTTGACATATCCAACAAATTTAATTCCTTCTAATTGAATACCATGGCATCATAAAGAAAAAAAAGTGAAGGCCATTTTCCCCATATTTTCTGAAAATATTATGTTTATTTTGGTTGTGTAAGGGTCGATTATTGGTGCCCCAAAACTGATGGAAAATTTAATGGCAACACAGATTGATTTTTTTGTGTTATGTTGTCTCTTAATGGAGAGGATAAGTTGTAATACGAGCATGAGCTAGAGGGAACATGGGTAAGGGTAGAAGTGTGTTGGGATCAAACATATGCAAGCTCCTATCTACAAGTGATGGTGAAGGAGACTTTGCAATTCCTCTAAGGTTAAGGACAATGTAGATGGTAGGGTCAATGGCCCAAGGCTTGCCCCCTTAGGCATAGATCATCACGGTCCCTTGGTTTCCTATGAAGAGCTTGAATTTGGTATCAAGTTATACATTTTGAGATTGTGTTGCCTCATCTACTCAACATATACATTGTACAAACTATTATTCTTTCCAAAGAGAATGTTTGGTAGATCAATTGCAACATCCCATCGATCTTTTTGAGTTCCTCTAGATACTTTGCAAGAAAATATCTACGCTTCATGTTGTTACATTACATAGTTCCATCCACCCTTTTTAGACATGCACAACTATCCTCCTACAGGCCAAAACAAAAGATTAGAGAAAGACATAAGAAAACATCAAATCTTAATGTTAGGTGGATTATGTAGATGTAGTTATCAACACTAGGGGTAGAAAGACCTTAGGTGCCAATATTGTGTTCTACAACCTTCCGCTCATTGCATAATAATATGAATAAACCCACAAATCATAAATCCTCCATTGGGTCGATAAAACACATATTACAAGAGAAGACATCATCACCTATATATACACAAAATAATATATGCCAAATACGAAGTATCCATAGACAATACTAGTTTTTGAAATTGTAATGTTAAAAAGTAATTACGTTTATATCTATTTTTCCAAACTATAATGATGTATGTAAATTTTGACAACTTACAAATTGAATTGTAATCTTCAAATTGAAACATTCCCTCCTTATAACTATGGATGAGCTATAGGATCGAAGGATGACCCAGGCATGCACGCAAAAAATAATTTTCATCCTTTGATAATTTCTCAAACATTAATCATGATGATGGGCATTTCTAAATGGAAGTCTTGGTAGTTATGCGTAACACGATAAAGGAAATGGAATTCGAGGTTTTGTGTGAGTTATCATTTATGGAAGTCATCATTAGGAATGTTGATGATAGGAAACCCTAATCACTACCTTAATCACCAAAGAGAAACCTTGATCATAAATGTGCATGAAATAGATGACATAAGGATCCCTAAAAACAATTTTTTTTATATGTAACATATGTCGACTTAAGGATTCAAACATATGCAAGTTTCCCGTGGAATTGTTCATTGACAATGCCTTGATTTTTGAGATGTCTCTAAATTAGAAAAAATTTCACAGTACAACCCCTTTCTCTTTCGAACTATTAAAAAACATGAAAATTTGTTCATATGTGCATGTTATCCAAAATTCACCGCTCAGGGTAAATTTTGGATAACTGAAAAATTTCCTACGACACGGAGGGTCAATATTGTTTCAAAGGCCAAAAATCAGGTTTTGGGGGTCCCTTTAGCTCTTCTCTAACTCCCTTGTCCAAAAAAAATCCAAGGAGTTAGTAAGAAATTTGTAAAAATCTGAAAAATGAGGTCGCATGCCTATCTTAATGCATTGCGGGTATGGAGGCTGCGGATGGTACCAATGCGGATCGTACCAAGGTTCGTCAAACCGAGCTCGAGGCCACAATACAAAGGAAGCAGGAAAATTAGACAAAATTTTCCTAGGCGGTCCACAGGACATCGAGATAGCCGAGACCAAAAAATTTGAAATGGCCGATTTGCAAAGGAATTGGTTAAGTCGAGTTTTTTTTGTTCTAAGCTGCACATGATCACAAGGGACATCAGGACCTAAAAAACCAAAAAAGCCGTAGTCAAAGGGATATAGGAAATATCGAAAAAATTTTCCTACACGTCCGCAAGACATCAGGACAGTCGGGATGCGCAAAGATGAAATAGCCGATCACAAAGCAATGCAAAGCAAATACAGAGTCAATGTCACGGCCCGGTCAACGAAGGGACACATGGGACATCAAAACCTGAAATCATCAGTAGTCAAAAGGAATCGGAAAAGGTGGAGGAAGGAGGCCCAACCATCCCATGGGACATTGGGACATGAGTTCACCAAAAGCTAAAATAGCCGCATATAAAGGAACTTGTCGATTATAGACCCCCGAACTTCAAATGGCCATAACTTTTGATCCTGAGCTCTGATTTTCATGAAATTTGACTTTCTCGGAATGATTATGACGTCCTCTATGCCACAAAAGATGGTTTTCTTATTTTTAATTAGGGTAGTTATGTGAAAATAAAATAAATGTCTTCAGCTCCAGTCCATTAAATGTCTAGTCCCGTTAAATGACAAAAATGCCTGGTAGACCCAAAATATTTGCACACACTCAAAAGGCCATAACTTTTGCATTTCTCAATGAAAACACACAAAATTGGTACTGTTGGAATCATGGCTCCAATACCGATGCAAAGAAATCAAGAAACTCAAAATTTGATGAAGGACCAAAGGTGATTTTATAGAAAACGTGTCCATTTTAGAACAATGTTTTATTTAATGGTTGGGAGTGCATTCAATGAAGCATGGGCTGACATATTTCATTGATGCAAGTTATGTTAGGAAATAAGGGATAAAATATGTGGAATAATCCCTCACATAATCGCAACAAGAGAAACTAATATGCGAAATTATTACGATCTCAAATAAAATTGCGAATAAAATAACACAACACAAAGAGACAAGGTATTTAACGTGGTTCACCCAATTTGGGCTACGTCCACCAAGAGTCACTTGCTCATATTTTATTACAAGCCACCGCTCTCTCAATACAATACCCAGATCCGTTTGGAGCTATGCTCAACAAACTCTATAGAATTCACACCCGAATTCAAAACACATCTGTGAATACATTTGCTTGTACGTCTATCATATGCATAAGACCATATAAATAGACAACTACTTAAGCAGTTTTACAAAACCATGGGCAAAAACCCATCCCATAAACCTATGGGTCAAAAAACTCACCCATATGAGAAAAGCACGTTTCCCGATATTTTGGGTGCAATTTTTCGAGGCCAAAAAATTTACGCCTAAAAATTTATTTTTTGAAGTGCGCCCCGAACCCCTATCTGGGGGCTTCACCTCGGGGCCCCGACCACTGAACCCTAGCGAGGATACATGAAAAGTGTATAGTACTCTTAGTGTACAGTCTTCAACACTTTCACACATGAAAACAGACTCCACAACCTAACAATCTCCCACTTGGAGACTAGTTTTCCTCTAAGCAAGCTTCTCAACCCTTCACTAGTTTCTGTGAAGACCAACCAAAGTTGAACACAACTTTAGTTTTTCCCTTGTGACCACCTTGGTCATCATGTCTCTGATTCGACCGTATGAATCTTCTCCAACTTCAACTTCTCTTCCTCCAAGGCTGTCCTGATGAAATGATACCTTAACTGTATATGCTTTGTCCTAGAGTGGAAAGCAGAGTTCTTAGCTAGGTGTATAGCACTCTGACTATCACTATGCAACTTACATTCCTCATGCTTATGCCCCAACTCCTCAAGCAATTGTTGTAACCAAATCATCTCTTTACTTGCCTCTGTGGCAGCAACATACTCAGCCTCTCGTGGTTGATAAAGCCACCAGCTTCTATAGTCGTGAAATCCAGCTCACTGTTGTCCCACCTACAGTGTAAATATAACCTATCGTGCTCCTCTGCTATCTACATCTCCAGCCATGTCTGAATCTACATAACCACATAAAGTGTTGTCTGATCCACTATAGCACAAAACTGCCCCCATGGTCCCTCTCAAATACCGAAGGATCCACTTTACTGCTTGCCAATGCTCTTTACCTGGATCACTCATAAATCTACTCACAGCTCCCACTGCATGGGCAATATCAGGCCTAGTGCACACCATAGCATACATCAAACTACCAACTGCTGATGAGTAAGGTACCTTGGACATCTGGTTTCTTTCCTACTGTCTTGGGACACTGCTCCTTTGATAACTTAAAATGGCCTGCCAAAGGAGTCCCAACCGGTTTAGCATCCTGCATGTTAAACCTATCCAATACCTTCTTAATGTACTCTTCCTGAGATAAAGTCAACTTCCGTTCCTTCTTATCCCGAGTTATCCTCATACCAAGGATTTGTCTGGCTGCCCCCAAATCCTTCATATCAAAGGATTCACTTAGTTGTTTCTTGAGTACTTTTATTTCCTGCATGTTTTTACCTGCAACCAACATGTCATCTACATACAAACACAAGGATAATATAACTTCCATCCTCAAATTTATTTGTATACACACAATGGTCAGAATGACATCTAATATAACCTTGCTCCATCATGAAGCTATCAAACTTCTTATACCATTGACGTGGAGCTTGTTTCAGGCCATACAAGCTCTTCTTCAGTTTGCACACCATCTCCTCTTTACCTTTGACTTCATATCCTTCTGGCTGCTGCATATATAGCTCCTCCTCCAAATCACCATGGAGAAATGCAGTCTTTACATCTAATTGTTCTAAGTGCAAGTCTTCTACTGCTACTATTCCAAGAACAGTTCTGATAGAAGTCATTTTTACTACAGGAGAAAAAATCTCATCAAAATCTATACCTTGTTTCTATGTAAACCCCTTGACCACCAATCGGGCCTTATATCTTTTCTTTCCTCCTTCTTCATCTTTAACTCTATACACCCACTTGTTCTGCAATGCTCTTTTGCCTTCCGGTAGCTTCACCAAATCCCAAGTCTGGTTCTCCATGAGAGACTTATGCTCCTCATCCATGGCTTGCTCCCACTTCTTCTTGGCATCTACCTGCATTGCTTCATCAAAGCTCTTTGGCTCTCCACTATCAGTGAGTAATAAATAATAAAGAGAAGGAGAAAACCGTTCAGGTTCTTTCCTTACCCTAGAAGAACTCCTCACTGTAGGAGTTTGGGGTTCCTATTGAGTAGGTTCCTGAACTGATTCATGGGTCACTTTCCCATCCGAAGATCCTCTACCACTGCATATTCTTTCTTGGATTCTTCCTGTTTTCCTGCAACTGTTGCTTATACATGACTTTCTCATTAAAGACCACATCCCTAGACCGAATGATTTTCTTGTCCTTAATACTCCAACATTTAAATCCAAAGTCATCACCACCATAACCAATGAAAGTACATTTTTCTGATTTAGCCTCTAGCTTGGTCCTATCATCCTTGTCTATATGAACAAACACCTCACATCCAAAGACTCTAAGAAATGAATAATCAACTTTCTTACCGGACCAAGCCTCCTCAGGTATGCCTCCATCCAAGGCACTTGAGGGTCCTCTATTTATCAAGTACATAGTTGTGCTCACCGCTTCTGCCCAAAAAAAAAGAGGAAGTCTTGCATGTAACCTCATGCTCCTAGCATGTTCCATTATTGTTATGTTCATCCTTTCTTATACCCCATTCTGCTGCGGAGTTCCTGGAACCATCTTTTTCCTGCGGATTCCATTCTTAGAACAATAATCATCAAATTCATTGCTGCAATACTCCCCTCCATTATCTGACCTGAGACATTTTAGCTTAAGACCTGTTTCATTCTCTACCAAGGCTTTTCATTTAACAAAAGTGTCAAATACATCAGATTTGTTTCTAATACAATAAACCCAAACTTTCCTTATTGCATCATCAATAAAAGTAACATAATAACTTGAACCCCCAAGAGATGATACCTGAGCTGGTCCCCACACATCAGAATGTACCAGCTCTAACTTACTCTCTTTCTTCGTAGGTCCAACCTTGAGAAACCTTACTCACTTATGTTTCCCATATATGCAGTTTCTCACATAAATCCAAACTGTTTCTGTATATCCAAGAAAATTCTTCTTTATGATGTTCATGCCCTTATGGCTCATATGACCGAGCCTATAGTGCCATAATGTTGTATCTGCATCTAAAACCACAAGATTACAATCATTAGTACTATCAGTGGTTAAATACAAGGTTCCAACCTTTTTACCTCTTGCCACCACAAGAGCACCCTTGGTAACCTTCCAAGAGTTAGCTGTAAATATCACAGTACAACCATCACTTCCCAATTGCCCCGCCGATATCAAGTTTCTCCTTAATGTAGGCACATGTCTGACATCCTTCAATAGCCATGTATTCCCATTCTGCATCTTAACCTGAATAGAACCTTTTCCAACTATGCTGCAAGGCTTATCATCACCAAGAAAAACATGCCCAAAATCTCCTTGAACATAATCAACAAAATAATGCCTATGTGGAGAAGCATGGAAAGAAGCCCCTGAATCTAAAACCCAAGATTCAGTAATATTGTGCAAAGAAAGAATCAAAGCATCCTGACATACATTACCCGTTGCCACATTTTCCTCCTTGTTTTCTTCCTGTTGTTTCTTCTTATCCCGAAGCTCCCAACAGATCCTTCTTTGCATGCCTAGGCTTTCCACAATTCCATACAGATACATCTTGTTCTTGGATTTTGACCTTGCCCGATCTTTTGATTTTCCACGGTTTCCTCTATTCTTCTGTCTCCCTCTAGTTTCCATCAAAGCATTACACTCAAGTAGAAGATTCCCCAGAGCTTTTTCTTCGCATTTCCTCGCTTAGAATCACCCCTACAACATCCTCAAACTTGAACTTCGAGTTAGGCTGGAACCGAGTTACTTACCGCCATTACAAGGCTATTCCAACTCTCGGGTAAAGAGCACAAATTAATAAAGCCCTAACTTCTTCATCAAATTCTATTGAATCAAGCTAGCATATTCACTACCGTATTGAAATCATTTAAATGATCTGCTCATCAACTATTCTCAAACATCTTCATATTAAACAATTTTTCATTAAAAATATCTTATTAGAGGCAGAGGGTTTTTCATACAACTTCCCTAATGCATCCATTAGATCTTTTGTAGTCTTTTCCTTTGAAACATTAAATAATACCGAAGATGCAAGACACAGCCGGATTGTCCCAAGTTCTTTCCTATCCAACAAATCCCATTCCGCATCTGTCATACTCGAGGGTTTGTTCACCTTCTCAGACAATGGAGTATAAAGATCCTTCTGATAAAGGTAATCTTCCATCTGCATCTTCCAAAGACTGAAATTCTGCCCGTTGAATTTATCAACCCTAGATCTTCCTTCATCTGCCATAGCTCCCACTCAAGCTAAAAACTTTCCCTGCGATTCAAAGAAACTAAACCAGGCTCTAATACCAATTGTTAGGAAATAAGGGATAAAATATGTGGAATAATCCCTCACAGAATTGCAACAATAGAAACTAATATGCAGAAATTATTACAGATCTCAAATAAAATTGCAAAATAAAATAACACAACACAAAGAGACAGAAGATTTAACGTGGTTCACCCAATTTGGGCTACGTCCACCAAGAATCACTTGCTCAAATTTTATTACAAGCCACCACTTTCTCAATACAATACCCAAATCCGTTTGGAGCTATGCTCAACAAACTCTACATAATTCACACCCGAATTCAAAACACATCTGCAATACATTTGCTTACAAGTACGTCTGTCATATGCATAAGACCATATAAATAGACAATCGCTTAAGTAGTTTTACAAAACCGTGGTATCAAAACCATGGGAAAAAACTCGTCCCATAAACCTATGGGTCAAAAAAACTCGCCCATATGAGAAAAGCACGTTTCCCGATATTTCGGGTGTAATTTTTCGAGGCCAAAAAATTTACGCCTAAAATTTATTTATTTTTCGGGGGCTGCGCCCCCAAACCCCGGCGAGGATACATGAAAAGTGTACAGTCTTCAACACTTTCACACATGAAAACAGGCTCCACAACCTAACAAGTTATGGGACAATATGGGGTGGGGGATTTTGCAAGCAACATACATCATTTCACTTCATTTAATACATCTTGCAAATGGTGGGAAGTTAGATTTCAGGATTTTCATTTTCCCTCTCCCTCTCCTTTGTAATGCTATAAATAAGAGTGTTTGGCTCATTGAAAAGAGATAGTTTTTAGTAGCAAAACTCACAAATTTGTTTTGTGAAGTCAATGTCTTTGTAGGCCCTTGTAGTGGACTCCTTGCATGGTGATCCAGGCCCTTATTCTGTAATAGATTGAACTGTGCATATCATGAAGCAATAAATACGAGTTTGTGGATGTATCTTCCCCTATTGTGTTTGTTTGTATTCCTCTTGCCCCTTCAATCTCATTGCATATATATTGTGCCTATCTTATACTCTATAGGGATCCATTATCATTGTGTGTGCATGAAATATTGTTGTGAATGCAGTTGCTAAATTATGGAGAACTGTTATCACCCCTTCTAGTATGCACTTTACTTCTACTTTCACACATTGGAAGATTATTCTCACACCCTCCTTTTCTGGTGTATCACCGCTTTAGTGTAGGCTTTGTTTTCATGCTCTCTCTCCCTGGTCCCTTGGAAAGATAGATTAGGAAAAGATAGTTTTTCCTATATTAGAGTAGATTGTGGCAGGTAGTTTAGGAGTAAGAACCAACTTTCTCTGGAGGTCTATCTCAAGTAGCAAGTCCCACAACTTGGAGATAGTACCCATGTTATCCAATCACACCATGAGCTCAAGCACACACACTTGTGCAAACCATAGGGTGCTCTGATTCAAGATAATAGTGCATTGTCATAAAAAGAAGAGTTTCGTATTGGTTCTCCCTAGCATTTTCACGCCTAATATTAAGGTGGATTACCCCAAAATAAATTAGGCTCAAAACTCAACAATTATTTTCCAATTTTCAAGTATAAAAATTTGGATTTTTATTGGAAGGAAAAAATGAAAATCTAGAAAAATAAGAAAAATAATTAGAAAGTCTAGTTCGTAAAATACTATGAAAACATTACCACAATTAAAATTGTAATTGTTAGGATTCATGCAAAGAAAATTGGCTAGAGAAAACAAATATTACAAGAATCTTCCCTAAAAATGCAAAGAAGACCATTATTTTAGAAGGCATTTTTGAGGACCTAGTGGTGGCGGGGACTTAATGCGCATTTGAGATATTTCAAGTAAATATTTGTCCATACATATAAAGTTTTTCTTTAATTCTTTAAAATTAGGATTTATATTGTTTTTATTGATTTCAAGAGTATGTTCGACAAAAGAAATTCAACCGTCCATTTGTACTCGAGGGAATTAAATGAACAATTACCTTTTATGTAGCCTTAGATTCAAAAATGTCTATAAACAATATATTGTAGGGCATATAAGATCATAGAGAACTTAAGACCACATAAACACTTGACGATGAACATGAACATGCAATTTTTTGTTGGAGTATTCATGTTTACTTGTTTTATTTAACAATTCAGAAATACCTACACTTTTGGATGTTTTTATTTACATGATTATTGAACTTCTCCCAACTAATATTTTTGGTGAGAAACTAATTGTTTAAAATCTATTTAATAGTTAGTCTTTTGTAAAATCAATGATAGATTGTAAATATTGAATGTGAATTGATCTACGCTGGTGTATTATGTGTGTAATTGCTTGGATTAATATTTTTTTAGATAGTGGTTTCCTTGAAAATATCATGGTGACTAAGAAGCAATGAATTCTCCTAGAACTTTAGAATAATGAACAACACCAAATATTATTGAATCTTAAAAGAGGAATTATGGAAATTAACCTAAACATAATATTGCACTACAAATTAGAACAACAACGTTACAATAATTGAGTCCCTCATGGGCTTGGTCCAATCCATTCTTATATCTCAAACTTTAAAAGCATCGTCTCTCCTCTTGACTCTCTCAAGCAAGCCTCAATTTTTGATGTCAAATATTTCCTTTTCTTCTCTAAACTCTTGGAGGCATTTTTGAATTTCGTCGATTATTGAAAATATTCAAAATACAAAAACCAACATTTTGGTCAATTACTAGAGTTTTGTAATAATAAAATTGATCGCTATCGGATGCCTAAAATTGTCTCCTTCCTACTTCATGATGTTTATTGAAGTTGTGATGTTGTTTTAGCACACCTTCTAACCAAATTCACATTACATCAAAGAGATGTTAAGAAGATGATGTAGACACACTACTATATTTTTATAGTTGATGTAATTTTATTGACAACCCTAGATGATCCTACATTACACCTTGTGTCTAGGTTAATAATTCATGA
This sequence comes from Taxus wallichiana var. yunnanensis, assembly GCA_018340775.1. NCBI lineage: Eukaryota > Viridiplantae > Streptophyta > Pinopsida > Cupressales > Taxaceae > Taxus > Taxus wallichiana. The sequence goes on from CM031241.1 coordinate 548,117,969, forward strand.
ACTCATTCTCGTGAACCTTTTAGAGAAATATTCCAATAGTCTATTTTACTTTTGAATCTCGATTCCTTTACACAAGTCGAATCTTCCATTGCTTTATCATTCCACGTGACCAAATATAATGTCTTGTTGCTCTTGCACATTGATCATGGTATCGATCAATGCTCTACATAGATTCCTTTGCCTCTTGAGAAACCACCTTCTACCTTTTTGGCACATTGCTCAATTTCTAACACCTCATTCATTTCCTATACTTGATGAGACCTTATGGGTTTGCTCTTTACAATGGGATTCAATATCCCCACCATCTAGACCTCTCTTTCTAGGTTTGTAATACCATAAATGGATTTGAAGTATCTTTTTTTTAAGAATGGCACCTAGATAGTCTACTAATTTGGTGGTTATTCTATGGATAGGCTCTTTGGCTACCTCCATTCTTCTTAGTTTAGTTTGAACCCTATTACATTTAAACACATTAAAATGTGGACCCACTTAAGGCTATTATGTATCATTCCTTAGCATCCAATTGCTAACATTTATTAACCTTTTTATTGCATAATGTTTTTGGTAAATTTTTTGTATAGATGTAGGGACTTGTTGGTCAAGTGTGCTACTTTGCAATATCCCCAAATTGGGTAGGGAATGAAATCAATTTGCTAGCAGAAATATTCCACCTCCCCTTACGGCTCCAATACCTCTATATCCATGTCCTTCTCCATACCCATAGTTATGGTTGGGTGGTTCAAAGAGCTACTACCGAAAATTCCCTTCTCCTAAGCCTCACATAGTTTCTCAATAAATCAAAATCCTCTTTTACATGCATTCTTGAATAAAAAATGTACCAAAAATGATACCTTAAGGTAGATATCTCTCTAAAGATTTGTGTAATCATTCATATCATGGTCTCTATGGCATATATCACAACTCCTCAAAGCATGGCCTTCAAGATGTTTTTCTAGTAACGGTTCTTGTTGTGGTCTTTACTACATAGTCAATATAGAAAACCCCACTTTGCAAGACTTTTGCATGTTGTTGATTTCTAGTACCTACAATTGGGTGGGCATGCTCAAAATATGTGCTTCTAGAATGGGAATTATCCACCTATTCACACATCCAACCACCTCTACCAATGGTGTGACTTAAGGCCTTTCTTGGATCCATGAACATATTCATGGACCACACTCACCAAAATGGCATAAGAAGGCCACCTATGAACCATTATGCATGCTACATGGGGAACAATTCATAAGATAGCTTTGGGATTAATATCTTAAACCTTGCATCATAAGCACAAACACTTTAGAATACTCCTTCGTTGATCTACTTTAACAATGTTAGGCTATGTTGTATGAATTCTTCAACAAAATTCTTCTTTAACATGACATAATCTGGGACTACCTATAAAGGTAAAACTTCGGTACCATGTATATGCATAGGATAGAAGGGTCATTTCAAACAAGACTTCATTCCACTTGGCGTAGGTTACTCCATTTTCTCTCCAAATGATCTCGTAGGGGTGATTTTGATCAAATGCATTCTCCACAATTCAGGACTCTATAAGATTTAGAGGTTGATCGTATTTGTACAAACACTTATGTTTCGGGGTGATCCAATCGATGAAGGACTTTTTAATGGATTTCATGTTTGTGGTGGTTATGTGGGTTGTGGTCTTGTGGGAAATGGATCACCAATGTATTCCCTTGTGAAATGATTGCACTTGGTGGTGATTTTGTAGTTTTCAACATACCTCCCATTCTAGGTTTCATTATATAGTTTTTCACTACTAATACAAAATTATTTTTCAATGGCTGATATAAGACTAACAATACAAATAATTTTACTATCCTCCTTGTAAGCTCCTTTGCTCTCAATATCCAATATCTTCGTTAAACTCTTATGGTGTAAAGTTAACAAGAACATGAGAGTATATGTTTTGTGGTGTCAAGATGGTGCATTTCCTTTCCTATGACCTCTCATCTCCAATTGTTCTCAAGATTATTTGACTACTATTTTCAATGGGATTTCATACTCATTAGTGTTGAAGAAGAGTGTATGGCTTCCTTCTTCTTTGAGGGTCCTGAAGTAATGAGTATGCCTTTGTTCTTGCAAGATTCCTCTCATTATGGTCCTCATTTCTCGTCATATTAATGTACCCCCACTTTCTTTGGACTACTCTTGCACATACCTTCCTTAACTCAACTTCCACCTTCTTATGTATGAGGTGGATTTTCCTCCTCATGGGTAAGACTTCAATACCAAATTACACAAATAACTTCTATATTTTCTAGGGAATTTATCGAATGAATGTACCTCTTATTTTTCACATAAACTAGTATTTTACTTTTTCAAGGCACTAGTATATTGATAGTACAAAATCCAAAATATATCTCCTTATTCCTCCATCCTACAAGATATATACTATGCATGTCCAAACTTCATCCATATGCTGCAACTATTTGATGAAATCTAGCATCCAAGGGTACCTCTTTCCTATTTTTTCATTTCCATTAGGCATGTACATTGTTATCCACACATACAAATTCTCAAGAAGATCACAAAAAAAACACTTGGTAGATCTCATTATAAATAACATCTTTGACTAATTTTTTTCTCTTATCTCACTTAATGGATAGTTTACAACAAACGCGTCTTTTTCTCTTTAAACAATTCTTTAACAAGCTACAATTATATTGTTTCCAATGTTTCTTGTAAAACCCATCACGTCAATTAAAAATATTTGGAAATGAGACCAAACATTTGGAATTTTTAATCCCTAATTATACTCAAGGGGCTTACACCCCATGTGTACCTATATCTATGCATGTTGTCATATCAATTGTTGAATTTTCAAAAACCCACCCTTCAGGGAGCTCAAATTTCCAATTACATGTTGGTTTGGGATTTTTCTTTCCTACTACTATTAATAGGGTTTTCTATGTCTATAGATATGAACATCAACTATCCACTTAGATAAAGATAATTAGATTCATTGAATTTTAAGAAAAAAACACAATTAAAAGCAATGGTTACCTATCCCTATGCATGTTGTCATATCACTTGCATGGTGCTCAAACTGTCAATTACATGTTGGTTTGGAATTTTCTTTCTGGTACTATTAACATGGATTTCTATCCATACATATAAACATCAACTATCCACTTGGATAAATATAACTAGTTTGATTGAATTTTAAGCAAACACACAATTAAAACAACATAAATTCATCATGCGAAACATAACATTGTGAAAATCATTCAACATCAGATCATATTCATTAAGGTATGTGTTTACATAATACTTGTGCTGCTCATTTTGGCAGCATAAAATGCTATATTTACTTCCCATTTAGAGGTTGCAATGGGATTATTATACGAGGAACTTGCCTCTATTATTTTACCATTCAAAAATAAGTTCAAACTCAAATCACCAATTTCTTGGCATTAATACTACAGTTCCACCTCATGTCAAGATCCTCTATAATTTCCTTCACAATTTTCATTGATAATGGCATTAACATTCTTTGATTCGTTGATTGGATTCTTTTGGCCCACACCGCATAATCATAACATCTTGATTTGTGTTCTTCACACCAAGTAATTGAAGGAAAAACAAAAGTAATTTTTTATATTTAACTAACAAAAATGTTATTTTCAATGTTAAGCATCATATTCAAGTTTATGTTAAAAATGTTCATTTAGAGGTGAGCACCTCCAATCTCTTCTCAACCAATGGAGTCCCTTGTGTTGTTAGTAGAGTACCTCATGATTTCCCTCGTCATCACACACCATGTCAAGGTCCTGGTCAAGCATATCAAATCAAGGCGCTTAGTTAATTTCCATTATTACTACATTTCTCCACAGCTTATCAACATCCTCCATAATTCCTTTTAACAATGATGTTGACATTCTCTGATAAGGTGGTTCACTTCCTACAAAACATGCCACATAGTCAACACCCGATGTTCATCTCTTTACGCATACGTGATTCAAGGTAAATTTTGGGGTCAACATTTGACATATTTTTCATGTTTAAATATTCATTTTTACATTTAGAAACACAAAAATCATATTATTTTCAATAAATTATATGTGAATAAATTTTTTTGTAACTAACGAGTTGTTATTTCTAATGTTACGATTCATATTCAATTCCAATCTAAACATACTTATGTGGATGTGAGCACTCCAATTGACCACAAAGGTAGTTCCCTTTGTGCTATTTGTTGAGTGCCCTTGATTCTCATCATCATCACTCAACTTCTCAAGGTCATGGTGATGGATATTGAGGACATCACCACTCGAGAAGTGAGTGAAGATTTTCTAAATTCTTTCCTCTTCCTTTACTTGACACGGATAGTGAGGGTGGTGTATTTGATAAAATTGGTGGTGGTGTTGGCAAAAGAAGCCCAATGATGCCACTTTCTAAAGAAAAATTTCCTTGGAATTTGTGATTTCCTCGTGAGTAAAATTAATGAAGAAAAATTTAAAAATGATAAGATTGTTGGGAGCTGATACCAAACATGACAAATGCACTTGGTGGCAATGTTGGGGTGGTAAGCTAGACTATCCTCCCCCTCTGTCGATTTGCGTGTTTATTATTATTACATTATTTTCTGCACCTTGATGTTTTTGTTGTTTGCTTAAATTAATATTAATATACCTTTATTGTCTAATATTGACAATACCATTTAATTGGACATGATGGAGAGATTAAAGGAAAAACAAAAGTATTTTTTTATATTTAACTAACAAAATGTTATTTTCAATGTTAAGCATCATATTCAAGTCTATGTTAAAAATGTTCATTTAGAGGTGAGCACCTCCAATCTCTTCTCGACCAATGGAGTCCCTTGTGTTGTTAGTAGAGTACCTCCCATTTCCCTCGTCATCACACACCATGTCAAGGTCCTCACTGGTCAGGGCATATCAAACTCAAGGCGCTTAGTTAATTTCCATTATTACTACATTTCTCCACAACTTATGAACATCATCCATAATTCCTTTTAACAATGATGTTGACATTCTCTCATAAGGTGATTCACTTCCTAAAAAGCATACCACATAGTCATAACATCCTGATTTTCATCTCTTTGTGCATACTTGATTCGAGGTAAATTTTGGGGTCAACATTTGAGATATTTTTCATGTATAAATATTCATTTTTACATTTAGAAACACAAAAATAATGTTATTTTCAATAAATTATATGTAAATAAATTTATTTATTTTGTAACTAACAAAGTTGTTGTTTCTAATGTTATGATTCATATTGAATTCCAATCTAAACATACTTATGTGGATGTGGGCACTCCAATTTACCACAAAGGCGGTTTCCTTTGTGCTATTTGTTGAGTGCCCCCGATTCTCATCATCATCACTCAACTTCTCAAGGTCATGGTGATGGATATTGAGGACATCACCACTTAAGAAGTGAGTGAAGATTTTCTAAATTCTTTCCTCTTCCTTTACCCTGACACGAGATAATGATGGTGGTGTATTTGATAAAATTGGTGGTGGTGTTGGTAAAAGAAGCCCTTAGATGCCACTTCTAAAGAAAATTTTCCTTGGAATTTGTGATTTTCTTGTGAGTAAAATTAATGAAGAAATTTTTAAAATGATAAGATTGTTGGGAGCTGATACCAAACATGACAGATACACTTGGTGGCAATGTTGGGAGCTGATACCAAACATGACTATCTTCCCCTCTACCAATTTTCATGTTTATTATTATTACATTATTTTCTGCACCTTGATGTTTTTGTTGTTTGCTTAAATTAATATTATTATACCTTTATTGTCTTATATTGAAAATACCATTCAATTGGACATGATGGAGAGATTAAGCTCAATAGTTTCGATCTTAGATCGATAAAATGTTGAAGACGTTGAGAACATAATTGTCAAATATGTGGGGATATATTTCAATGCCTTTTGACATGTATGTAGGAGTCAAAACTTTGCAAATTACTATTAGAACTTATTAATGATTATTTGTAACCCACATTCGTAAGATATAAACATTCTAAACTAAATCATATTTTCTATTTCAAATGGTTAATTTTTTTAAATTTTTATTATCGTGTAAGGTGTATCTGAATGACATTATCCAGATTAAATATCATTCTAAGTTCATGTTTATCAAGAGATATTTCTCAAGAATCTTTTTGTGGGGTGTTTTGTTCTAGTATAATAGATAATCTCCTGTATGTTTTATTATTTATATTTCTTCTTGTTAAATAAAATATTTATATATTTTAAGTTTAAAATTTTAATAATAATTTTAAAGAAATGGACGTAATTTTAATTTTTAAATTTATTCATTATTAAGAACGATTACTCATAGTTTTTAATCAAAAGTATGTTTTTTTGTTATATGAAGTGTAAATATTATTATAAATTTTCATTTTAAAAGAGTTAGATAAATATATACATTTTACATAAAATTAAGACCAACCCTTAAATTTTAATCATTGGAATTTTCCCTTCAACTTGTACATAAGTTTCTTTTCTTACAAGTACAAACCTACCCTAGTAGTAAATGAATGTGATAATGATAATGATGTTGATTGTATCTATATATGATTATGATGTCATATTATTCATTCTTGTCCCTTTTTTACATGTTACAAGATAAACATAATGTTTGAGTCATCTTTTATATATAAGGGAGATGCACCATGTTCTTGAGGAAACTATTTTTAGGGGTATATAAATAATTTTTGTTGCATGATAGTCCACTAAATTCAAAATCCACATTAAATATTTTATTGTGATTATAAAAATGTTGTTTTTCCACCTCGTGCCACATCAAACACCACCCTTTATTGTCTTAATTAAAAAAATTGAAATCACATTAAAAACTCTTTTTGGAATGATAAACAATGGCTAATCTTATCTCTTTAAAAACTTACATATTTCAATGTAGTGCATGAATATTTACACGTCCATTAATAAATCTAAATGAATTCAACCTTCATTCAATTCAACCCTATCACTCAACTTGCCTCCTCTGAAAGCCAAATTTTCACCAATACTCCATTCATATGTTACCATTGACTACCATCATCCATATCAACCATCCAAATTGTGGATCTTGTAGATGAATCTGAATGTGCTTGTCTCTCCTATAATGACACTAATAAGCATCTCAAATTATCTCCCTCTAGAGGTTTTGAATTATGTTGTCGTGTTACATCACTCTCGATTTCGGTGCACGTGGTTCATGAGGTGAGCTTGGGTTTCGGTGACTTTTATATCTTGTGTATGGGTTTCATGTAATGATTACATTCACAAATAATAACTGGATCACAAACATAATTTTAGTATATATTGAGTTATTTTAGTGCATGTTCTTATTTAATCTTCCATTCTCCACAAACTCAATTTGGTATGGTTTATTCAATTTCAACAATAGGGTTTCTCATTCGGTGACATATTTGAAAGAACCATTACCGGTTAAATTGTTGAAATTGAATAAACCATACCGATTGAAAGACCTCGGGTACCCGAAAGGTCGTATTCTATTTTCAAGTGACATATTTGAATATGTCACCGAAAGGTTGTATTCAAATATGTCACTGAAAGGTCGTATTCTATTTTCGGTGACATATTTGAAAGACCTCGGGTCACCTACATGCTGGGTACTCGATGGGTAAAAGGAAGAACACTAAAAGGAAAAATAAATCGCCATCCAGTTGCGGTTGGAATAGCTCATCTACAGCGATGAATCACGAGGCTATAGAAGAGACAGTCATGGAGGAATCCGAAAAAATAATTCAAAAGAAAAAGTGGAACAACAAGAAAAAAGGAAGGAAACAGCCAATGTAAAATGTGGCCACATTTCTAATAATTCAAATAAATCGAACTCTAAGAAGGATCCCATCCTTGATAGCGCCATAGACCCTGATAGTATGCAAATGGTGGTAATTTCATATTTGGGTCAGTGGCAAGAGGTCAAAAAGAAAAAAGGAAAAAGGGGCGATATGCTAACCTTCTCGGCTACTACTCTCTGTATGAAGAGCGGTAGCTCCCTTTTCGTGTTTGTGGGGTTTGTTTATCTAGGTTCTATGGTTATTGGTTCATATTTCATGTTTGTATTTGGGTGGGATCCCTTCAATCCCCATGTTCTAAGCTCTTGTCAAAAGCATTTAACCATTAAAAAAACTTTAATTTTTTCATTTTATACTATGCATTCAAAATTTTAATATGCACTAAAATTATTGGATATACTTTAAATATGCTAACTTAATACACCCTCCCTAAAAAAATTTAGTAATTGGTGAAATTGAAACGTACACAAAAAAATCTTCTCATAACACTTAAATGACTTAATATATATTGAATATATGGTAGAACTTTTTCCATGGAACATGGTGTCTTTAAATAAAAAATTATAACCATTTTTAGTGTACATTTAGTAATTTCGGTGTATGTGGATAGTTTTAAATACACCAAATGCATACAAGCATCATTCATTTCTTCCCTATCACTTCATCTATCTTCTTTGTGAACTATAGTTGTGCATCATTACTCTATTCAATGTTTTCATTAATTGTCTTCATCTGTCCTCAAACTTCCACATTTTTTCCCACCTTTATTTATCGGGATATATTTCTCCATGTTTTGAATCGCAGAAATTAGGTCATCAAGTTAGCCCATATTTCAATTTATTTTTTATGTTGTGTTTACATTTCTCATGCAATGAGTATATTCACAAGAACTCCTAGGATTAAAAGCATATTTTTAGTGTGTATTGAGTGATTTAAGTGTTTGTTGGTATTCAATGTTCCATTCACCACAAAATAAACAAGGACAAATTATTCAATGTCAAAAATAATGTATTTTTGAGCATGTAAGCTAAACTATCACATACATAATATATGTCATGTGTTATATGAATATATAGTGAAATGATTGAATATATAGTTGTAATTTAGCTATCATAATAACTAAAAATTATCAAAGTATGTAAATAATGTTGAAATATACATTAATTATATGTATACACATTTAGTATCACTCCAATAACGTCTAATAAATAGTTGAATATACATAAATGATTTGCTTTTAAGGCTATTAATATCTAAATTTACATGGTTAATATTATTGACTCATTGAATATACACTTGGAACTACATAACATGCTTATAATTTTGTATTTTTCAACAAACATTGGATATCCTATGATTTCATGTAAATGTGTTCAGGTGCATGTGGTTTCATTTTTAATATTTAAAGGAAGAAGCAAGATTATGGGGAGTATTCTTCTCGATGAATTGGTGACAATGTTCTAATTTTTTTCTTTTGACACCATACATCTATTATAATAATTGTTCTATCTTTGGGTAAGGTCATTTATGAACTTGCTTAGGAGGTAACCTATTTTTCATTATTGTCATAATTCTTGAAATATTTTTGTTTATTAGGGTTTTTGGGGTTTTTTAACGTGTTTTAGGTTACTTGTTACATGTAACCTATTAAAATATAATTAAATTGTTTTCACAAAGAATAAGGAAACTGTAATGTGACATTATAGATATGTAAACATTAGCAAAACTTCCACTTACATATTGAATCGATGACATTAACAAAATATAAGTATTAGATTTATCTTTTACCAAAATAGTTACATGTATTAAATGTCTTTGTTGTTCCATAATAAGGTTAAAATTTAATACACTTAGAAAAATATTTTATACCAAAATTTGCATACATTACATTCTTACATTAATAGATGTGTATCATACCAAAAAGTGTATACATTGAATCCTTACATTTACATAGTCCTAGCATGAAATGGTTAGGAGATGATGTGAAAGAAGAAGTAGTTGTTAAAAGGTTTTGAGATCTCTAACTCCTAGATATGATTCCAAAGTCTCAAATATTGAAGAATCCAAAGATTTGACTACCTTGAAGATGGATGATCTATATGGTACTTTGACTTCCTATGAGATGAGGGTGATATATTCTAAACCAACTAAGAAAAGATAACCTTCAAAGTGGAGTAGATGGAAAATGACAAGAAGGTTAAAACTAAAAATGCTACTCAATATCTAGATGATCCTATGATTTCATGTAAATGTGTTCGATGCATGTGGTTTCATTTTTAATATTTAAAGGAAGAAGCAAGATTATGGGGAGTATTCTTCTCGATGAATTGGTGACAATGTTCTAATTTTTTCTTTTGACACCATACATCTATTATAATAATTGTTCTATCTTTGGGTAAGGTCATTTATGAACTTGCTTGGAGGTAACCTATTTTCATTATTGTCATAATTCTTGAAATATTTTTGTTTATTAGGGTTTTGGGGTTTTTTAACGTGTTTTAGGTTACTTGTTACATGTAACCTATTAAAATATAATTAAATTGTTTTCACAAAGAATAAGGAAAGCGTAATGTGACATTATAGATATGTAAACATTAGCAAAACTTCCACTTACATATTGAATCGATGACATTAACAAAATATAAGTATTAGATTTATCTTTTACCAAAATAGTTACATGTATTAAATGTCTTTGTTGTTCCATAATAAGGTTAAAATTTAATACACTTAGAAAAATATTTTATACCAAAATTTGCATACATTACATTCTTACATTAATAGATGTGTATCATACCAAAAGTGTATACATTGAATCCTTACATTTACATAGTCCTAGCATGAAATGGTTAGGAGATGATGTGAAAGAAGAAGTAGTTGTTCAAAAGGTTTTGAGATCTCTAACTCCTAGATATGATTCCAAAGTCTCAGCTATTGAAGAATCCAAAGATTTGACTACCTTGAAGATGGATGATCTATATGGTACTTTGACTTCCTATGAGATGAGGGTGATATATTCTAAACCAACTAAGAAAAAGATAACCTTCAAAGTGGAGTAGATGGAAAATGACAAGAAGGTTAAAACTAAAAATGCTACTCAATATCTAGATGATGAAGAAATTTTTGCCTTGGTTGTTAGAAGGATGCCTGTTGGAACTTGTAATTATAAGGGTAAAATTCCTTTTAAATGCTTTACTTGTGGTAAAGTAGGTCATTTTTCTGCTAAGTGTCCTCATAGACATGATAAGAAAAGAAATGATGATCATGAAAGTGATCATGAGAATAAAAATCAGAAGTATGATAAAAAGAAGAAAGATTTCAAGAAGGGTGATTTCAAGAAGAAGGGTAAGAAGAGTTTCTATACCAAGGAAGAGGCCTATTCCTCTAAAGCAAGTAGTGAAGTTGATGGATCTGATTATGAGATTGAATCTGATCACAAGATGTAGGTGATGAGGTCATTTTCATGACAAAGGAAGCCATGAGATCCTCTAGTGGAGGTTCTACTTTTTGGGGTGATCTTACACCTGATTCTTGCAAGGAGAATGAAGGAGATGATGATGGTTTGAGGATTGAATCATCTTGTGTACAATTATAATTGGTACATTCTAAAAATAATAATGAGAAATTATTTTCTCAAGTCAAGGAATATGAGGCAAATATTCAAGAACTTGAAGGAAACATTGGGCTATTACTAAAAACTTGATGAAATTGTGAGAAAGTTAGAAATGCAAATGAGTAACATGACTCTTAGCTTGCAATCTAAGGAAGAATAAGTCACCATTATTAAGAAGGAGCTATCAGATGCAATAAATAAGGTAATTTCATATCATAAATTTGAGACAACTTACAATGCTCTTGGTGATCTCTTGAGAAATCAGAAATCTGCAGGTGACAAAGCTGGTTTAGGCTTCAAAGTTGAGGTCAAGGACAAGGAAATTAAGAAGGAGGACCTAAATTCAAGAAAATAAATAGGTTATCCAAGCACCAAGTAAGGAAATAATGATACCTACATCAAGGAAAATGAGAAGACTAAGCCAATTAGGCAACCTAATGCCTCAAGGTATGAAAGATCTTTTAATGGTTATTGTTATACATGTAATGGATTTGGTCATAGGGCTAAGGAGTGAAAAAGGCCTCCTAGAGATACTCATACATGGAGATACAATATAAGTGAGCATGTTAAGAATTTTGTATGATAAAATTGCAATGAGGTAGGCCATGTTGCTAGTGTTTGCTCGAATAATACATCTAGTCATGGTAATGATTTCAAGAAGAAAGATACATTTTTGTATCACAACTGTAACAGATTTGTTCATATTGCAAGGAACTACTATCAAGATTATTCAAATCAAAAAAGAGATTTCAAGGTTCTAAAGTACAAGGAAGTGGCCTTTAAGTACCTAGGATGCATGAAAATGGTCCAAGAAGGACTTGGGAACCAAGAAGAGATCATGATACTTCAATAAAAGATGGTGATGATGGAAGGAAAGGTATAATACATGTCTCATATCAGAAGAGAGAAGAAGGATTTCTACATGTGTTTGAGGGACCTCTTCAAGACCATCTTTAGGTCTTCATGGTGTTCATATGCCTCTACTATGCTTCTTAGAGGTATATCAGTCTATATACGAACTGGATTAAGGGGAGATGTCTTGGTCAAAGTGTGTGTCTCCTCCTTGATGATAAGGTATGTCATTTCATGTTCTTGTGCATGGTCTTGTGAGTTCATATGGTTGATCAAGTTGTATTAGTCTAGGTCTCAGTCTTAGTGTCTCAAGTGGAATATGATTGTATTTCCAAGTTATTAATTACATTATCATGGTGAATTGTCAGTCTGAGATGACTCAATATGTGCAAGAGTCATGTTGAAGTCACATAAGTGGTTTTTAATTTCATTTCATTCATGTAAAGATATTCTTTCAATCTAAGTCAGTGGTTGGTAGTATTAAATGAGTCTATGGTCCGTGGTGCCTCATGGTGTCCATTCGAGTCAAATGAAGCATTTGAGTTTGTCATGAGCTTGTTATATGATTCAAGTGTTTGAATCATGTATGTCTGAGGATGTATGAAGTATGTGAAGATGTAATTATCCTAAAGAATGTTGTTGAATGTGATCAAATGTCTCAAAGGATTCATTTCTCTTAAGAAGACTGCTTTTGGTCATCATGAGTGGTCTAGGTTGCTCGAAAGGGTTGTGTTTCTTTGAGTCTTGTGTTAAGTATGACAAAGTGATGTAAGTACTTATAAATCAATTTTTGAATATTAGTTGATTCATCAAGTATGATTACTTGGTTAAATCATCATCTCCATGAAGTATGTGCAAGTGCTCTTAAGGATTGTCAAAAGCAAACAAACGTGAATCCAAGTAAGAAGGTGGTATTCTTGCTTCCTAATCAAGACAACATGTTCTTAGGAGTTCAAATGATGATTTTGATTGTTGATGATCTAGTTTGAGTTTATGAGGTATAAATTTGTGCATTTTAGATGTCTTTTTTCCCTGACTGGTTTTTGACTGAGCCTATTAAGCGGTATGGATGGAATGTGAAGTTTGAAGAACCAAATGATGGTGTATATTGCTAAAAAAAATTAAAAATCATATTTATAGAGTGGTCTTCAAGATTCAAGAGGTTTGAGGCCATAAAGTTTCTGATATTATTGGGAATCTATGATAGTTTTTAGTTTGACTGTATTAGTGCTAAAAAGTCCTAATTCAAAAGGTATATCTTACAATCTGGGCTTCTCTCCTTTGGAATGTGTTCTCAAGGTCTTTAGAGGATTTGAAATGGTCAAATGGGTATCCAAGTCTAGTAAGATATCCTCTTAAATTATTGAGTACCAAAAATTATGTATGATTCTTCTAGGTGTCCAAGGCTAGTAGTCTATGGTTATGGATTTGATGATGTGAAGAAGGTACTGTGAAACTTAAATGATCACTCTGAGCTTATTGGGCTTGTATAATAATGATAACTCTATGATTGATTTTAATTGATGATGAAAGGAAAAATATGGTAATTTTAGATCTTATGTGATCTTTGGAGCTTCAAGACTAGGTTTATGTATACATGATCTATCAAAGGTGTGTGTGTGTGTGTGTGTGTGTGTGTGTGTGTGTGTGTGTGTGTGTGTGTGTGTGTGTGTGTGTGTGTGTGTGTGTGTGTGTATCTTTTTGGTTTACCTTAAGTCTTACAAGTTAATGTGCATATGTGTAATTGGGATTGATATTTTGTTCATAATAAGGAAAACTCAGTCTATATGGTGTTGTTCACTCAAATGTGGGGTTCATAGTGAAGGCAGGTATAGAATGCATCATGACCGAGTTGAGGAAGAAATGATTTTACAAGTATAAAAATTGGTATGCACCATCCTTGATGGGTCCGAGTCTCATGGAGATTGTGTATACATCTATGAAGAGGTCTAAAGGGTTTGAAAAGGTGAAAGATTGATCATCTATGTTGTCATTATACATGTCTTTAACCAAAATGGTTAAGCAATAGGTGCAAGATGTATATGTCAAAGGAAGAGCATGTGACATCATCAGTAAGAGGTAAAATAAGAAGTTCTTGAGCCAATATAATTTATATTGAAAGAAGATCATGGAGATGACAAGGTGTTAGATACAAAGGTGCAAGCAAGTTTGTAATTTTCAGTTCATACCGAAGGTTGGCATGTGACACTTCATGAATGAGATGAAGAAACGAATGCTACAAGTGTAGAATACATATGAAAGGTAGAGTATGGTGCTTCCAAAGGTGAGAGGTTTCTATCAGATCATCCATGGTATCTTAAGGTTCCTTAAACTTATCTACATGATCTAGAAATTTTTTGATGCATGTGTGTGTCTACTAAACTATACCATGACAGGGGCATGATCTTCTTGCTCAAAAATTACATCTTACATGCATATAGGTGCTTTTTTAGGTATGATGATAGTTTTTTTGAAGGGATGCAATGTCTTCATTGTTTCTTAAGGTTGAGCAAGGTATTGGACAAAGTGGAGAAGTTAATAAGTTGGTATTTTGAGTCTTGATTGAGTCAATGTTGATAAATCAAGGGCTAAGCAAGTGTGTCATACTACTACAATGGTCCATGTATGTGCTTCTATAGGTGGATAAGATGTATGAGCTTACCAAGTCATCGAAGCATGAAATTGAAGGTGATCTTGATCAATTCATGTGCTAAAAGGAGATATTATTGACAAGTTGAAGCTAAATTTGCATGTAAGGATGCGGTTTTGATGGTAGTCGGTTTTCAAATGGTGCAAAAACATGCCTCTCCGTATAAGATAATGTACATGGTCCAAATTAGTCGTGGGTATGTGTGAGTGCTTCGAGATAGTGTTATGAAAATCTTCAAAGCACACACGATATGAAGTGGGTGTTTGCACCAAGGTTTAGTTGATTTTGGTTTATGAATGCATTATCTCATCTAATGTGACTATCAAGAACTGATGATGTACTTTAGGACTCACTTAAGTGTTTGCAAAGTGTTCCCAAGACAAATGAGGAAGGTGAGAAAATTGAATTTGTGCTTGTCTGCTAGATATGGTTGTACTAAGTCCAAGGGGAGTAGTGGTATACCTTGTCATGATGTGAATGATGCTTGAGAGATTTTCAAAGTTGGTTCTAAGGTCACTGAAGAGCCTTCTTAGGGATGTATGTACTCAAGGTATGATGAAGACTAGAAACATGAGACTAATCAAGTTTTTGTGCCTAAACACGTTGAGTTGGGCCTACGAATGAATGAAAGGAGGATATTTTTCTCTTGTGCATCATTTTTGGCATGTTCATGGAGAGTTTGCTTCAAGTACAGGTTTTATATAGTCATTTCATGAAGGCTAAAACAAAGTTTGAGAAGAAATGGAAAAAACATTCATGCCTATAAGATGAATGATGAGGTTCTAGCTCTAAAAAGAGGTAAATTTTTTCCTTCTTCATGATTTTTGGTATGGTTAAGAGACGTGTTATCCCAATTTTCCCCAGTAAAATTGGTCGACCATGACCTTGCATAAGAAAATCGGAAGGGTCATTTCGATCAGCGGATCACAATCAATCCCAAATCTGAAGGGGCAGACAAGCTTGATAATGAAGTTCAACCAGTTAGCGAGGATCAAACAATGTCAAAGGAGGCCAGAGGCTCATAGGAGGAAAATGGGGAAAGGCTCAAGTTTTTAGACTTAGCTGCATACGAGTCGACTCGGGGCCGAACAACAGACTCGCGGAAGGCGCCACGCGTCAGCTTGCACAATTCCAAAAGGGCACATCAAAACAGAGACCCCAAATGTGCGCAGAGCTTCCACGTGTCCCAAGTCCGAAAAGGGACAGATTCGTCCGTTGAAAATTCCAAACAAGTGGAAAGAACCACGTGTCAACTTGGCGTAATTTTAAAAGTGAGAGCCCAAGGCAGAGACTCAAACTAGTGCCAGCTCTCCACGTAGTCAGGGTCCAACAGAAGTAAAATGGGCAGCAAGCCCAAATCAGCTAAGTACAAGAAGGGCCAGCGGACAGCGCCACATGCCTCAACAGTGCATCTCCAAAGGTCAAGCCCAAAAAGCGGTCCCCAACAAGTGCCAATCCGCCACGTAGTCAGAATCTAAAGGGGGTCTCATCGGCCGTTGAAAAGTCACAGACCACAGAGGGCGCCACATGGCTCAACGGTGTAAATTCAAAAGGTGCAGCCCAAAGGCCATTCCCAAACAAGCGCAGGCCCTCAACATGTCCCAGTGTCTAAAAGGGGACAGAATGGCTATTGAATCACCGAGGAAAGGAGAACTAGCTAAAGCCTCCACATGTCTCATCGGCGCGACTTCAAGAGGCACGGCCCAAAGAAGGACCCTGAACTAGCGCCAACCCGCCATGTGGTCAGAGCCCGAAAGTTGAACCGGCCCCAAATCGGTTAAGTATAGAAGAGCCAATGGAATTCTCCACGTGTCATCTCAAACAATTTCAAAGGAAGAACCAAGAGCGGGTTCCCAAATGAGCGTGGGCTCGCCATGTGGTCAGAGTCAAAAATGGGGTAGAGTAGGCCCAAATCGGTGAAGTATCAAAGGATTAGCGGAAGCCTCCACGCATTGGCTCAAAGATAACTTCAAAGAGAAAATCCGGAGGCAGGTCCCAAATGTGCGCTGAGCCTCCATGTGTCCCGGTCAGACATAAAACCTCCACCAAACAGAGGGACTTAACCAAAGCACAAAGAAACAGAGAAAAGCCATGGAAGGAGCCACGTGTCTCTTCTGCAATTTCAAAGGCAAAATCCAAAAGCGGTTCCCAAACGTGCACCAGCTCTACACATGGCCATGTTTCAAGTCAAAGCGAGAAGGCGGGCCTTGGAAGGATTTGTTGCCAAAAGCAGGTCGGCGGGCCTGGAAGACTTTACGCCAAAGTGGAAAATGCGGGGAGATGGGCCCGGAGATGAATTTTGGGAAATGTAAAGTTGTGGGGCTATGTGAGTTTTCTTGCATTTTTAACTTTCATAAAAGCGCAGTTTGCAAGTGTGGGCCTGCAAGCCCGAGGAGGTTTGTTCGCCAAATGGAAAATGAGAAGGTTGTGGGCTTGCGGGGGCTTTTGGGAAAAAGTGAATTTCGGGATTACAGGGCTGTGGGGAGTTTTTGCACTTTTGTAATTTTTGTGCAAAAGGTGCAAAGTGAATTTTGGGCCATGCGAATCCATTTTACAAAACTAGTTTTTTGCCATTTTTGTATGGATTCGATTCAAATATTCAAATGGGCATATCTTTCGATCCAATGCTTGAAAATCCAACAAATTTGGTACCGTTAGAAAGATATCGACCTCCTCTACGCCATGGAAGCATAAAATATTATTTTTAGTAGGCTTTGATGGGTGAAAATTAGAAAACGTCTTTCATGCCATTAATGTATGATCTGATTGCTTCAACAACCAGATTTGATTTGATTTGATTTGCCTGCTTCCTTCTCCAACATGCCAAACAGACATGGGGAACCAAAATTGACAGATTGTAGGTGGATTTGCATGGCATTAATGGTTGGTGGTTGAGCTTTCAAAGCAGATTCTAAGTTTTATTCTTTCTCTCTAGTTTTCATCGTGCAGTATATTATAAACACTTCTCATTTGAGGGGGAGAAATTAAGTAGGAAACTCTATAAAATTTATTTCCCGACTCCATTTGAGATGTAAGCCTTCTCATACACCTGAAAAGTGGATTTTATGCCTCTGAGAAGAAATGTAATGGTCTGTGCACCTTCTAGAGCAATAAACTCATGTTTTTTGTGGTGTTCTTCAACCCTCTCTCATGTTTTATTGTTTCTTTGTGCCTCTCCCTTTCAGATCTATTTTTGTGCATGTATTTCACATTTGCAGGTGTAGGATGTTGTGTTTCATGGAGTTTTGATGGTGGATTAGGATCTAGGTCTGTGTCACTTCTATCTGACCTCCCTCATCTCCCTTTTCCCTTGTTTCATCCTCCCTCACAGAGTATCTCGCCACTTCCTTTTCTGGTGTATCACCACTTTAGTGTAGGCTCTCTTTCACTCTTTCTCTCTCTCCTTGTCTCCTTGGAAGGTTAGATTAGGATTAGATAGGTTTTTCCTGCACTAGAGTAGCTTGTGGTAGGTAGTTTAGGAAGAAGAACCCGACTTTCTCCGAAGGGCCATCTCAAGTCCGCAAGTCCCACAACTTGAGAGATGGTTCTATGTTGTGCAATCACACCGAATGCCCCACTCAAAACCAAGGCCATTTAGGGGTGCTATGATTTTTCCACAACAAGATGTATATGTTATTCCCAGATAGGGGAGTGTTGTGTCTACATGTTTGAAAAGACACTAAAAATCAAGTTTTGTGCTTGAATGGTATCTTTGGTTGATGTTTCCAACCAAAAGATGATCCTATGAAGAAGAGAAATGTGAAGTGCATGTTTCTATAGGTATGCCTTTGTCATTAGTGTAAAAGGGGGAGAATTTCATGTAATTTTCCATCAATGACAAAGGGAGAGATTGTTGGCATGTTGTGCTTTAGGTGTTGGCATTGATGCAAAACCCATTAATGACAAAGTGGATGATGTAGTAGGGTCATTGCATGTTGTGGATGATGATGACATGATGATTCAAATGATATCATTGTGATATTAGGTGATTCTATGAGGATTGCACAGGTCTTGCAAGCCTATTCAGGCGACCTAGCTAGGCTAGGTGATTTTGCATGGTGGTATGAGCTTCTTGGTGACTTGAAAATCATGTTTGCGTAATGGATAACATGTTTTCGAGTTCTTTGGAACTCGCATGGGCCTCGGGGTGCAGATACAAGTTGGTGACCATGTTTCAGGTGCTCATTTGGAGCAGGTATGGATGTTAGGAGGTATGCGGATGAGCTGTGGATCTATATGATCTCATGAATGCATGTATGTCATTGTATCATGATGTATCAGGTATGTTAGGAAAATTTGCAATGCTTTCATGTTATAGTTTCATTTCATTGACCTAGCCTTTACAAAGCAAAACCCCAAGGAATGGCTATGTAAGTATTAGTTTCTAGAGAGATGGAGTGTTGTTTGTGCCATGTTGATTATTGGAGATTTAGTATGATGTTTCATGGTGCTTTGATAAAAAAAAAAATTAGGATTTCATTATGTGAATTTTGCAAGATGGTAGGTTTTATTGAAACAGGGTCAAGAACAAGGTCATTTCCAGCTCAAATTG
Organism: Taxus wallichiana var. yunnanensis; assembly: GCA_018340775.1. Taxonomy (NCBI): domain Eukaryota; kingdom Viridiplantae; phylum Streptophyta; class Pinopsida; order Cupressales; family Taxaceae; genus Taxus; species Taxus wallichiana. Next base: position 548,137,458 of record CM031241.1, read on the forward strand.
GGTCTTCTAATGCTCACCGTAAATTGTGCACTTTGCATGAGACATTTTGGATTTCAGATATATATCTATATTGAGTTTATAATATTTCAAAAAAATTCGTGAGGTCGGTTCATCGTCATGTTTTTATGAACGAATGTTAAGAAGGTAAACAAATTGTTATGAGTTTGAAACCCTAGCTTGAAAGAAATTTGAGAGATTTTCTTCCTAAGTGGCCGTAATTGCTTCCTAGTGATTGTATGATTATTATAACATGTAGAATACTCATTCATATTTCTAGAAAGGTATGGTATAGGTTATGGTGATGAGTGGACCCCACTCAAACAGGTCAATTTCTAAAGAAGTTTGTTTTGGGACAAGGTTGTCCAAAGGAGTTGCCAAATAAATGGACATTGTTTTGAGTATGTGAGTTTTTATTGATGTTTAAATAGGTTTAAGGTAATTAGGATGCATAAAAATGGAAAAGTGTTCCCTATGAAGGTTGACTATTAAAGGACAATTTTGGGATAATTTGGAGCAATCTTCAATAAAGTTGACATTGCAGGAGCTAAAGGAAGAGTTAAGATGTGATTCAAGTTATGTTGGAAAGATAATTCAGATATATTTCTAGTGATATAAGGTTTTTATAATGATGATGAGTTCTAATATGGTTTTCATATCAGTTTAGGGATAGGAATATTTTTGTTATTCTAGGAAAGGACATTGTTTATTGAATGTTTGAGTTGTTTGGAGCATGAAATGGATTAGATGATGATTTAAATCACCTATAATGTAAATAAGGATGATTTTTTCATCCAATGAATCCATTTGGAGGTCTTGAATGTATGAGGAAGGGTGTTAACCAGTTACATTTTGAAAAGTACATTTTGGGCAACTTGATTTGGTGAAGGCAAAAGTTAATGTTGTTTTAACCTGAGGTTGTTTCAAGAGTTATAAATTGTTTAGAATTTGTATACATGTTCTAAAATTTCTATTTAGTGTTCATATGCCATGGTCGATTTGATCTTGGGTGATCTTGATGCCCAAAGGTTTTGGCAAGGTCCTGAAATGTGTTGTTTTGTGAAGGATAAGATGCACTGGGCCCATTTAATGAAATGTTTTGATTGGTTCATGAAAATTTCGACCATGCATGGTTTTTAAATTTAATTTTAATTATGTATATTGATTTAGGGTTGATTAAAAATCATGGTTTTAGTGTTAGAGGAATTTTCTCTCTCTACCCATGGGGATTTGAGTCCTTTTGGTGCATGGAAAGTTGTTTTTGGATAGGCCAACCTACTTGGGTCACTTGTAGTTGTTGTGATAAAGTATATGGGGTGTTGTTATGATGTATTGGTTGATTCAAAGAAGGAAAATGTTTGAGTTTAAATTTGAATTATGAACGAGCTTATAAAAGAATATTTTTGGGTGCTTTTGTGAGCTAGTGGTGTGTGTGCAAGAAGTGCGACCTAGGTGTGAGATTTTTGTAGGTGTGTGAGCATGAATTGAGATTTGATCAATTTTATGACAGGTTGAGGAATTTCTGCAATAATGTGTGCAAGGGTTTGAAGCTTGAAGAGTGAAGAAAGTGTTTGATTATGAGAGATTGAAGACTCGGGGTTTGAAGAAGTGTGAGATGAATCATTGGTCTCTATCAGTTGTGGAAGAAATATTTCAGAGATCAGAACATCATAAGGTGGTTGAGTGGGTGTTTAATCATTTTGGGGGTTGTAGCCTCCTTGTGGAGTTGGTGTTTCACAAAACTAGGGGTTGGTGCTCCTTGTAGGGTTGTAGCTCTACTAAACTAGAAGTTGGTATTATTTGTGGGGTTGGTGCCTCGCTAAATTTGAAACATATCAATATAAGGATTGTGTTTCAGTGGGTTTTCTTCCCTTGAGGGTTTCCCACTTATATCTTATGTCTTGTGTTGATTCTCTTGTTGATGTTTCATTGCATATATGGTATTTAATGGTGTGCACACATAAATGAATGGTTAAGTGGTTTTGTGATTTGAATAAGCAATCTGAAATATGATTTAATTTGTAAGGATTGATTCACCCCCTTTCACCCATTTTGCTTCCAATAGTTTTCACACCCATGAGATGGAGATATGGTTTTCAAATAAAATTGTGTCAAGATTTTTATCATAATCTCATTTTGAATCATCACTCATGATTCATCATAAAGAAAAAAACATAATTTGGAACCATATATCGGGTTTTAAATAGATATTCGTAGTAATCACCATTAGAATTCAAACGATAACACCATAAAATATTATGACCGTTTGCAACCTTTACCAAATGTGTTCTTGGGAAAGACAGAAAACATTATAAAATTGGATGTAAACCCATTCTTGCATTTAAATACCTACTAAAACAAAGTTCTTAATGGTTTCCCATGATTGCGTAAGATTAATTAGAGTTATATCTATATTTGACAAGTTAAACATTATAAGGATTATATTTAAATTTGAATGACGTAGAATCTTAGTTGATTATACAATCATTTCTCTTCAATAAGCAAGCGGTTTCCGCAAGATTAAATTATAACCATTTTACAATTATATAATGTAGCCATTAGTTATGGTTTACATTATATAAGAGAGACATGAATAAAAAGATGGAAATAAAAATGTAGAAACTGAATACATGCATGTCCCACACCTATTCCATGGCTCAGATTCTTCCTACCCAAATAATATCTACTACATGCACTCCATTTTAGTGTCCCGATCTTGCATTATTCACGTGAGTGCAATTTGCGGTTAAAGGGGTGAACATTAAAAATGGGAAAATCTTATAAGTTCCATGTTTGAAAACCAACCACAATGATTGTTTTTGTAGCACTTTGTAGCCCCCTTTTTAGTTTTATACTTGATTAATTGCAATAAAATAGGCGATACGCCAACAATCATTGATAATTGAGCTCTTCCAATGGTTAGTCATGTGAACGATAAGTATATGTGCCAATCGAAAGCTTTAAGTGAGATTAATATTATTTCTTACATTATTGAATGCAAATTGCTCTTTTATTTGCAAGGAGTGACTTATACAAATAAATCCATCAAAGTTTACCGTGTTATGTCCAGTGACAATGATGATATTTAAAAGCAACATGCAAAGAAACACTATTCACCACGCCAAGTAGACGTCGAACAAACACAAGACATCAAAGAACCAAATTAATCTGCACCCTTCATTTACTAGCATGTGTTAGCCATAAAGACTTCCACTCCAGTTTAGAAAAAACCTTCAACGTAATTACTCAAAACCATTGAAAACTTCCTTTTCACTTTTTAATATTTGTAAAAATTTCATGACCGAAAGCATCCATTCACATCTAATGTAACAAGGGTTGTGGTGCAGCATGAGTACCTGCCGTTGGTGTGATATGGTTATTGAGAATGATGTTGAGTCAATTGAAGAGTGTGTTATTTTGCTGTTCTTTAAGAACTGGTTAACAATTTTAGAGTTGAAGGCTTGAAGTATTTTAAACATTGTGATGCCTTATAAACTTGTGTAAACTAGTAGCATAGACTACATCTAGTTGTATATAGGTAGAACCTTGAAGGAGTTACCCATGGTTAGCTTGATTTTACCCTAAGATGGGCAGAGGCATTCATTCATTTGTATTCTATTTGCAAAGTAAGTGGCACCAATCAATGCTTAGGACTCCCTAAGTTTTTTCATTTCACCTCCAAGTCTCCAAACATTGGATACAACTGATTAATGGCAAGTGGCATGGATTGGAGGGTTTTGAGTGATTGAAGGGCTTAAACTTAGAGAATTTTCTCCTCTCCAGTTTGAGAGAAATGGCTCGAGATGAAACGTCATTGCCATCAGCCCTCTAGCACTTGGAAAACTACTCAATGCCTAATTTGATGTCATGATTTTTGTTACTTGGCCGATTACCTACAAGTGGCAGTCATTGGAGCTTGCAGAGTTTATAGAGAGATACACTTTCTTGTGCTCTGCAATCGTCATGTGTGTTCTCTTAGAATCTGTTCTTTTCAAACTACACCGAGGCCCGATTAATGATAAGTGGAAAAAGAGAGTTGTGGAAAAAATCAATGAGCTGCACTGTCGTTGGCACAAACCTCATAAAACTCCGATGGGGTGCATGTTGCAAAGATCTAGTCGTTCTATGACTAGTACAGGGGCTTGTGCAAGAGATTAAATTGAACAGTCTAAGGTGGTGCATATTCAAACTAGAAAATGTCATACCTTGGAACATGTCATTGGTTTTATGATCAAAACTTTGGACCGGAGAAGGCCTCTTTTTCAACTATAATGATATTGACAAAATAAAGAACTTGCGAAATTGTTAATTTAGTAAGAAAGCATGAGTTTGCCCCATATTTGTGGATTAGTTTAAAAAAATCATTACTGCTTCTTGAGAATTCACAATATTTGGCTTGTTTTATGGCAATGGTTTCATTGGCCTCTGAAAAAATATAGCAACGAATGAGTTAGAATGAGCTACACACAAGTAACAATGCAAACTAACATAAATTACTGGAACTTCATTCAAAGCCAAAGAGACCGATTTCTGGGTGCAAGACAGGGTAACATCACACACATCTCAAAATTAGCCGGGTAAACATTATAGCAAATGAATCACACACAAGTAATAGTTGAAATTGGCCTCATATTAGAGAGCAACTAATGCATATGTCAAGATGTGAATTCAAGACAGAGAATGGAAGATTGACTGTGTACAATTACAAATGGAAATAAACCGCACTAAAAACTATGAAAAATCCAATGCAGCTCACGTGGAAAAGATCTATCAAATGCTATGTGGCAGGCATGTGGCGACAACTTTGAAGGTTTTCAAAGACAAGTTGAGAGAAGATTATTAATTGACTACACATTTATAAACATTTTTAATTAGATAATGGGATCTAATCACTTAGTTCTCACTATCCACTCCATGATGGTTTAAAGCCTTGGACTAATTAAATTCTAGCACATTTATCCCTCCATCAGATTAATGGCCTGAATAAAAATCAGTCATTTTCCTGCATCTACCCGTAAAGCATCAGCATTTTGAGATACTATTTAAAACCAAAAACAAAACATGCATAGGAGCAGACGGTTTGAGCATTATTCTGTGGTAATGATGATGTCACGTCAACTAACTTCAAACTTTCCCGACCTTTTTAATTTATTTCTATCTATCTTTTGAATAATTCCACTAACTCACTTGCACATGGATTTGACTAATAAATATTAAATAGCTACAATTAACATAGTAAATAATTGATTCCTGAGTCATCAACACAACATAGCAGAGATACTCCAAAAAACATAGAATTACACGGAAGGATATCTGATAAGCTAATTCACAGGAGAATATATCGGTGAAATGAATGCTGGGACAAGAATGGTATGTGCTCCCTCAAACCATAGCAGAGGCCCTAATAATGCCGAGGACAGAAAGGTAAGGAAAGGCCTTACAGGCAGAATTTACAGAAGAATCAATGGAGAACAACATCGAGATTGAGATCTCGAAGAAATTATAAAACTCATGTGTTAGGAATTGGTGGTCTGAATTTCTCATAATTCCATAAGAGTTGGACAAGATGGAGGAAACAGAATGAAAAGGCTGCCTGGCCTTTTCCGCAGCAAGGCTTTTTCTTTTTCTTTTTTGGTGAATTTTACTGTGAATTTATTATTTTCCCAGTTAAAGTTTGTGGGACCCTAATGAATTGAGTTTTGCAACAGCTAATTAGGCCGAGTAATACATTCATTATTTTAAAATCGATACCTTGTTGTCAGCAAATGATCCGGGATCAAATTTAATAATAATGAATCCACCTGGAAGCAACGCTGATCTAAAGGAGCAGCGGCAAGTTGGGCAGAGAAAATCCAGTTGCAAAAAAACCAATTGCACACAGTTAGTCACGAGCTGAAATCTCGCCAGCTTATATGCCGATCTCAAACAATTCACCTAAAAACCACAATAAAAAAACCAATACATAGAATTTGGAAAACAAAACAAGTAAACCACATGCAAGACCAGAGTAAAGTTAATGAACGAGATACAAAAATTAGCCCAAGCCAAAGATTATTCAACAAATGAAAATTACCAAATCAGAATTGAAAGAAAAATAAAAAACCAAGCTCATAAAAAACTCACGCGAGTCTTGGATGATCTCCTGTTGCATTTGACTGCTGGAGGAAGGAGCCACATTTGATGAATCCATGACTTCCGTGCTAAAGCATGAGCATGCACGTTAAAGGATCAAAAATATTCCTCTAGCTTTTCCCTTGATAACTCTAAACAACCTCCAAATTTGGGGGAAAGGGGTGAAATGGCAATGCCCGTGGCCAGACAACAAACCCTCTGCTTGTAATTTAATCTTCCTCCTTGCCTCAGTATTTGCAAGAAAGCGTGGAGAATTTTTATAGATTTTGAGTTTCCTAGTTTTGGAGACAAAGCAGTCAAATACGTGTACAGAAGTCAAGTGAAGCAATTTTAATCTTGATTGAAGTTTTCAGAGCATCGAATTTTCATGGAGGACTGTTCTTAATTTTGAAGAGATTTTCAACGCGAAATTGGTCAAGCTTTGTTTTAACCAGGGAAAATCAGTCTATTTCGAGGAAAATCATTGTAAAATCATAACATCTTAAGTTTTTTGAAATTCATCAGGTAAGGTGTGTATGTCAATTTTGTCTGTATAGAGGTAGTCAATGGTTTCCAGATTAAAAAGAGAATTCTGCATTACTTCATTCAAAATAAGGCTTGCCTGTTAAAGAAAGTCACATCATTTGATAGAATCATGATATGGGTACTCATTTTTGCAGTGATTTTTGGCTGTGTGGAAGTGGAAGGCTACAAGAATTACACAGTTGGGGACAAGCTAGGATGGTTTGACAAGCTCATGAAGCCTAGTGTTGATTATGCTAAGTGGGCAGAAAGCAAAAACTTCAGCCTTGGAGACTTCCAGACTGAAGTTGCTGCTGCCATTGAAGCTGCTGCGGCATCATCTGCAACTGAGCTTGAATCTGCTGCAGCAAGAACCATATGAAAAAGCAGGGAAGCGGTGCCAAAAATAAAAACCAACAAGTGGAGGTCATGCATACAGCCAGCTATCCACAGCAGAGAAGAATAGCAGGGAGAAAACAAATTAATTGGCAATAAAATATAAGGCGGACAATGAAGGAAAAAGCGGCCACCAATGGAAAGCAAAGAAATAAAACATTTGGCAAGCTAAAACTATAGTCTTCCTAAAATATGGAGGAGACCTTAGACAAAGCCACAGCATTCCAAAGAAATCAGCCACTCCCAAAGCACCGCCCCACCGCCTTCCAACTAATACCAACAGGCGAAAACAATAGTACACTGCCAGCGGCAGGTACTAATAATAAATAAAATCCGCTATTATACTTTGTCAAATCACTAAGTTGAAACTTTTGATTGATAATAATTTTTGAAGCGGTGAGTGGATCTCTCACAAATAATTGGATTGAAATATCTCATAATTCATGCTTCCATCCAAGTCTATGTAGTATGCAATAGTGTTAAATTTGTTTAATAATTTCAATTTGATTAAGAATTATTTTGTTTCAGTGGAGCAAATTTAAGATACTATACTACTGGTATGTTTTTGATGTTAATATATATTATTTTTAATCAATGAAATGTTGGCTTATCAGTCCTTAAACAATTTTTAATGATAATAGATATTACTGAACAAGATATATTGTTTTAAGTTTGTCACATCAACCTTGCATTTCTACTTGATATTTGTAAAAGGATTCTGGTTGCATATCACACTGGCATATTGGAATCTACTTTAGTGCTAAAATCCATGTTATTGTGGGGATATGAAAGGGTCGACAGAAATATCGTAATGACAGAAAAAGTTGTGGACAATAATGGTGTTGAATTTCCTACATTATATGGTGTTGGATTTCCTTCCCATTTTCTTATCTGTTTGATTGAAGGTAAACTTCCAGAATTTTTTAAGTCAATTTTAAAATCCATTAGTATAAGTGAAAAGAATAGTAAATTTGTTTTTTAAGTTTAGTGTGAAGGATTGAGGTGTATTTATTCCACTAAATTCACTCATTTCTTGTTTTTGAATTTTGAAAATAAAAATGTCTGTTCCTAAGGTAGGAATTTCTCAATGGCTGCAACAAATCAAAAATACACAGAAGAATGGAGAAGAAGAAGGCATAGCATCTCATGTGCATCCAAACATTTTCACTGTACCAGAGTCCCTGCGTGTCGAAAGGCCAGAAGCTTATCTACCACAGGTAGTTTCTCTTGGACCATACCATCATATTAAACTTGAACTGTATGAATCTGAAAGATATAAATCTAGGCTTACCATCCAAGTTGAAACAAGAGCAAAGCAGGGATCTTTTGAGACTCTGGTTGAAGAGATAATTAGTATGGCAGGGGAAATTAGGAACATCTATAATAATCACATTGACTGTGAAGATGAAGTGTTAGGGTGGATGATGGCTCGAGATGCTGTGTTTATTCTGGAGTTTATTGGGTGTTATGACCAATGCGAAAGCCCAAGAATTCAACAGGAAAACCCTTATTTTTAGAGCATGGATGCAGTGTTTAATCCAGAAAGGAAGAGCCCTTTGTTCTTCCCACTTCAGGCTGATATATTTAAGCTGGAGAACCAAGTGCCACTTTTCATTCTAAAGAAAGTTCTGGAATGGCAGACTGATTCGAAAGATCAAGCATTGCATAGGCTTAAAATGACAATTTCTAGTGCCTGTAAGAAATTCTCTCCTTTCATTCATATTGGGGATTCTTATCATTCCACTACACTAGCACGGTATGCTAATCAGCTGGATGAAAGGCATATATTGGAATGCCTTTACAATTTCGTTGTCCCAAGGAAAAATGTGAATGTCCCTGTTGAAGATGATCATAATGGAATTGTGCCCAGATTTCCCATTTCTCAGTTTCTTCGTCAGATAACTTCGAGATTTAGGGTGTTTTTATCTCCAAAACAATATCACAAAGCTGACAAAAATCTCCCATCAGCCACAGAATTATACAGAAGAGGGGTGAAATTCGCTCCTTTTACATGGGCAACTGAAGAAATAAGGTTTGATAGATCCTGCTCTACGCTGTACCTCCCTTGCATAGACATGGATTACAGAACAGATGTTTTCTTAAGAAATATGGTGGCAGGGGAAGCATTCATGAAGTGGAAAACCAGAGTGTTCACTTGCTATGTAGATCTGATGGACAGACTGATCGACACTCCTAATGATGTTGCAGTGCTGAAGAAATATGGTATCATCTATAGTAATTTAGGAAGTGATAAAGAGGTGAGCAATCTGTGGAATGACATCCGCAGATCAATATGGAGGAGCGCCTATGATCCTATTGACCAGACTATCAAGGATGTCAATGATTATTACAGAAGTAGGTATGGAGTTTTATTTGGTGAGTTTTTACAGGAACATTTCTCAAATCCATGGCGAGCTGCATCAGTGATGGGAGCATGCACTCTGCTTGTTCTGGCTTTCTTGCAGACAGTATTCTCGTATTATCAACTGCAACCAAAATGTGAACAGCGGCGCACATAAATTCTCTTTGCAGCATTTCATGTTTATCATGTACTGAGGGTGAAGGGATTACATCTCTATTAAATTCCTACTTTCTGCAATATATTGTTTAACACTATAGAGTGAACGCTTTTCTATTTCCATTCCAAACTACTAGTCTTGACCTTATAGATTCCTCTGTTATTTCATCTCTCATTTTTAGTTCCAGATTTGATGTAATTTTGGTTTTGGCAGAAAGTTAAAATTAGTAGAGATAAATAAATCTATCTGAGAAATACCGAGAGATATCAATCTGAATTCATCACATTTTTTTCGATCTGAGTCTAATATGTATCTATACCACTATGTTGGACTTGGAAATAAACTTTTCTGGCAAAAAAACAAATGGGCTCCAAACTCTATCTTCAATTATCTTCTCTAAGCAATAAGAAAAACTATTGCGTGATGGTCAAATGAAGATCATATTTAAGATCATCAATAAATTATTTATCCACGGATATTACAGCAGCCCAACACGCCCACCCCAATTATCATTGTTGAATGCCTATCATCATAAAGACTACTTTAAGAGGTTAACCGGACCTATGAATTTTACAAAACAAAATCTTTGATTGAAAGATAAATTTTAAAACCTTTAGATTTTTTTGAATTGAATGTACTAATAATCAACCTTCTTTACTTTGATGCCACAGACAGACTGGTATACATTCCGCCAAACTTGCCAAAGACCTGTAATATTTCCTTTCCTTTGGCTTCCTCTATAATTTGAAGGGATTCTTCAACTCCTAGATAAAGTCTCTGAAGGAATTAAGAATGTTACTCGCTCAGAATGTTAGGTGAATATCAACAGCTCGGCATCACACAGACCATGTCCAACAACAGCAATGGTGTCCATGTAAGAACTCACGTCCTAGTCATTCAAGGCATTTCTCTAAATTGTTTCCAAGAATTCAATTTTTGTTTCTGGAATAATAAATGCCCTTTAGTTTAAAAGATGAGTTATTAGGATTAGTATGAAACACATTAATAGGCAATCCTGAGAGAGCGCCTTTTTAGAGTTCATGATTTACACTCTGCACGTACTTTGTCTAATTTTCCAACCAATTACTGAGATGATATCTCAAAAACTCAAAAAACTAGCTTGAATTGTTCACTCAACTGTTTATTTTTATGCCCCATTGCAATATATGCACAGACTTCTGTTTAAATTATTGATGTATCTCTTCCATATACTCAACAAAATCTTTAATTACAACAGTCTTCCCACTCAAATCAACATGGTTCTACAACTCATTAACACCTTTTGGGCTAGACCCATATACTATCTGGAATGGGATCTTCACTGTGCTCCCGTTGACTAAATTGTTAATGGAGAACTCAGCTTGTGCCAAGATCAAATCCTACTACTTGGTCTTGTCTCCCACCAAATTTCTCAACGAATTTCCATGATTACTATGCACCACCTATGCACTACTAGTGTGTTCAATTTGAATTCAACTCAGTGCCAAATTTCTTTCACAAAGCTCACCAGGAATGACCCACAAAACAATAGTTCAAGGTAATCCATGCAATTCAACTATTGCATTGATTTTTATTTTTGGGGACATTTATTGCATTGATATGGTATCACAAATAATCTTTTGTCAAATGAAATGGTAGAAATGTTTGGTTTGAAAAGAGACACCCCTAAATTCATACAATGTTTCTTGGTTTTATAAAGGGCATCAAATCTTGGTGAATGAACAATGTTTGGTTAATTTTTAAATTGGATCTTATATAGATAAGTTTTATTGATATTATGACCATGGATGTGTGTCATGTATTGTTGGGTGGACCATGAAAATTTGAAAGGAAGGTCAGTCATGATAGTGGAACAACTACCTACAAATGTCACTAGACATTCATGACAACAACCATACCAATTCTGTGGTGCCAAGTAGCACAAATATGGTACAAAGTTTGTTTCAAAATAAAAACTTAAATGTAATATAATTATTTAAATAGCAAAAGATTATATTATAATCCTTTTAATATATAGACATAGAGCATAATGTATATAAATGTGAAATGAAATGGTCATATTTTAAATTACTATTATGCATACTAAAAAGACACATTGAATACCATTTTTATATGAAAAATTAATAAGATTATAGTAACATTTACACAAATTAATTTAAATTTAAAATAAGAAAAAAAAATTATATGCGATTAATGCTAAAATAAAATATCACACATCCAAGAAAATTAAATAATTTCTAAATGAACTTAACATTACTAAAATAACATACATAAGTTTTCAAACATAAAATCATGTTTTAGGAAATTAATCACAAAGATAGCAATATACTATTAAATATGAGAAAATAATTAATTTCTCATATACAATACAATAACATGAATTTGAAGTACAATTTAAGCTACTAGTATGAATAAGGTAAATCATTAATTAATCATCACCATCATCATCTAAGAGATCATTATCATCATGATAATCTATGTGCTCATTTTGCGTATTGTTTAGACTAAATTTCATTCTATGCAATGATGGGTTAACCTAGTCATAGTCAAAATCATCATAATCATCATCAATACCATTTGTAAACTCAAGGCCATAACGTAAAAGTGATGACTTATATACCTAAAATTACAATATTTCATAATTTTTAAAGTATTTGAAATTCAAGATCTACTAATTAAAGATTTGAAATTCAATTTCAGCTTACCTACTTAAATATAATTAGTATTTAAGAAATTAATATGACTTACGAGAACAAACCCATGAGAATGTTCTCGTTCGTTTAAAACCACAGTGTTCCACAAAACAAATGTTAGTACTGTCAGCCCTTGTTCAATGGTTTTAGAATCATACATCTTCTTTTGAAAAACAATTTGAAGTTACAAATACGATTTAAGTATGAACTAACAAATTTTTTATACTAAACTATTTAAATAAACTTATGAACTTGAAATCAACATCATCTATACTCATTTTTCATAAATGATTGAAGTCATCAACTTCCCTAGCTTATTCTAGATTATCGATTTTTTGGAGATACGTTGGACCACGATGTTAATGTGAATACTTACAAGAAATAAAATTAGTGAATATGATGTAGACTTAACCTATTTTATTTTATATCATTGATTATCCTAATTACTAGAAGCTCGTTCCATATCCCGTTTGAGCCATTTTTCATATTGTATTTTCAACAAAAATGCATTCATGCCTACAAATCGGTGTGATAGTCTCTCATCATTCATATTATCCCTATAATTCTAGATTGTACATTAAATATTTCATAGATTTTTATAAACATATAAAAAAATTAATTTATTTCTCTCTAGTAGTCATATATGTTACATGTCATCCTCCTAAGTGCCTCTATTCATTTTTTCCAATAATGCCCATATAATAATAGGTCCTACAAAAGTTTTTAGTAGACACAACGAACTTTTTTATAAAATTAAATGATTTTAAAACGTATTCCACATGATAAATTTTAAGAAAATAGTACCTTTATTCACATAATAATTCTTTATTAGAAGTACCTAAAAGAAAATAACGAAATTAAAGCAACTTAAACAAAATATAACATGCCAAAAATGATTAAAATTACAAGAAAAATAAACGAATACATATTTTCCAAAAATATTTTGTGATATTTTTGTATTGAAGGGTTCACATAGTTTTTTTGCATGTAAATGCCCCTATACTCGACACTTGCAATTATTTAGTGTTAGATGAGATGGTCAGTCCCCCTTAGAAGAAAGTGGAGAAAACATGTATTCCTTGTCATTAGAACATCAAACACCTTATCAGCACTTATGGTGGTGGTATCCATTTGTTATAATTTAAGATCACCAAAATATTGAGGTTGCATTGAAAACATTTCTACATAAGATGATGGCATAGAAGACAATGATATGTGGTTAGAAAATAAATAAAAAAGATAAAATAATTTTTGAATATGACTATAGGACGCATATAATAAAATATCATTTTATGGCTTTTCCTCTCTTAAAGTAAGGGAAGCATGATATGATGTCTTGTAAATTTCACCACTTCTAGAACATCAATCAAGAGATGTATGATGATGTGAATACACTAGAACTAAAGTAGAGGATCTAAAATTATATGATAAATCTAAAAATACTAATAAATTATAAAATAATTTTTTGAACATGACTACAAATATTATAAAATAAAATAAAATATTAACTCTTTAGAGACCTTGTAACATATGAAACAAGATAGTAATCCTCGGTAATCACATAGCCTAAATACCATCGATGCACATCAAGAACATGGTAAACAATTGAATCTCTATGTCCATGATATGATTTTCAAAGCATGTGACTAGTATCATAAAAAGGGTTAGAGTACTCATTGATATTTTTATGGAAATTTAATGAACACTAGTTCTACCACAACCCAAAATTTTTAATGTCATTTTTAAAAATCTAACGAATGGGAGGAAGAGCTCTATTAGTCCATTTAGGTCTTAGTTGTTTGTTCATGCACATCATCACCCGTATTGTCATCATATTGATGTCCCTTCGCGTTTCAATAGGATTTTCACTCATTAATTTTGTTACGTGGGTATTACTCCACCCTTAGGGCGGTGACAAGTCCCCTTTTAATGGCCTTAATAATGACTTCCTCATCTACTAATGCAGGTCTTGTCGATGGAGTGACTAACAACAATGGCACCAAAGAAAGCATGGAAGTTTGTCCTAAAGGTTTTTGACAAGGTAATGAGTCTGATACTCCTTTACCTGATGTTGTTCTTGATTTACCTGCTTTTGATAATGCATGTAATTGGTTTGAAAATTATACCCTGGTTGGGTATTTTGTTGGCCAAGTCCCCTTGAGAGCCTTTTGAAACAATGGGTTCACAACCACTAGCAGATTCATGGGGTTAAACTCATTGGGTTAAAAATATTACAAAGGGTTCTTTTTTATTTTGTTTTCCAATCCTAAACACTATAAAGCCATTGTTAACAATGGTCCTTGGTTATCTGTGATGCCTTGGTTGTTTTTTTGCACTAGACCCGGGACTTACAAGTTTCGAGCAAGCCAAGCTCAAAGTCCCTATTTGGATTGAATTTCTAGGACTCCCCATACCACTTTGGGGTTTTATTGGGGACTTAGTCAAACCCTTGGGGAGGCTCATCTGCAATGAGCAACCCAAATTTTTTCATGCTCATCCTCAACACCATGTGTGCATTGAGATCAATTTGTCAAAGGACTTAAAAGAAACCATCGATATTCAAATTGGGGACACCCATTTCTCTCAAAGGGTGCTTTATATCAACTTACCTAATACTTGTTTTCATTGTTAGTCGTCTGAGAACATGATTCGTGAGTATGCTCTTATGGCTGACTCTCATTCGACACCAGCTGATAAACCTCCAACAAACTCTAAATTTTTCCCGTTTACGATGGTTGGACCATCGTCATAAAAAAAGGGTGCTTCGCAGGGACCTTTAAAATCCCTAGCTCCCACTTATCATCAAGTTTCTAATATGGGGCTACTACATCCACGGCCCCTTTGTCAAACAATCTGAGCCTATGAAATTCGAGCCTCTACCTTCCCCTACGTCATTAGGCGTGTTTGTTGTTACCCCTATTAAACTTCCCTAGTTTCTTCCCATTTCTTCCTTCTCCCTAGTTGAGTATCCTTTTATGGATGACTTATCTCAATCTCACAAGACTTGGGTTACCCACTCTCATAGCCTATCCCCCTCAGAGGAAGGTGAGTATGTGCAAGACAAACATTGTCCTTGGAATTTAGGAGATCTTTCTTCATTTTTACCTAAGTATCTTCTTCTCATAACCAGTTTTTTACCATTTCCAATATGGATGATGAGGGGAATATGTACTTAGATTCATCTCAATGATTGTGTATTCTTGGAATATATGTGGTCTTACTGAACTAACTGGTGATATCTGGTTAGGGAAAGTTGTCTTCATTTTCTCCACATGAAAATTTTGTGTCTGCAAGAAGTCAAGCTAGCTAGATTTTTGTTGCACTTTGTGGCTCATACTATCTCCCCATGCCATTTGTCATACCTCTAATCATGATCCTAGGCCATGGTGGATTCATGACCTTGATTTCTCTTGACATTGCTCAACATGTGATTTCTGGGGCTCGGACCCCACGCATCGAGTAGTGTGGTCTCTTTTTTATTTTGACAGGTATTTTTGGGTTAGCCAACATCTACACTTCCAATGATGCGAGAAAGCGCTCTTTTTATCGTTTCTTTTCGACTCCTTGTTGGAGGTTCTCTAGATCATTTGTGCAATTTTAACATGGTTAAAAGCCCTAAGGATAAGATTGGGTTTCTTCCTATGCGTTAGTGTGTGGGAGAGTGGGAGGCTTGGTTTTATTTTAGGAACAAGCTTGGAATTTTTTATCCCAATCTTCCCTTTCACCACAAATCCTCTTCTTCCTGGTTCACTTGGTCTAATTTTAGAGAAGGACAAGATCAAATTGTTCAGTGGTTGGATCGCTCCCTCATGACCAATCAGGATTTTTTATATCTTTCCCTTGTTTTGGGTTGTCATGTTTTGTCGTTGACACGCTTCTTTTCTATTAGATCATTATCCCATATTTTTTAATATTATGTGGTCTAAACCTATAAAAAATCACCAAGTTACTTCTCAATTTTATCTTAACACCGCTCACCTTAAGCATTTTTTATGGTGTCACACATACATCGAGTATGGAATCTAGTTCATAGGCCTTTTGATGGCTCTAGAGTTGGATCACTTGGTGGAATTATGTTATCAAGCGCACCACCACCTTTCTCTGTATATATGGGAAGCAAGCCTCCATCTTTAGGCAACATGCCCATGAGGCTTCATATCGTGAGTTCTCCAAAATATCACAAGAACTTAATGTCTCTCCTTTCAATTGTGCTTTGCAAACCCAAACTTCCTCTTGGCGAAACACTCTTAAAGTCCACAAATCTTACCATGCCTATGGAGTGCATCTTCGTGCTCGCCTACATTGGCTTAAAATTGGGGACTAAGCTTCTAAGGAGTTCTTTGTCATTATGCACTCTAAACACACTTTAGACAAGATCAAGATGATCTCTCGGGAAATGCTAGGCTTACCACCTTGCCTGAGATTCTCCAAGATTTTGTGCATCATTATCATAGGGTTTTGTTGCTCAACCTACCACTCCAGCTCGGGAAGCGACCCTTTTAAAATGTCTCCAAGTGGTGCCCTGCAAAGTTTCCCAAACCCAATGGGTGGCATGTGATAGGCCTTTATCTCTTTTTGATCTTAAAGAGGTTTCCTTTCAAATGGCTTCAAATAAAGCTCCAGAGTTGATGGATTTCTTATTGAATTTTATCAAGCTCTGGGACACTGTTGGTCCTGATCTCCACAATGTCTACTTGGAAGCTCTGGAGACTCATTCTTTGGGTGACTTGATCAATCAAGGCAATATAAAATTCATTCCCAAAGCAGAGATCCTAAGAAAATTTCTAATTGGATACCCATTACTTTTCTTAACATGTCTTACAAGATCATTGCTAAGGCTCTAGCTAATAGGATTTCTAATCTTCTACCTTTGATAATTAGAAGTGAGAAAACTGGATTCATTAAACACATGTATATTCTTGATAATATTATAACCATATAGAAGGTATGGAATGGGCTCGTCTTTCCTCTCAACAATCTTTATTTATCAAGATTGATTTTGCTAAAGCATATGATAGAATTGAATGGTCTTTCATCTTAGCTATGCTCCAAGCTTTAGGGTTTGGTCCTCACTTTGTCGGTCTATGCAAATGCTCTTTCAAAATGTTGGTGCCTATATTACTATCAATGGTGCCCAATCTTCCAAGTTTGGTTTGTTCAGATCTATTAGGCAAGGTTTCCCCTAGCCCCTTCCCTTTATGTGTTGGTTGTTAAAGGATTTAGTTATCTTCTTGCTCACGTGCTTCTCAAGGATTAGTAAAGGTATTTCTTTACCTTCTTCTACTCAACAACTTATTAATGGTCATTTTTCCTATGATTCTTTTCTCACACTCTTGGAGGATGAGAAATATGTTCATCATGCTTTTGATTGTCGTAACACTTTTTGTCTTTCTTCGGGTTTTGTTATTCAATGGGATAAAAGTCGGTGCTATCAACAATCTCAATCTCCCAGTCCTGCTTGGTTATCTTTTATGAAATGGAATTAAATTTAACTCGGGGTTTGTTTAAATTTATTAGTAACCCTTTTGCTTTTTTTAGGCTATTTCAAGTCATCTTTGGCCTTATTTGGTCCAACATGTTGAATGTAAAATTTATTTTGGATCACCAAACCACTTTCTCTAGTAGGGAAATTTCAAATATGCTCTAAGGTTCTGGCTACCACACATGTGTATTACTCCTCATGTTGGGCTCCTTCCAATGCTGCTTATGCCAAACTTGAGAATATTCTTTGTGATTTCCTTTAGGCCAACACTAAAGGGCACAAGGGGTTCCACAGGGGTTGCTTAGGAAGTGTGTTGTTTTCTTAAAGAAGCTAGTGGTTTGGGGTTAATTGATGTCAAATACAAGGGACACACTCTTTGTGCTGAATAGATCTTGTGTAGCCTCAAAGGGAATGAATCATGGAAAATTATCCTTCGCAGGGGCTCATTTGGAAGGGTCTTAAATTTCAATATATCCTTTTCTTTGATGTTCCAGTTAAGATTAAGGGTATATTATTCTACAAAGTATTTGTAAGGCTTGTGAATTACTCAAACCACACATTCTTTGGGTTGGAAATAGCATTAGATGTGGCATCTCTCTCAATTATTTCTCTCTCTAGTGGTCCTCTCTCTTTTATTTTCAAGATTCACCCTTGGATTTGGCTCCTTGGGCTAAAGCTCTAGTATTTTCAAAAAGGGGATTAAATTTGTTGGGGATTTTTTTTGCAAGAACTCTCGTTCTTGGCTTTCTTGGGAGACTCGGATTTAAAATTCCACCTTCTTCCTACAAATGTTGCTCCTATCCGACAATTAATTAACTACATTCCTGAAGATTATTTACACAAGATAGGACTTACCTCTAGAGTTCCTTGGTGGCGTGACTAGAATTGGCCTACTTACTCCTTTTCGCAGATACAAACCTTCCCTTGGTTACTCTTTTTGGCTCCTCATTCTGTTGACAGTGATACGCTTAACAAGCATTGGTCTCTTTCCTCCTCGGCTTCTATTTGGTCCTGTCACTTTCATAGGGTTTGGTCGGCCATTGTTGAGCCTAAAAAATCCATTTCCTTTGGTGTCTTCTCCACCAAGGTCTTTCCGTTGGTTACCGACTCAAGCATTTTGGGCTTAACCCCATGTTTGCTTTTGTGTAACAACGGAGTCTATCAAACATATTTTTTTTTTTCCCTCATGCTCAGATGGATTGGAGATGGATTCACTCCCTTTTCCACCCTTTTC
Organism: Taxus wallichiana var. yunnanensis; assembly: GCA_018340775.1. Lineage (NCBI taxonomy): Eukaryota > Viridiplantae > Streptophyta > Pinopsida > Cupressales > Taxaceae > Taxus > Taxus wallichiana. The sequence continues at coordinate 548,156,412 of CM031241.1, forward strand.
TCCCAATTTTTTTACCTTGAAAGTGGTTCTCTTGGGGGATTCAGCCATGTTACTTGTAATTTACAACAAATTTTGGCACATCTTCAGAACTAACATTTTGTTCCATTTATGGAAAGACAAAAATAATGTCATATTTAATAATGTTCCTCTTGATTATGATTTCTCTATTACTAATAAAGTGGTTGTGATTTCTACTTGCTATGCTCCAGATTCAAAACCAAGCTAAAAAAGTGCACTTAGATGTGGAGCATCTCTAGCGCCTCCTTGACTGGGGTTCGGCTCCTTGTGTCGTCGATTAGGTACCCCTGGATACACCTTCACATTGGGCCACTCTCCACCTTGACGCGACTATTCACCATCTCCTACTTGAGGACGGGGGCCTCACTATCATCTATGGAGTCCTCCTCCTCAGTGGAGTCCCCTTGATTGAGGCTGCCTTCACCTATGTATGCTTCGCTTAGTGATTCTGGTTAGCTTAGCTTGTCTTAAGGAAACTTCCCTCGGATGGCTTTATCCATTTCTCTCCGTGGGCATGATGAAGATCCTGGTGAATAGCCGAAGAAGAAAATTGGTTGGGATGGGTGGGAGCCTATCTCAGATGAGGCCCATCCCTATGGTTCGGGCTAGGGTGATAATCTCGATAGTCTGCTTCCTCCTCTGCCACCTACCTCCATGTTTGTAGTTGTTGCTTGATTTTAATTCTCTCTTTTTATTGAATTTCACACTTTGTGGTTATTATGGTTAGTGCTTTGAGGTGACTTGTCCTCTCTCGACACATTTTTAGCTCGATTTGATTAGACCTTTGGCATTCTGGGATATGACTCTTTCCATCTAGGTTTTTGTATGATTAGTGTTGTACATTTTTATTATTAATATAAAAGTGATCTTTTCAATCAAAAAAATAATGACCTTACAACACTTATCTCCACATTTTTAAATGATTAAAAAAATATTAATCTTTAATATCTATTCATCCACATACTTTTTAGGATGTAACAAAACTCTCCTCATAGAGCTCCTTTATGTTCTAGTTCTCCCATGTGATTGGGTGATGCAATGGAATTTCATCTACTTGCTCGATGTGATTTATGCTCTCATTTATCTCTTTATTATTATTATTATTTTGTGGTACTCATAATCTAAGTCATCAAATTTTCCACATTTCAAACAAGTTCTCAAGAATCTTCATCCTCTCTTGTATTTCGCTATTCCTCTTAAAGGATATGTTATTCCTCTTAGTGAATGATTATGGTTGTGAGAAATGCTAGCTTCAACATCATGGGCATGTTATCTTCTCTTAGCATTTTCTTGGCCTCTTCCCACAATACATATAACTTTTCTTCTTGATGTTTGGTATTTCCTTTACAACTTCTCTTCTAACTTTAAAGCACATTGTATGTACTTATAATGATCAAAATCTTATCATTCCAAAAATGTCTTTTATGGAATGATGGAAACTATCCACATACGTTGAGATATTTTTTCTCATCATATTCCATATTATACTAAGATTTTTAGCTTGTACAACTACTTGGTGTAATATTATATAGTCATGTCTTTTTACCCTAGTTTTGTAATTTATTGAACAAACTTAGTTGATGATAATAATTAGGACCACACTCACATTTCACATTTGTTACCATTCTATGCAAAGTATTTATTTTATCCTTCCAAAGGCAATAATTTTTAATATTTTCATCCCACCAATTTTTTAATTTTATTTATTATCAAATTCTAAAATTATAATGGGTATCTTCTCCTAGAAATTAGTTAACCATAGCATGGGCTCATACACAAAATTTGATATAAAATAAGCGAGCTTCGAGTTTAATAAGTTTGTAAAAGTTCTAATCAATCCATGGCCATAACATTCACTTTTATAAAAATAACTTAGAGACACAATTACCTAAAATATATCTTTTTATTTATATATAAATATTTTTATTGATACAACTTTTAGTCAAAAACTAATTTCAAATACATATATACTCTCCATTTCACCTCGTCGTCTCTCTCTCTCTCTCTCTCTCTCTCTCTCTCTCTCTCTCTCTCTCTCTCTCTCTCTCTCTCTCTCTCTCTCTCTCTCTCTCTCTCTCTCTCTCTCTCTCTCTCTCTCTCTCTCTCTCTCTCTCTCTCTCTCTCTCTCTCTCTCTCTCTCTCTCTCTCTCTCTCTCTCTCTCTCTCTCTCTCTCTCTCTCTCTCTCTCTCTCTCTCTCTCTCTCTCTCTCTCTCTCTCTCTCTCTCTCTCTCTCTCTCTCTCTCTCTCTCTCTCTCTCTCTCTCTCTCTCTCTCTCTCTCTCTCTCTCTCTCTCTCTCTCTCTCTCTCTCTCTCTCTCTCTCTCTCTCTCTCTCTCTCTCTCTCTCTCTCTCTCTCTCTCTCTCTCTCTCTCTCTCTCTCTCTCTCTCTCTCTCTCTCTCTCTCTCTCTCTCTCTCTCTCTCTCTCTCTCTCTCTCTCTCTCTCTCTCTCTCTCTCTCTCTCTCTCTCTATCTCTCTCTTGTATTGGTACAAATTAGTTTCATTATAGAATGTCATGTTTTTACTCACATTTATGATACACATAAAGTTTGTATTCTAAGTCATGAAGCACCGTACATAACCACGCATGACCTAGTAATTCATGCCATCTCCTAACTGTTGTTGTGTATTCTAGAACTTCAAGACAATATATTTTGAGTGAACCTAATAAATAACCCTTCCAACAATGTTTTTGTTGTGTTTTCTCTATGCACTTATATGATCTATGCTTTGTTTACTCATATGTTATTATTTCTATATGTGTGATCTTTCATTATTCGTTTATTTTATGCTCACACATTAGGTTCTTATCAGCCTCCTATTTCACGGACACATTGTTTGCTGCATCTTTAGATCAAAATGAATCTCCTATGATATTATTCCTCTCTTGCTAAAAGTATTAGCGTTATATATACTTGACTTATGACATACATTGTTTATGACACACACTACATATGATATACATTATTTAGAGCATGTGTATTATTGGCATACTTGGTTAGAACACATTCCTTGATTACATTTATACATCTAATCCCAATGGTTAATTCACATTACAATTTATTGCTTACTCACAACACATTACTTATTCTATGCTAACACATTGATTGATATATCTCTTGATTTATATGTTGCTCATGGCACTTTGATCATTACATTAATGATTCTAATCTTGTTGTTTGATACGCTTTTATAATTATATCACTTATTATTACACACTTACTCTAGTACATTGATTGTTACACTTATTTCTCCAAGTACAATGGATGAACGCATACGTTTTTTGCACACATGAGCTAATAATGAATATCTACTAACAATGGTCAAGTTGGTCATGTATGATCAATTATGTATGTTTATGATAGGCCTATTGTGCAATGTTACATCATGTCATGTCATAGGTCACCATGGATCCATTAGGAATTGAGTCATGTGTTTTTTCATGCTAATTTTATGATCATCACCGTGTTAGTTTTGAAATTACTATAACATTCTCATGATATATTTCCCACTTTTAATTATACATATTTCTCATGCTAAAATGTGTGTATCTTACAATCACTACTCTTTTTATATTGTGTTAGTTGATATAATATATATGGTTTACATCATTGATGTTATTGAAACATGCTTTATATGTTTAACATTTTCTTTCTTTCGAGCCAAGTGATCTTTTGTAGCATCTCTCATCTCAAAAGGGGATAATATTGACTTTTTATAGCAAGTTCATGGAGATTATAGATATAGTGCTTCACTTAATACCATATGATGACATTCACATACTTATTTTGAACACATACTCTTTCAATGCCTTAACACATGCCAAACTATGGCACTTACACCATGTTATGGCTTATATATTGATATTACAAACAAATTGGCTCAGTGACAAGATCAATTGTACATAGGTTCGCTTAGTGGCGGGGGTCGGATTGCGCACATGTTGGCTCAATGGTAGTGTCAATTACTATGATGGATCTCTTAGTAGGCTCAATTACTATAATGTCTCTCTTAATAAAATTAAATGTTACACTTTGGTTCATAGTAGGCTCAAATGCAAAATTTCTCACATATAATATTTGCATCCCTTACATTGACTTTGGGGCATATAGGTTTGGTTATTTCTTGTTGCAATTTCAGTTCTTGTTATTTACTAATTTTATATGCATCTTTATTGGGAATTAAATTTGTTTTTGTATCGGCATGTAAGATCACATGTATAGCACAATGAGAGGAGGGAACACACGCATTCTAATTTCATACATACCATGTCATTTTGGCAAGTTTGAATTTACATATTGTTTATTTTAATCCAAAAAAACCAATTATTAAATTAAAATGGGGCAATTTTAACACCCCAAATTTGGACAAATGACACTTTGAAATAATCATTTGGCATTTATCCTAGCATATCCTAATTCATACAATTACTTAACTTAATCCTGCACACATCTCACTCAATTCATTACAATGATGAAGTTTGTATCAGATTTAACACATAAATTAAAAATTTTAATTTAATATATCTTCTCAAAACATTAGTTACATATATATGTAATATGACTCCTATTATTGAGGTATATTCCCGTCACTAAATCCTTTTAATATCTCAATAACCCTATTTTCTCACACACGTCACTCTTCATAAGGTGGGATTCTAACACAACTCATGTACACTAATATGAATATTATCTCACTAAGACACATTAGTATAATTTTACTCATAGATATATTTTCTCATAGATCACATTATTGGAGTTTGGAGTTCGATATATTTTCAAAGATGCATGCAGATCGACTTACATGTTTGGATGATAATGCTACATAAATACTAGCATACCTATATTTATATAAATATATGTAATATATGTCGAGAGGTATATATTACATATATTTATATATTATATAAATATATAGGTGCCTTGTGAACTTCACCTCTCGGCATATTTTACATGTCATGTTTTGATTTATGTTCTATATGTATGTAAAATATGCCGAGAGGTGAAGTTCACAAGGCACCTATATATTTATATAATATATAAATATAGGTATGCTAGTAGCAACCGTGGGAATTGCAGAAAATAATACCTAAAATAAAGTACGGAAAATAAGGGGGAATTTTGTTCGTGCATGAATAAAATCAAATATCTTACAAGGAACATCATAAATGCATTTAAAGGAGGAACCATATCTCTTAAGAGAATGAGTATGAGCAAAAAAAGGAAGGTCTATAATACACAAAGTTCTTATGGATTTTATTAGTAACCGTATTATCAAGTTAAAAAAATACAATCTTTTTCATATGAATTGAAATGTGTAATGTACGTCACATGTAATGACAAATTCATAGAATGCAATGTGTGTTACACATGGTATATTATTTACATTCCAAGGACATAAGTCTTTTTTCCTCAACCTTCCGTTTCGAAAGTAGTTTTCCGTTCTTCATCTTTGCATAACGCTCATATGAAAATGGCGGAGATATTTTTAGACTCTGTAATGACTTCACTCGAGATATAGCCACAAATGTTAACCCCATTGTTTCTCTTTCTTCAATATCAACTGTAGCCTTGGAAAGAGTCAAACCTTGTGATTTATGTATCGTCAATGCCCATGCCAACCGTAAGGGTAATTGGTGTGTGCATCCCCTCTGTATTGGTGTAATTGGGATGGTACGTGGAGTTCTATCTTCAAATGATATTCCGAAGTAACTATCAAATTCAACCATTACATATGTTGGCGGGTTCGGTGGACCACTACCAAGTGCATATACTATGCTTCAAATATATCCCAAAGCTCCATTTACAAGACCTGCTTCTATCCAAAGATTGATGTTAGCATAACCCTTGCATCATTAGAAATTAATAATTCTAAATCAAGTTCGTCATTCAGACCTCCTGCTAGTGTGTTGGTGGTACATGTTCTAGTTGCAATGCTACATGCGACAGGTCTTTTCAGTGAATGCAATTTTTTTGTTGTGGTTATTCACGTTAATCTTTGTCGCCATCAAGTGAATATTATTATAGAATTCTTCATTGCTATTTTTGTCTAATGCAGGACTTGTTCTACTCATTAACAACATCCAATCATCCAGTGTTGGATTCGCATCTCTGAGATTTTCCAGAAGTTGTCAAAAACGTTTTTGGTCTTCATCTTCTCCTCCTTGCCTAAATACCTTATCCAATGTAACAACTGTTCCTGAATGCTTCCCATAACAACTTTACGCGTCTATTACTATCATATGGAGGTTTATCGGTAACAGGAGGAAGTTGCCCCAAATCTCCTACGAGAACCATAGAAACACCACCAAAACTCATGTCTGCTCTTTCAGGGAATGCTTGACGAAGTCGGAGTCCACGTTTTCTAGCAAACTTTGTCCAATGAAGCTCATTTCATCAATCAATACATATTTTATGTGGCAGATCTCTTGTTGGAATGTTGCAAGTCTCGATCCTTCCAATTCTGCAAAATCTATAATAGGGATTCGAAGTTGTGAATGGATCATCGAGGCACCAATATTAAAAGCTGCAACTCCTGTTGGTGCAAGCAATAGAAGAGGAGAACGTTCTGGGAATGATGCATCAAAAAGTGCCTGACGAATTGCACCAATCAAATAGGATTTTCCTGTTCCTATTGTTCCTTGAACTATCATGAGCAATGGAATGTTATTTCGACGTTGATTATAATGTGTCATTATTATATCAAGTGCTTGTTTTTGTTTAGCACCCAAGGTGTCGTAATTGAAATTTGGGGCTAATTCATCGTCTATAACCAACCCATTTTCTTTCATGTTGCTTATGAATTTTATTGCTTTACTTGTGTATTCTTCACCTCGATATTCATCATTCCACGGTGCTTGTCATCAATATCTCTCCTTCCCAACATATCTATTTCTGTCACTTGCAAAATTTGACCACGATGAAGCCTACACATGATTTCCCAATCATGTTCTATTGTATTCTGTTGAACATGTTGATTAATTTCCTCTTCAGAATCACTGTTATTTTCAATGTCTTCTACTGTACAATCCTCCTTTCCACATGCCATGGATTATAACAGAATGATTCCCAGTTTGAACTTATTGAATCAGAATCAAGTCCAATATCTCTCTCTATATCCCGAAACGGCTTGTAAAGCAACAACTCTGACCAACAAAAATCAACCCATTTATGAGATTCCCGTGAAGGGACACAGGAAAACCTTGGGAACACTCTCACAATAGCTGCCAAACTCCTGACCTCCCACTTGTTATCTCGTTTTCTCCTTGGATTATATGTCCAAGATCTAGCGGCATTAATAAGAGACACACTTTCCATGGAAAAAGGCCTATTCTTGTACCCGTCAATGAAACTTATTGCATGTTCTTCATGATCATCTCCATCAGTTGTTACTTTTTTGAACACCTCGCGGGCAACATTCAAATTGAAAAATACTCTACTGCTCTCTACCAAAGGGAGCTCCAACAACATGTGACATGTTTCTTGTGCACCAATGTCTCTTTCAACAATTGTTTCAGTTAGAAGTCTCCTGTATGCTGCCGCTGCCATTTCATCCGGGTTTTCTATGTTTGCAATCTGCATCAACATTTGATGATAAGTTTCAGAGCTTTTCTCTGCTTTATTGCATACTTTGCAATGTACTTGACTACGGCATGCTTGGAAAGAACAGGCTGCCAATCTACATTTGCTCTCCACAATTGTAATATGTAGCGATTATGTGTATTTACCCTATCATCATTTCTCGTAGGTTCAAACTTTTTATCTCCCGTCTCTGAGTCTTGATATAACTTTGATCACATTATTGGAGTTTGGAGTTCGATATATTTTCAAAGATGCATAGCACATCGACTTACATGTTTGGATGATAATGCTACATAAATATAAGCATGAATATTAGATTTAAATATTTATGATTGGCTAGGAATTTCAAAAAGGATCCTTTCAAGATTGTTATGTGTGGCACTAGCATAAGAAATAAAGTTGTTATGTATGGCACGGCACTAGCTATTTTCCTTGTTTGACACATGAAAGTTTAGAAAATCAAATCTCAAGGTGAAATATTAATAGTTGGTGATATATTATTGGTTTATTTAATATTAAAATGAATGATTTCATAATAATGTCACAAAGTATGGAGGGAACTAGGATCAACTAAAAGTTTTGACAAAGATTTTTATGGTACAAATTTGGAGGGCTTAATTGTGCTAAAGATTTCGATGAAATACATGCAAGTTAGTTCACCTTTATCAAGCTTATACCTTTCTAAATTGCACGATTTGCATAGATATTTGACCGTGTGCATAGATGGCATGACTTAATTATCTCGCACAATGAAATTATAAAGGTACATCGAATTTGGTCGGATCTGAAATGATGGAAGATGTAACATGCATTTTGAGTCAAAGCGCCAATAATCGATACCTCAATCAATACAAAGGCTTATTAAAGTTTACAAGTATAAACTACCATATTCAATAATCAAACTAATGTAAATTCTTTTGAATCCTCCATCGTAAGTTCATAATGAATTTATAGCTATATTATTAGAACGTGGCTCTCATGGGTAATGGTTAACTAGCTCTCATACCAAATACAAAGTTTTGGATCATTTTGACACATAAACACATATGTTTCATTTATTCTATCTTCTCAAAACATTAGTTACATATGGAGGTATTATCACACCTATTATCAAGGATTCTTCCTCATCACTAAATACCTATAATCTTTAAACAAATGTATTATCTATCACAAATCACTATTTATAAGGAGAGTTGTTAACACAACTCATTTATATTATATATCACTTTGCGAAAGGCAAAAGGGCCTCTGATTTTACCCGATGATTTCATTTTCAAGTGGAGAGAGCTATGGTTTGAAGAAGAAAGGACTCATATTTAGTTATAGAAACAAAATTGTGAAAATCCAAATGCATTTCCAAAATCTAGAGACATAAATCTTTCTGTGTGTCAAACTCATAACTAGATTAGAATAAGAGAGAGTAAAATGGTCGTAGAGGGTAGAAACAATCAAACCCACTTATACAAACCTAGAATGCACTCAGATTTATCATTCTAGATTTCTATATTTTATATGAATCTTAATGACATTTTGTGATGAGACGACTTAGATGTAGTTTTGAGAAATAGTAGCTTAGTTAAAGTAAAATGGAGAGTATATATTTGATCTATTTTCTAGAAATATACTACAATATAATTATTATTCATATTTAGTATTTATTAATAAAAGATATCATATGTTGCAAAATAGATTATTAGTCATTGACGAATAAAGATGAAGGGTTGAAGTAAAGATACAATCTACAAGATCAATTTCAAAAAATATGAGATGTACTTCAAACTTATCATCGAGACTATTTCAACTTCAAATATATCATATGATGTTAATTCTAGACCATTTTCATATTTTAATGGTCAAATAAAGTCATCTCCACACTAATCAAATCTAAAAAATGTATGATAAGTGAGCTTGAAAAAAGAAGAAAAATGTAGTTTTAGTAAAGCTATGATATCTCTCTCATTTCATATCAAAAATTTAAAATTTAAAATATCATCGAAAAATTAGACTGGGAGCACAAAAAAATAAAATGTCATTTTAAGAGATTCATAGAACATTAAAATCTAGTTTTGATCATAAATTATTGGATGTGAAATCATGTGCTTGGACAGAGACAAAAGGTGGAAAAGAAAAGTCAAGACACCCAACATTTTATCCTAAAAGGTTGAGATGAGATATTGAATATTTAAGAGACTCGATATTTTTGACTAAAACGTTGAGATGAGTTGTTGGTATGAGTCATTTGTATTGAGAGAATAAAAGAGGTTGCTCATTTATCAAAGTAGTTGTATTTTATTAAGAATCTGTAATAAGATGATCTCCCATACTTCTCTCATATGTGGTTGAGATGTGAAACAATAATAGTGTGTCATTAGGAGTCTTTAATAAACATTGTCTCATGACTTGTTCTTAAATGAATGGGATGAGTGGTAGTGTTTAAGTATGAGTTTGTGAATGCAACATTTTCCCATGTTTGTCTCTTGACAAGTGAGATTTATAGTAGAGTTACATTTATATTTTAGTTATTTTTATATTATTGGAATGATTGACCAAGTAAACTATGATTTACTTAAAATAAATGTAACACTTAATGGTTGAACAAAAAGAGTAGTTTTTGGTTGAAAATTAGAAAATTGTTATAATTCTAGAGAAGCAATATAAACTCGATTTTCCAAGCAGTTGTTGCAGCTCTTTTGTGATTGATCTAAGGGAGAGTCGACAACTCCTCCCAAGGAAGAGGACACCATTTGGTATTTATATTTATTCTATTTTAGTTTATGTTTTCATTATGTTCATTTTTATTCTATGTTTTCTTTTAATCTTTATTTATTTTTATTCTATAATTTCTTTTAATATTTATTTATTTTAAAAATATATATATATTAACAAAAATAGTTGGATCTATAGAATAATAGTTTCTTAGGTTTCCTTTCTGTAATTTTAATTATGTAAGTTTTATTTCAGCACTTAGATTAAATTAAATTTAGATTTCTTTTCCAAGCATTAGTTTAGTTTTCATTTTCAGCAAGTAGATTATATTATGTTTTTTTCTTTCATTAGAAAATAAATGTTAGTATAGAAATATTAAGGTTCCTTTACATATAGCCTTAGACACCGAGTCATGGATTGATAAATTATTAAATTAAATGGAGAGGATTATATTCTCTTTTTATTAAATTATTTGGTGACAGAAAATAATATTTTAATAGAATATATAACAATAGAAATTTGTATGGGATTGGATTCATAGTTTTGATCTAGAAAAGAAAATTTAACAATTCTTTAGGAGTAATTTTAGAATTAATAAATTATTTTTGTTAAAGTAAGAATAATTTTAGGGAATTTTACATAAACTTTATTTACCAACCCTCCAATAAAAAAATTAAAATCTCATTGAAATTAATTGATAAATTTTAAAATTTATAAATTTGTGTTAAAAAATTATTTAAACAAATTTTTGCAACATTAAAAAGTGTCGATCTGATTTTAAAATGGTCACTGTTATTAATATATAGAAGGTCAAATAAAAAAAAATTAAAATGTATATGAAAGATATCCATGTGAGTCTCGATTCATTTTCAAGTAAAATTAGGCCATTTTTATATGACACTCAAAAGAGTGACTTTTGTTCTAGAATAAAAAACTGAAAAATAGTTTTAAAACTATATTTTAATATATTTGGAATACTAAATGAAAAAAATTTCAAAACATGTTGATATGGGAGATATCTATATAATCCTATATTCATATTCAAGTGGAAACAGATTAATTCGATGTCAAACAAAATATTTATTAGTGACTGTTGGTTTAGAACTAAAATTGTAAAAAATAGTTTTAAAACTATCTTTTAGTATATTTTACATAGTAATTGAAATATTTGAAAAACTTGTTTTTATATATGATAGACTTATGAATTTAATTTCTAAAATACTTTAAATCATTTTATTTTGATAAAGTATGAGTGAGATATAACCAAAATACTGGTCCTAGTCATCTTAAAATGGAAAATTATTACCATTTTTCTAAATTTAGAGCACTATGGATCATTGAATATCATTATTCATATTCATCATATAGCTTACGTAATTTAACATTAAAATTAAATTTTAAATATAATTTATTGTAATAGTCACATTATAGATCAATAAATAAAGTCAAAAATTGTAACCAATAAATAAGTTGCATAATGAATTATTTTAGGATATCGAATGTGCATGACCTTATACAAGTTTCTCTTATTTTTCTTGTTTTCATTTTTTATCTTCTTTTTTCCTTCATTGACTTCTTCTTTTATATATAACTGAGAACTTCAAATGTCAATATCCTTTTAACCATTGTTGTTGTAGATAAATAGAGAGATTTTTTTATATCATTAAGAAAAACATAAAACATTATTAGTTCTCCATTTGAAGGCTTGTAACATTTATATAGACAATCATTTTTATAAAGAGTCTAAAGTTTCTTCAAACACCTTCACACTTTGGATCTTAAACCTCTTACAAAATTTCTCCTCTTTTTACATAGATCACAACTTCTCCTCAATTAGATTTTCTCTAAGTGGACTTATTTGTAACTAAAACAACTAATAACTTAAATAGTAGAATATATCTTAGTTATAGTATGAAGTTTTCCTTTCTTTCTTCATGTCTACATGATCTTAATTTCTTCAATACAAGAAAAAAAAAAACAAAGATTCAATCAAACTTATTTGAAATATATTTTTATTTGAAAAAAATTGTTATTTGTTGGTTTTCAACTCTTCTAATTATTTAAAAGACATGTCATTGCTTGTTTTTAACTTTGTTATTTTTTAGAAAAAAACACAATTGCTAGTTTTCAACTCTTTCCTTTTTATATTTGTAGAAAAGATATGTTATTGTCATTTTTCAAATCTTGGATTTTTCTAGAAATGGAAGATTAACATATAATCCATAGATTTTTATTGTTCATGTTAATATTCCCACTTCTAATATATTTAGAAGTGAAAACATAGTGAGTGCAAAAAAATTGTATTATTGGTCCGTCCCTCTGCTAACAAAATTAAATTCTTGTTATTTTTGAATAAAAAATTAGTCACATTTCCAACCACAATGAAAACTATTTATTTAACTTGCATCTCCATGAATGAGTCTCAGTTTGATTCTTCTTTACCATCGGGAAGTAAATGTGAGAAATATGAAAATGGATGGACTGAAAGTGAGGTGGATTCAAGTGGTGATATATCTAGTATGCAAATGATGAATAAATTTCTCAAAACAACACAAAGAGTTAGCTCAAATCATATTACTCATATAAATTATATCTCATGTAAATCCTACCAAATCAATGTGGGATGATCATTGTATAAAATAGTGGTGAATTGCATCAATTCTTATATAATTACTTTTATTGAACTCCAATTATGATTTACATAAAATTACTTACACTTGTTTTGAAATTTGAATTATAAAATTAAAATAAAATTATAACCAAATTTCCATTTGATTTCTATTCCATCTCACCAAATTAAATGGGTAGTTGGGTGCTACAATCAAGTAACACATGAAATAACACTAGATACTAGTTTATTTGGTTACAATTTATCTATTTGTATTTTAAATATTCATTTATCCATATGTAAATTAAGTTAATTATTATCAACAATAAGCTATATCATAATACCAAAAATATAAATTCAAAGCTCAATATTTTTTTAGATGGTTGAAAAATATTTTGGTTTGAATTTTTTTAAAGGTATACATGTAAAACATAATAGTGAATAGATGTGTATGCAATGAGGTTCATTTTGTTTTCCCCCTCAACAGTCAAGAATGAACCATAAATGAGAGTGCGTCATCGGAAATGGTCAAGTAGTGTTTGTTGTGTCTAGCGCATTGTGGTGAATGTGTATGTGTAGTAATGAAGTGCGACATATAGAAAGGATATGTATGAACCCTATAGCCTTGAAGTGTATATCACGACTTAATGAATGGATGAGTGATGATTTATCCTAAGTGTATATCACTATATAAGGAATGGAAAAGTGATGATTTATCCCTAAGCATATATCACTATAAGATGAAAGGAATAAGTGATGATTTATCCCTAAGCGTATATCACTATATAATGACTGGTAAGGAGTGGTGATGTAACCTAAGTGTAGACACCAAAATTGGGTCACACTCCTCTTGGTCCCCTTTCGAATAACCAAATTAAACACATTCACCTAACCATGACCCTTATACCCCACATTAATATTAATTTAATTATTTACAATTAAATTAATACTCATCCTCACTTCATTCATTATTTAATTACCTCAATTAAAACCAATTTCCACCTCACCATAGACCTATTCATAGCATGCTTCCATAACTAACTAAGACTTAGCCCTACTTACCTTAATGAACTAAGACTTAGTACAACCCTAAAATCACATGCCTATTCTTCCTCTAACCACTTTCCCGTGTATCTAAGCGCAACGTTCCATTTAGACCTGACCAAATGAGAAAAATCTGGAAGAGGATAGCCAAGATCTACTATTTTAGGCAACCTAGGATATCTCACCTTAACCGACACTGGTCAACCCGAAACCGACGCCGGTAACCCTAAACCGTCATCGGTTACCATATAACCATTTTGGTAACCTTGTTTGGGAGGTTAGACACATTCTCAAGTTTTGGAGAAAAGGATATTTGCATGCAAGCAAGAACCAGAGCTCTTTCACACATCCAGTAGCCATAACCAACACAACCATTGATCAGAAGGTTTTTGCATTCACAGGAGCACTTCGGGAAGCACTGCCACGACACTGATCGTCATTTCACCGATCAACCATCACCACCACCCAACCATTGAACCTACACAATAGTAAGTGTGTCTCTAACCTGCACCACTTCATTTCCAGTCCATTTATAAGATTTCTTCACCTTTTTTATCAACCATCAGTTATATTTTCACCCCACCATTATTTCCTTCCTGTGAACCCGACCATTCCCATCACTCATAACCCTTTTAATCACCTATGTCTACTCCTGAGTATCTTTGAATATTCCCAACATCTCTCCAAACCAAAATATGTCTCATCTAATAACATTCTTTTCAACTCTAGTATACCTTGGTATTAAAGTAAAATTAGATGTATTTTTTAGAACTAGTAGCTTAATTAAACTAAAATGTAGATTATATATTTTGTCTATTTTCTATTATTTTCTTTAAAATATATTACAATCTAATTTTTCATATTTCTTTATAAAAAATCATATGTTGCAAAATAGGTTATTTCAGTCACTCAAGAATAAATATGAAGTATTGAAGATCCAATCAACAAGAAACAACTTCAAAGCAATATGAGACACTTCAAGTTCAAATTCAAACTATTCTAACTTCAAATATATAATATGATGTTAGCTCTGGAGCATTTTCACATTTGAATGGTCAAATAAAGTGAGCTCCAAACTAATCAAAATTAAAAAGGTATGAGAGGTGAGCTTAAAAAAAAAAGGAAAATTTTAGTTTCAATAAAATTGTGATATTTCTCTCATTTCTTATCAAAAATTATTAATTTAAAATGTTCAAAAATATTAGAACAAGTTGCACAAAACCTAGATAGTAATTTAAAGATTCATAGAACATAAAATTTAGTTTTTGTCACAAATTAGTGGACATAAAATCATGCACTTGGAAATAGACAAAAGGTGCTAAAAAAGTCAAGGCATCCAACCTTTTCTCCTAAAAGGTTGGGATGAGTTGTTGAAAATGTTGAATAGTCAAGAGACCCAATATTTTCTCCTATGGGTTGGGATGAGTTGTTGAATATGTTTAATTTTCAAGAGAACTCATATTTTCTCCTATAAGGTTGGGATGAGTCATTTCTAATGAGATAATAAAGGATGGTGTTCCTTTATATTAGTAGTATTTTGTTAAGGGTCTTCAATAAGATGCTCTCTCATTTTTTCTCTCTCATAAGTATTTGGGATGTGCAACAATAGTATTTTTCATTAGGAGTCTTTAATAAACACACTCCCATGAATTGTTCTTATATGAATGGGATGAGTGGTAATATTTAAGTAGTATCTTGTGAATGTAACACTTTCCAGTGTTTGTTTGATTTCATATTAATTTAACACTCAATGGTTCAATAAAATTTGTAGTTTTTGGCTGAAAATTAGAAAATTGTTGTAATAATTTAGAAGTTATATAAGCTCAAGTTTCTAAGAAATTTTTGTAACTTTTATGTAATTTATATGTCCTCTTCCAAGGGAGAGGGCAGCTACTCCTCCCAAGTAAGAGGACACCATTTGGATATTTATGTTTTCTTCTTATTTTATTTTAGGTTTTCATTATGTTAATTTATATTCTATGTTTTCTTTTAATATTTAATTTTTTTTTCTATATATATATAAAGTGTAATGATGTATATGTGAACTTGATCTTTAGACTACTATTAGTCAAAAATCGTAACGATGTGTAGTAAGCAAATAGTAAAATAATTGATCAAGAACGAATAAGCATGGATCATGCCAAATCAATACATAAAGGTAAACAATGTGATGCTTAGATGAAGCACAATGTAACATGTATCATAAGATATAATATGATGCAAGATAAGTAAGAGAGGATTTGTATCATCAATGTACATGTGTGTAAAGATATGATCTATATAAGCCTAGTAAGTGAGATGCCCCTAGTGTAGGTATGATTCTAATATGGTAGGTATTCCCAAGGTATAAGGTTGTCAAAGTAATTTTGAATGATATGATCTAATAAAGCTTAGTATGTAAAATTCCCTTAGGTTTGGTATGTCCCCAATGTGGTAGGTTTCCCCTCTTATATAAGGTTAAAGAAGCCATAAAATATATGTATAATTTCCATAGATTAAGGGTATTTTTATTTTTTACTATTATGATAAAGTGTGCAAGGATTAGGGTATGTAGAGTGTCAAACCTAAATAATGTCATAATGTCTAAGTTTAAGTGATGAATTTGAATGTCATATGTAGTTCCTAGTTCGGTAATTTTTCCATAAAAGTGATATCAATAATATTACTAATCAAGATTTGTACTAAGGTCTTTCGGCCATAGGTTGTAATAATAGGAGAATTGAGGTAAGTTCCTTAGTAATAATTAGTCTCTCAACAATAATATCAAACCCCTAGAATGTTCTTCATGTTGGGTTGTGTCGTAGTCATAGACTAGGAAAATGAATTCAAATGATCACTAATTATGCTAAGAGAATATATCATAGGCAGCAGGATAGTATACAAATATGTGCATGTTATAAGATATGTACAAGTTATTGCATTCAAAATGTGAGTAAGAAATCTTATGATCTCGTCGGGTAAATTAAAATATCATATAAATATATTTTATGAAGGGTGTTGACCTTAAGCCTCGATGTTAATGTGAGTATTAAGTAGTCCATTCCTTTGTAATGTATATGTCAAATATCAAGATTATTGAATAAACAATATTATAACATAAGAGAATACAATATTGGAACCAAAATATAGTCTTTATATTAACTTCTCAAATCAAGTTACAATTCATAATTTAGCTTCTCTTCTCACACACTCTCTTTTCATCCAACATTCCATTCCTATTATCAAGTTATCTCGATCTTACATAAATTTTAAATTACTCTCATATGGTTAATCTATCATATTACAATGAATTACCATAAGTACGTGATTCATATGATTTACCCAATAGTAAGTTTCTTTGTGGCATGACTTTGTGTTTCTCGTGTTGGTCTCTCTCCTTGATGCATTGTTTTCCTTTTGTTATGTAGCTTTTACAAATCGTTAGTGATTTTTTCATGTTTAGAAGATTCTAAATTATCCATGAATCCTTTAATGTCTTCAGCAAATCCCTAATTATATGGAACTTTCCTCCATGTTTCCATGGCTATGCCTTTCTTCGCAGGATTCTTCTAGTTTTCAGCAGAGACTTGTTAGTGTCTCGTGTATTTTTATTTGTTTCCCACAGGTGTGGTCCTTCGTGGCTTCTCCTCCAAATAACCATTAAAGCATAATTTAATGAAGAACCCTATCAACGTCATCCTGGACTTCAAAACATTGTCTCACCCTCAAGACAATGAGGATGAAGAACCCTTTCTAAACTACTCTTTGTTCATCTTTGCTTACATTGTCTAATTTTGTGGATCCTCGTTCTATCTTCAAAATATGGTTTCTATACATTGTCTTCTTGTTTTAGCATGGGAAAACCATGGCATCAACCTACAAGAACTTAGACTTCTAGGATAAGGAAATGCTCCTTCACTCAACTCGCTTGACTAGATTTACAAGACATGGTATGTTCTAATGATCGCTTAGAAAATATATACAACTATGTACATATTATTCTATGTGTTTATGGTGCATCTCAACGAGGTACTTGGCATATTTGGTGGTTATATACCCTTCAAACTTCTTCCATGAAGATATGTTTTTCTATGGATTCATGTCGAGTTGTAGTTTAGTATTCTCCTGAATGATTGAGATGAGCTCCATTAGAGCTTGTTTGTTTTTATCCTTGCATAGTTTTTTTAGAAATTGATAACTCTCATTGTATGATTGACATGTCTATATTGGCAATGTATTCTTACGTTTCTGTTATTTTTATCCCTTTCTCGTTGCTTTTTTCAATGCCTATCTACTAATTCCACCAATTTCTTTCTCCTTGTACTATCGAAATATTTTGAAATGTCATATGTTATTAATTCTTTATTTAATTCTTATTCAAGTATATCTAACTCTATTTTTTCTTGTTATGTGACCCTTGGGCATCCCATTATAAAAGGGTAATATGCAACCACATTTGAAATCTCCATCTCCAAGGATGTGAAGGATTAATTTAATTTTTCTTTGCATTTCTTGTTTTCAACCACGTGTATTTGAACCTCCACAATTTTATATATTTCTTATTTTTAGTTTTGTTTTTCTCTAACTTCGTTTGGAATGGAGTGGGATAAGAAATTTTTCAATGTCTTCTCTGCTCTTTTCTCCATCAATAGTGTTTGATCCATCATATACTAATATCTAACTATTTAAATGGATGTGAGAATTTTTTCCATTGTCTCCTCTAGTTCCGCACATCTCTGCATCCAGTCATTTTTGGAACACTCCTATAGTATCATGTTAAATTTTGATTTTTTAATAGGGTTATGTTTTTTGAGATGCATTGTGCATCACTCTTGTTCCATGAATCCATGTTTTAGTTGAAATATTTATGCTTTTTTGTTGCATCAAGACTTGTTTGATCAATTTCAATGGATCATACGGTCTCTCGGATTAACCAAAGCCGTGAGATATTTACATAATGTTACTATTTGGGGTGTTTGGATGTGTAATATATTCTATAGAAGGATGTGATATTTTTGCTATTTGTTGCTTTTTTATTCTTTTTATATATGTTTCCTCTCCTCCTCTTCCCATTTTTCCTTATATTTCTTTTCATGTTCCTCCTTTTGCTTCTTCTCTTATACCTCCTTTTTCTCTTCTTCCTTCTTTATTTTCTCTTCTTCATATTCATTATTATTTTCTTCTTCCTTCCTTCCTCTTTTCTTCTTCCTTCTTCCATTTCTCCTCTTCCTCTTCTTCCTTCTTCCATTTCTCCTCTTCCTCTTCTTGATTCTTTTATTATTCTTCTTTCCTCTTCTTTTCTTCTTCTTATTTCTTCTTCTCTTCTACTTCTTTCTTCTTATTCTCCTTTTTCTCCTCTTCTTTTTTATTTTTCTCATTCTCTTTCTCATCTCTTTTCTTCTTCTATTTGTCCTCATCTTCATTTTTCTTCTTCTATTTCTCCTCCTCTTTTTTTTCTTCTTCTCCTTCTCCTCCTCTTATTTTTTCTTCTCCTCTTTATCTTGTTTCTTTCTTGTATTCTTCTCTGGTTTTTCTTCAACAGCTTTGTGTCAAGTAATTCATGTATTTCTTTGATGTGTTTATTATCCACAAATGTTTTTAGTTTTCTTCAACTCTTGGAGCTCAATTTCAAACTCCTCCAAAATAATTTCTTCATCTAATTTTAGTTTTAATTCAAGATATTTTAATTAAAAATGTGCAAGCAAGTGAACCATATCTTCTAACACTAATGATAACCTTTTTAAATAATGCATCAATACCTATACTATGGTAATTTATTGAGTGGAAAAGATTAATTTGTAATATTGGCATACTTGGGACACCCATCCGTGATCAATGCATACCTTATAGAATTTTAGGTAGATAATTTGATTTGAGACTCCTCCAATGATTTCATCGCACATGTAAAAAAATTCCAGCTATCTTCTTCTTTGGCTTCTTGTGGTGTTTCTTATTTGTAAGGAGAGGGTGTATTAGCCTCCATGGGGCTTCATCATGTTTGATTGTGTTGTCTCTTTTCTTTCTGATTGGATCTTCTCCCAATAATTTCTTGTAGCCGTTGTGGCTCTTCACTCTCTTCTCCTTCCCTTATTACTTGTTTGGGTTTGCATCCTTTTCTATTAACTCTATTTTGAAACAAACAACTCAAATGACCATCAAATTAGAGATAAACAAGAGCTACCTATTTGCATGCATATATAAAGCTTGAAACAAACAATCAACCTCTAAACATGACTATATTAGTTCTCTACTCCATGAAAGCTATCTATAAATGAACCTATTAAAGCTCTAGCAATCAGTTATGTGTTTATTGATGTCTCAAAATCTTAAGAATGGAAGCTCACCATTAATGGCTTCTCCCATTTACCTAAAGCTTTGAAAGGATTAGCAAATAACAAGTAAATAGCTCAAATAAACTATGAAATGACTCTAAAAAGACTAAAGCATGACCTAAATCAGAAATGAGATGAGAGAGAGAGTTCTTAGGAAAAGGTGGGAGGGGTACCCTCTATTTATAGTTTTTGGTTTGGAGAAAAGGTGTTTTTGGATGCATGTGGGACTAAAAAGGAGTCAAAAAGGTGATTTTTAGAAAAGCACATTGGGAGGTGTGAACTGGATTTGGAAGGCTAAGTGGCTATTTGGAAAGGTGAGATATTTGTTTAGAAAGTCAAATTCTCTTTAGAAAGTCAATAAGAGGGTTAATTAACCTAAACAAGGTTAATTAAAGGGAAAACAAGCTTATAGAAGTTGGTTAGAGAGGGATTAGCATGGTTTAGGGGGTTTAGAAGAGGTTAGAAAGGGTGATTTACTAGCGTAGTGTAGTAAATTAACACGAGACTAGGATAGTTAGTATGATCTTAGTAATAAGATCATGTAGACCAAATTATAGGTGTCTACATTTTCCCCTCTTTGAGGTGACGTGTGCGACGTCACTTCAAAGAAAGTAGACAAGCATAAACAAGTAGAAAATTTTGAAGGGGTAGAAGAAAAATTAGTAGGATGAAGGATGCCCCCTCGAGTGTCGATGGGGTGATGGAGGAACACGATCGATGATCGAAAAAAGAATGAAAGAAAGAACAAAAGAAGAAAAAAAAGGGAGATAGAAGAGAAAATAACAAGAAAAAGGGACTTTGAGCTATCCACAAGGCATTGCTATATAAACAATTCTTATTCATCATATTGCTAGTAATCTTCATCATCGGTCCTTATTAAAATATAAGCATACGATGGAAGCATAAAATGACATGAAAAAAATCCAAGATACAAAAAAACTATCCATTGCTAAAAATGGCCAACTCCATGCAACATACATGAATGCAATGCAATACGAGAAGCAAAAACAAACTCACTTAACAGGGAAATAAGTACAATCACACACACTCAAACCAACAACGTTTAAGATAGTTGCACAAATATTTTTTATCGAGTTGCAATCCCAAATGTTTTGATAAATGACAAAGGGTTTAAAATGATGCCCCAAGAAATTTTTATATGCAAGGGAAAGGATGGAGGACACTTAGGTCCATGAAAAAGTAGTGTGCATGCAAAAACAATACCAAGAAATTCATGCCCCAGAGTATCGATGAAGTAAGTAATGTAGCTTTTGTAAATGGTTTGAGATTCAGATGATCCACGAGTCATTGTTTCAATACGCATGTGGAAATGCCAACAAGATATGAGATGAACACCATGCAAAAGACACATATTTCAGCCAAATGAGTTGATTACCAATTTTAGTCCATTTTCAAAGTTTTCACAATTTTTTTTTTGGATTTTTGGATGATTTTATAATTTTTAAATTTTTGATCGGTCAAAAGAATTTAAGAAGATGGAAGATCTCCTAAAAGCATGCAAAAATTCCCCAGGGTGAAGAAAAGGGGGGCATCGGATAGCAATAAAAATGCCCCGACAACGAGAAGAAGAATGAGCCAAAAATAATTATTTAATAAAATAATTATCATGATGGGTGAAAATAGAAGAAAAAAAGAAGAAAATGAGAGAAAATAACACTAGAATATTTGTAAACTACCCTAGGGCAAAGAAATGACCGCTAGGTAGCACTTAGTGCTCCAACATAGTGAAAAAAATAAAAATAATTATTTAAATATAAAAATAATCATTTTGGTGAGTAGAAGAAGTGTTAGAGTGATCACGATGGAGAAAACATGCCCCAGGGGCATCACGATAACCTAATATACCCACCCGGGGGGGTAAATCAATCACGACCAGTTCATTTGTAGTAGAGCTCTTGCAAATTTTCACCATGAGTGAGTGTGAGAGCATTGGAGTGAGATGGCGAGGCTACCGAGTAGGAGGAGATGAGAAGATCACATCTAGGGAGTACCTTCGGGACGCAATGGATGGACCCTACGTGAGTGCCCTATCCCTACTTTTTCCTTTTAGCATTTAATGTCATTTTTAGCATTTTTAGGCTAGTTTAGGTCAAAAATTGATGTATGTGCATGCATGCATGCATGCATCAAAAATGGGTACTATGGGTATGTATGTACACTATACATCAAAAAATATAGGTACACACACATATCCATCAAGGGGATGCATATGCATCGGGAGGGGAGGGGGAAAATGGGGACAAGGGCGTGCACGTGCATCAAAGGTCAAAGGTAAAGCATGCATGCATGAAACTAGATGGTATGTGTCCTCCAGGTAGGTAGGTAGGGTTAGATAGAGGTTAGAAAAGGGGTGGGCATACATATCATCAGGGAGGCATAGGCATCAAATGGAGGCACACACACATGTGGGCATGTACATGTCAAAATAGGTGCATGCATCAAAGTAGTAGGCATGCATGTGCCAAGGAAAGTACATAACTTACCCTTGCAAACAATTAGCCAAGTATAGATGAAAATAGACTAGGTTGTTGTAGAAGAAAGTGAAAAATTAGTATGTTAGATGAATGAAAGAAGAATTTTACTAGAAAACTAGATAGAAGTAGATAGAAATGTAACCCTAACATGTGTGTATCATTTGTTTGTTTGTGTGCAATGCGGATACTACCCCATCCTCACACCCGAGAGATATGGTCATCTTGCGCGATAGAGGCACAATTTGATGAGGAGGATCGAAAGATACTAGATATCCTCCTATATGTTATAGGGCTAGCTTACGTGGTGATATGCCATAGATTACTCTAGATCATGGCCTCCTGACCTTATAGCTGAGAGATGGCATAATGAGAGTCAATGTTTCCGGCTCCTACTAGCGAGATCACTATTACATTGGAGGACATATGGCATTATGTGGGTCCCCATCTAGGGTGAGTGATTCAGTATATGAGTCACCAGCATGATATCGATCAAGTGTATTCTTGAGCTATTCGGCATTTCCAAAATATACCACACATCACGGGATGACAATCAGAACTATCGCAGTGCATAGAGGATCCCGAGCTTGATCGGGTTGTAGTTTATCTTGATGGATTTTGTCAATGGAGTTTTACTCCCTGAAAAACTAGAGCTTCATTTCCACTTGGCCTCATTGGAGTGATACATGGATTTGATTGATGATGGTGAGACATATTGTTGGGGCTAGTGCATACTGGCACTTATACTTGGGATTTACATTTGATTACATACTACCATCAAAAGATGGTAGGACCTACCAGCTACTTTAGATTTGGGCATGGGACCATATTGCTATTGGTCACCCTACAGGTGTACTGAGAGTTTGAGCTCTAGAGGAGCCTTCTATGCTATGGGTGGGTTCCGATTGGGATGACGTGTGGCACACACATGGGAGATTCATACCATTACCATTATGAGAGTTAGATGATTTACAACAGGCCATGTAGTAGTATGGAGGCCATACAAACATTTTTAGTGGCCTCAGGATGGCCTAGAGCTCAACACAATGACAATGATAGTTGAGCACTTCATGTTGGGCAACCACAACTATATGCGGGAGATTTACAGGGTGGATCGGTGCCAGAGATAGTTTGGTATCACACAAGATGTACCTGGCCAGACATGTGGTATGCTCATAGGGCCAAAGAGTACTTTGATATGGGGCCACAGATTACCAGGATAGAGCATTGACCAACTTTTACAGTGGTGCCAACTATGTGGGTACCCTTGAGATAGGTCAGAGATCCGGGGTGTACACCAAGAGTATGCTCCATGGTACCACATGTAGTGATACCTCATCGATTGATGATTCCTAGAGGCTTCCCTATGATGCAAGAGTGAGGGAACCCCTAGTGGGGCCTCCTAGTGGTGATGAGGGTGGAGGTGATGATGATGATGATGATGATGATGATGATGATGATGATGATGATGATGATGATTTTGATGGCCAACATCATGATGGGGGTGGGGGGCATGGTCCTCCACTACAACAACCACACAGAGACAGGGGCCTAGGCCTAGAGAGAGAGGCACCCCGGGGCTCCAGATATAGAGTTTCCTCTAGTAGGCATTCCAAAGCGGGGGATATATGCCCCATTACAATAGTTGTTTCCATAACAGGGTCCACCACCTCATGCTCCAGGTGGTGGTGAGATGATGGATCAGCTAGTTGCACTTTAAGTAGCAGCTACAGGCTAAGTGGTGATAGCCATTCAGTTATAGTGGCAGGTGAGAGAGACTAGGCCAGGGCACATTACATAGGTCATGATAAGGCAAGAGAGAGAGATCAAGTGAGAGCCCAGGCCACTCAGGGGGGATGGTGGAGCATGGAAACAGCATAGATCAGGAAGCTAGCAGCTAGCATGCAGGGTGCTCAGATATTGAGCCTCTTACATCAGCATACAAACACATGCACAAAGTGTCACTTTACAATGGGACCAGGCTCAGCACAAGTGTAGGGTTTTATCATTCAGAGAGATCAGGCATGGGCCCAGTCCAACCATTACAACAGATATAGAGATCGGGAGGCCACACTATTGAGACAGCCCATGCTTGATATGGGTAGAGTGATGACAGGAGAGAGAGATGATGTTGTGTATGAGAAGCCACTACTTTTGGGATACAGAGATGATTCAGGATATCATGAGAGCTAGTGGTGAGGCCTCATATTACAAGGCCACCTATTACAGAGTAGTTCCAGCAGGGGCAGTGGGTTGCACCCTTTGATCAACTAGATGTGAGCAGACAGCTCTAGATCACGGAGGTCAGGGTGGTCAGTTAGATCAGTATAGTACATCTAGCTAGACAACAGGGTGGTACACCTGAGCCACCCATCACAACCACCATCATTTCATTTTCATCCTCCAGGTCATAGACCAGGTAGCCCTAGAGAGGGTGAGAGTCATGGTTGACTCTCTCTTTTGTATAGACATATGTATGTATACATGCCTCTTATGAAGGCTGATTTTGATCGATGTATGTATTGATGTATCATGTTTTTTATTATGCCTCTTGATGAAGGCTCAATTTTTGATTCATGCCCTTTAGATGGTAAGATTTGTATCGATGATGTATATCTTATTTTGAGATAGACATTTATACATGTATATATGGACATTCGATGGTTTATATTTGTCATGTTTTATATGCTTTATGATGATGATTCATGTTTATAGATGTATGAGTGTATCATGATGATGTATGATTCTCATTTCCTATGTATATTTCATGCTAGATAGAGATGTTGTACCACATGTTTTTATATTGATGATATATCTTCAGATGATATCATATGTTTTTGGACATGAGATATTCTAGGTTTATGTATGCTAGCATTTGGGATGATACTAGATGATATTGGTGTGGGGGGGATAGATTTGTGATCATGCAACCCCTCTTTCCCCCATTGATGATACGATATGTGATGATTAGCTTAGTATACATGCATGATGTAAAACTTAGCATTTTTGTATATATGATGTATTAGATGATGTTATATGTGATGAATGATAGATGATAGATGTGATAACAAAAGATGTGTAGTAAAAAAACAAACACACAAGAAAAAGTTAACAAAACTAAACAAATATATACACCTACAAAAACACACAACAAAATGCAACTAGAAATGAATTCATGCAAATCCTAACAACAAATTAAATTGGTATTCAATCTAAGTAAGTAAAATGAATCCTAATAGATGCATACATAGATGATGAAAACATAACAATATATTACAAGTATGAAAGCTAAAAATGAACTCAATGCAACACACAATTAAATCAAACAAGATCCAATCTAAGGTAAGAAAATGAACCATTCTTTAAATCATACAACACAAAAAGATACTCACAATCAAAACTATACAAACCGACAACTAAAAGTAATTAAATCACTACCTTGTTTTTGTGGGACAACATTGATATATTTTCTAATGTTTTTGGGTTATCTTGAAAGATAAGTTTTCAAGGCTACTATTCACATTGTTTTTGAGGTTTCCTAAGACAATGTTATGAAGTTGGTGTAGCTTCATTCCAAGGGGGATTTTTTGAATGTTTAGATTTTTGTGTATCTTTTTCTAAATGTTTTTTTATATTTTCTAAGGTCATGTTTTCAAAAGCAATGTACAAAAAAAAAGAAGCATGGATGCCCCCAACGTGATGTGGGAATATACAAAAGGTAGAATGCCACACATATATGTATGAGAAAGTGGAATGTGAAGGTGCCCCCAACGTTAGATGGGAATATACAAAGGCACATCCTTCACGCAGATATAAGAACAAATAAGCCAGATCACGGCTTTGCAAGATAGATTTGGTAGGGTTCCTAGACCTAGCAAAGGAAACTAATCCTAGAAGTGGTGAGAGTTACCCATCTAGATGCAAGAGTAGCTTGTGACCAATGAATCCTCCTTGAGCACACCGAAAACCGTTTTCACCCAAAGACCTACCCACTGCACCACAATTGTGTGGTTTTCACATGTGGACCTATTTTTTTTTTACTATTTTCTTGATTTTTTCATGTTTTGCTTGTTTTTTTTTATTTTTTTTCTACTTTTTAGTTCTTATCTAATATTTGCACCATGCTTAAGCATAGAACACTTGAGATGAGATGCATGGCATTCATAGGTTCTGGAAGCTCTTCACCATCTGAGTATGCCAGTTTATAAGCTCTTGATCCATATTTAACAACCACCACATAAGGCCCTAACCAGTTAGCCTCAAATTTACCTTTCTTTTCTCTGTCCTTGATAGTGTTCTTCTATTTTCTTTTAGAACAAGATCACCTACATCAAATTCATGATGAATGATCCATTTTTATATCCTCTTGATACTTTGTTCTTGATAAACCTTTAGGTGATTAAGCACTCTCATACACTTTTCATCCAACAACTCTAGCTCTGCTAGCCGAGCAACTCTATAGTCTTCATCCTTATCAAGATAGTCCTAGTCAGAGAGATATTCTCAGGGAGGGAAGCTCCACTTCCAAGGGTATGATGGCTTCAGTGCCATAGACTAGTGAATATGGGGTCACACTAATAGGAGTGTGGATGGAAGTTTGATAGGCCCAGAGGGTGGGATGTATCTATAAGTGCCAATTACGGCCAGTTTACTTACCATTTTCTCCATGATCCATACAAGAGTTTTATTGGTAGCCTTGGCTTGTCCCATTACCTTGGGGGTAATAGGGGTAGACCACTTGAGCTGAATATGGAAGCGTTGGCACAATGTTTTAACTATTTTATTCTTGAAGGATTTACCATTATCATGATAATGGTGGAGGGGGGATACCATAATGGAAAATGAGGTGATTCATGATGAATTTGGAAATTTGTGCACCAGTGACATAAGTAAGAGGCACAACCTCTACCCATTTAGTAAAATACTCGGTGGTGGTGATAATGTGGGTATGGCCATCTGAAAGAAGAAGGATGGAGCTTCCCTATGAGATCCAGCCCCATTTAGAAAATGGCCAAGGTGTTGTGATAGGCTGCAAAGCTTGTGTTGGCGCATGTATCAAGTTTCCATACTTTTGGCATAGCTCACACTTCTTTACAAAATTACAACAATTTCTTCCATGGTGGGCCAATAATAACCCACTCCTTAAGAGATTCTTAGCCAAGACCATACCACTAGTGTGTGCACTCCACAAATACCTCCATGTACTTCCTTAATAGCATGGACTCGATTCAATAACATCCAAACAATGAAGATTCCCATCATAGCCACGATGATAAAGGGTGCCTCCTAGGAGGGTGTAACGGGCTATACGGTGGATAAGGGATTTCTTCTCAGAATGGGTAATGTCTGGGGAAATGTGTCATCTTGTAGGTATCTAAATATAGGGTCATACCAAGGGGAGGAAAGGGACCAAAAATTCACATGCCAAACATGATTTTGCACATATCATATGTGGTACTCATAAATGCTCTATAAAGAAGGGCATTTTACTTTCCTAGGTGGAATGCGTAAGAGAGATCCCAATAGTAGCCATAACATCTATTGATCTATTATGTGACCTTGGTTTTTTTCAAAGATAATCTGTGTAAAATATTCCTTCAAGGTTTCAACCAATTTTCTTGTATGGAATAAGCTTTTCATCTTTAACCTTATACTCATCATTAACTTGTTTAATAATAAGTTGGGAGTCCCCAATGACTCATAGTTATCTGATATTCCAAGTGATAGCCAACTTGAGGCCAAATGAGTGCCTCATATTCTCTATAATGTTATTAGTGCATGGGAATCCCAAATGGAATGCTCTTGGAATAACCTCACCTATGGGAGTGATGAGCACCACTCCTGCTCCTGATCCATGGAAGGTGAATGATCCATCAAAATGGACTTTCCACTCTACAGACTCTTCAACATACATCATGGATGCATCTGGAAGATCCAGACACAAAGGTTCCATCCTTGGTAAAGGAGCTTCTGCCAACTGATCAGCCAATACCTGTCCTTTTAATGATTTCTGGTTTACAAACTCAATATCAAATTCACTTAGGAGAATGATCCAATTAGCCATTCATCCTATAAGGGTGGGTTTGGATAAAAGGTATTTGAGAGGGTCAACTTTGGATATTAGCTTGGTCTTATTGTTAAGGAGATAGTGGCATAATTTCTAAAAGGTAAAGACAACTACCAAGAAAGCCTTTTCAATCTGTGGGTAATTTAGTTCATAGGAAATCAAGGTGTGACTAAGGTAATAAACTTCCCTTTCTCTATGGTCTAGGTCATATTGGGCAAGCAATGCACCAATAATAAAAACTGGGGTAGCTGAAATGTATAATAGGAGAGGTTCACCTGGGGTAGGTGGCATGAGTATGGGTGGGTTGACAAGGTATTGTTTAAGTAGTGTAAATGCCTTTTGACAATCTGTCCCCAATTGAATGTAACATCCTTCTTGAGGAGATGTGTAAATGGGTGGCACTTATCCACAAGTTGTGAAATAAAATGATGGATTTCCTATATTTTCTTGTAAACTTCTTAGTTGTTTAAGATTTGTAGGTGGAGGCATTTTGTGATAGTTGTAACCTTTGCAGGATCTACCTCTATTCCTCTCTGTGAAATGATGAAACCTAGGAGCTTTCCTGAAAAAATGCCAAAGACACACTTCTTAGGGTTCAAACATACTTTGTAATCTCGAGACACTGAAAAATATGTCTCAACACTTCAGGGTGTTCTCCTCTGCTTTTGGATTTTGCTAATATATCATCAACGTAATCCTCCATGATGTCATTCATCATGTCATGGAAGATGACTGTCATTGCACGTTGATAAGTGGCCCCGAATTTTTGAGTCCAAAGGCATGACCTTGTAACAAAATGTCCCCCAAGGGGTGATGAAAAGTTTTTTTATGTTGATCTTCCTCTGTAATTTGGATCTGGTTATAACCTAAAAACCATCCATTAAGGATAACATTTCATAACCAATGCAGGTAGAATCGACAATCATATCAATATTAGGCAAGGGGAAGTCATCTTTGGGACATGCTTTATTGATGTCATGGAAGTTGGTGCAGATCCTTATGCCAACCAGCTTCTTCTAAATGGGACTATGTTGATATCCAATCTGAATAGTCAATGGGTTTAATGAAATCAACAGCTAATAACTTTTCCAGTTCTTCTTTGACAAGTAGTGCAATTTTGGGATGCATCTTTCTCAACTTCTTCTTGATGGGTTTGGCATCTGGGTGCACAACAAGGTTGTGCACACTAAGTATGGGTCCAAACTAGGCATATCTATGTATGACCATGCAAATATATCTACATATTCTCTTAATAACTCCACAAAAACCTTTTGTTCTTGAGCTTGAGAGTGAAGCTCCCAACTTTATCATTCTAGGTTCCTCTTCTGAGCCAATGTTGACACTGATTGTTTCTTCAACAAGCATTTTAGAAGCATCTTCCATCCACGTAGGATCAAGGGGAAGAGTAAGATCAACCTCCTTAGGTGGCTCATCATCATCTTTGAATGGATATACCATTTCTCTATAGGTTCTTCATTTTTTTATCTACTAGTGCCTCAAAAAAATTCATTGTCACTATGAGACTTGCATTTATTCTTTCCACAAGGCTTCTCTGAAGCATTCTTACTCTTTCTTACAACCTTCTATTCAAGCATCCACACATCTCTGCCTCTTCTCCAAAGTATGCACAAGTCATCTAGTTGATTGAAAATCCTTTCTTGTGATCCCCATCGAATAAAATCCTGAGTCCCATGAATTCTGCAAATGCCTCATCATTCTCAAAGAAATCGATTGGCACATGAAATTTTTGATCCCAATCTACAAGTTTGGATATACAAGGGTTACTTGGAATTGGTTTGAGGATTGATCCGGATAAGGTAAAAATAGTTGAATCAGGGAATAGGTTAGTGGAGGCAAGATCCTCAGAGGCTACATTGGGAATCTACATCACTATCTAAATGAGATGAGTCATCCTCACATTTGGAAGAGGTGGCATCAATCTCAAAGGGTGGATCATCATGAGGTCTTATTCCAAGACCATGTTTGTTAGATTTGAAATGAGGGATAGGAATGGGTTCTAATCATCCTTGTGCATTGATACCACATCCAAACCCATTGTAACCCATGACGTACATCATGTGGTGGCCTTTGATATACTACGGGGGCTTGATGGCATGAAGCCATGGTACCTTCAGTACTCTCTAGTGGGATCTTCTAACATCTTTTCCTCAGATAGGAGACCACTAGGGATGAACTTCTCCAGTGGTTTAGGGCATTTATCCCAGTGCTCTTGAACTGAAAGTAGGGTTTACCATGTGTCCTGGGTGACACTGATAGATCTGATATTAATAAGGCATGTTGAAGAGTGAATTGCTCACTGGGCCATACTTTGCAGATGTTTCCTCCCATGATGTAAAAGGGTTGACCAACGAAGGAAAGTTTTTATTACAAGGAGTGAGTGAATCTGGATCCACACATTCCTTGATAGCTTTTGTTTGTAAAGGAACAACAATATCCATAGAAGGGCATTCATAAGTTACACGAGAAAAATTATGCAATGCCCTACAATGCGTGAATGGTTCTGGATCACCTTGAATGGTGACTATCTTCCTTCATGGCACATCTTGATACACTAATGAATTTGAAGGAATGGCCTACATGGCATGGCATGGATCCATGGGCATCCTAAGAGCATGTTGTATGGAAGATCCAAGTCAAGGACATGGAACGTTGTATCATGACAAGTCAGGCCCTACTTCCATCGGAACTACTATAGTACCTATTGACTCTCATGCTCCTCATTATCATAAGTTGTGATTGTAATAGTTTTGGCCCCTAGATCCATTTCTAATGGCCTAGCTACTTAACCAGCTTCAAAGTACAAATATTTAAACCGATCCACCATCCACAAGTACTCTCTTGATCTTACGATGGGTAACAACCACTTCTAAGTATAGGGTAAGTTGTGCTCTGGGTCATTACATGGGATTGCAGCAGTGATCAAAAGTGATATGATCATTGGAATCAAGGTGTGCAATCATGGCTTGAAGGTGTGTGGATCTACATCTATGGAGACTCCTAAACTCTTGTAGTGTTTTATACAATATGTTTTTATGAGCAGTAGAGATTTTGAGGAGATCTAAAATCGATATCCTAGCGGGTGTCTTCTCTAACTATTCTATTAAATTATACTTGACCTTCCTGAGGGACAGGTAGGGGATCTGGTATGATCAAATGAGTGTGTCACATCCCTACTACACAAATTTTTTCTAAGATCCTAATAGTATTGACATGTTCATCAGATGAATGGATACATCCTATGAGGGAGTCAAAGGGACTATCATTAGTTGGATAAACATAAGCAATAGTCCTATAGTCATTGGAAGTTTTTCATGATCTGGCTTCTATGTTCTTCTTATCTCGCATGGTTAGGAAAGGGCTCTTTGAAGATACCCATTTTCTCATTTGGACCTTGTCCCGAGTCGGGGGAATCTACAATGATTTTTCCCTCTTCGATGAGGTCTTGTATATAATGTGTAGTCTCAAGCACCTATCTATTTTGTGTCCCTTAACATGATGGAAATCACAATACTCATGCTCTTTGAACCAACCGGGTTTTGGAGCATCCTCTGGATATGGTACTATCGTGGTTGGGTATTGCACCATGTTTACCACATCTAACTATTTAAGTATAGTAGATAGTGATTCTGTTAGTGGCGTAAACATGTGTTGGTGGGTGCCTTTGGGTGAGGTCCTTGTGAGAGCTTTAAAAGTGGACCATTTATATGGTTTGGACTCTTTTGGAGTCCATAATGCCATCACCAATGACATGTTTGTTTTTGTTGAAGAATTTTGGTTTATCTAAGGGTTTTGCTTCATGTTTGTCCTTGATGACCGGTTTAAGTGTACCCTTTATGATGAGAGCCTTTTTTATTTGACTACCCTTCTCTATAACTTCTTCAAAGTTAGAGCCACAATGCATTTGTAAATGAAAGGCTATCTCTCGGGTTTAGGTTAGGAATGAATATGCTTACTAGTTTTTTTTTAGTAAGGCACATGGGAAATGGCTTGCCAACCCACGCCATCATTGTAAGAAACTCACAAAGGTCTCATTGGGCTTCTTATTTTGTTACAGGTCATTCATCATGATATCATTCTCCATGTTGAAGGAATAATGTCACACAAATTTTTCCACTAGGGGGGCCATGTTGTGATGGATCCCTTGGGTATACTAAAGAACCATTCTAATGCCAATGCTCCTAGGCTGCGAGGGAAGAGTCATATTAAGAAATTATCATTGTATGTGACCTCTTGACAAGCCATATAAAATTCCTTGATGTGATCACGAGGATCACCTTTGCTTTTATATTTATCAAACTTAGGAATGGAAAAATGCTTTGGGAAGGGTTTCCGCAACATGTCCTTATCAAGGGATAAGGGCATAGTTCTTCATATAGGTACTTCCTACTGTGTCCTATGTTTCCTTCTTGTAGTAGTAAGTGTCTTTCATTGATTGTAATTCTATTGAATGAGTTGTTCTTTGGTAGGTGATATTGGTCTATTTACCTTAGCAACTTTAAAAGTTGTGTCATCATACGGATCAAAGTGGAACTCACTAGATTTGGTTTTGAGTTTGTCTTTATGCACATTCCTACTCAAAGAGCCTAAGTTTGCTAATTTTTTACTTAGTTTCAATATTTTTTTTGAAGGATCTCTTCTTCAACTAAAGGATCATCTTCCTCATCAAACTTAGGAGGTGAGGCTTTGCACTCATGCTCAATCTTTACTTTACATGAAGCCTTATAATAAGGTCTCAAAAATCACCAATTGGTTTTGATGGGTCTCCTTCAATGGTGTTGTGATGTTTCCCATAGAAGTAGAAGCATATCCTACATCAAAGGGGTTATCCATGTCTAAGAGGGATGTTCATTCTTCCATTTTATGATTAATGATCTTAGTCTCCACTTCACGTTCTTGTGGAATCTTAGCCCTAATTCTAAGACTCTTGCGAGTACTTGATCTCTATTATAATAAAGGAGCTCATCAAATCGACCTAGGTCTAACTTATGTTGTTCTTCGAAGAATCAGATTCTTCTCTACTATGATCAATCAATGGTTCTATTGTCTTTGACCTATGAAAAGAGAGGTGCTAAGTTATTTCCACTAAATGGGAAGGATTCAAAAGGATTTTCTTCTAAGTCATGCTCATTTGGTTTAGATGCCATTTTCATGTGATTTTAGGCATTACTAGTCAAAGTTATACTAGGTTTTGTCTAAATGCTTTCAAAGTTGTATGAAACCTAGGCGTATGTTGTGTAAGTCATTTGATGTAATGTCAAAATATCCCAGTGTGTTCTAGATGTAATGTTATGCAATTTTATCATTCAAAGAACACTCATATTTAAATCAAACAATCACTCAAACTATCATTTTAGCAAGACTATACCCTAAACTATGATTCCAATGAAGGGCTTCAAAGTAGATAGTGACAATACCCTATTAATACATAGGTCAAGTTAGAATACCAACAAGGCCTAAATACCAAAGTGATATTGTCATGATCTCTCCATGAGATATACTAAGACTAGTTTAAATGCCGACAAAACCTAAGTTTTTTTTTAAAATGAAGTTACGAATGTGGATAGCATAACAACACTATCTTGACACGTTAACCTAGCAAGCAAGGTGTTAGTATCAAGATGATGTCATCATAATATACACAAGGCAATATCGACACTCTCAAAAGACTCAGATGACGTTGGAACTGAAACTAAGTATAAGTATAGCAAGAAGTTCTTAGTTGTGCGAGCAACGTAACCGTACAATAAAGGGACTTATACCAAGTTTTCACAAAATTTAAAACACGATGTAAGTACCAAAATTGTAGGGCTAGAATGCAAGCAAAAATAAAAAATTAAGGAGAAATAATGATGAACCAAAATCATAGCAATGAAGATGATCTTGAAATCAAGATCAAAGGACTATCAAAGACACGAAAAGCATGTACTTGTGCACTTTAGACATTTAACAACCCAGCCACAAACATGGATGGGCGTAAATGGACAAAAAAGTGGCTAATATTGTCTTTGATAAGACTCACACGGTATGCTTCCTTTTCACCCCAAATGGGCAATGAGAACGCAAGGGTGTAGATCAAAAATACAAAAATAAACTAAATGCTACTTGGGCATAGTTTCGCTTTATCTAAAGGTGAGAACAAAACTAAGCTAAGTGAGACGTCGTTTAATTATGTGATGAAAGACACTTAGATCTAACTCAAGTGGAATTTTTCCTTGTTCAAAAATAAGGTTCAGACTCCAAATAAGTTGTCACTTCGTGATGGCTTGACATGACGCGATAAGGACTAGTAAAGTGGGCTCCAAGACGAGAATGTATTTCCTAATAAGATCACTATTGATGGCAAATCACAAATGCACTCAATTTACTGCCAACTCGATGGGTTGAGACTCTCAGTGTGATTGCATAACATGGAGCTTTTCCCAAGTGTGGGACCTTGTGAATCGGGAAAGCTCTCCGGATGAAGGCCGGTTCCTATTCCTCTATTTAGATGCACACATAAAAATGCAGAGGGTTTACTTAAAAACCTAATCTAACTTTCCAAGGAGACAGGGTAAGAAGATGCATAAAAATAAACCTAAACTAACAAAGGTGATGCACCGAGGAATGAAGAACACCTATCTTGCCAATAAACACAAACCATTAAAATGCAATGCAAGATCATGCACAGATAACTTATTTGCAAAATGAAAGATTAGGAGGATGAAAATGAACACGAGAGAGGTTAAGAATCATCCACATACATGCATTATTTGCTCTAAATATTGATACAATACACTACAAAATGCCAAGAGGAAAAGTTACATTACAGAGTTTAGATGGGAGGTTTGAACTCCACAAATTCGCCACCAAAGAGAAGAAGGGAGAGGCAAAACAAGAATGTCCAACCTTTAGAAATAAGCCCCTCTTTACAATTTATAGGAATAATGAGAGGTGGAAGAGAGAGGAATTTAAATCTACCCCAACCACCTCCAGGTTGTATTTAATTCATCTCATTATGGGGGTAGGTGAGAACCCTAAGAAACCCAAAAAATGGCAAACTCGTATTTTGCATTTTTGAAGAACTTGTTCTCACCTAGTTAAATATATCCAAATGTAGTTAGACAAAGGACCTTGTAATATTTCTAAAAATTCCAACCTTGCATGAATCCAAGCTCCTCAGTGAAAAGTTATGGGCATTTGAATATCAAGTCGTGGTTTGCTTTTGTCGAGTTCGGGGTGTCAATGCTCAAAATGTTGTGCCTCTCACAAGATGCTCCTCGACATCCATCCTCATGTCAACATACTCTTAAGTGCACCATGGCACCTTGAAAATATGGTGTTGCCTTCCTGCCTTCCAACTGCGCCGGGCGTAACCTTTTTCATGTCAACATTTTCTTACCTGCGCCTTCCAACCTACGCCAAGGCATAACCTTTTTCATGTCGACATTTTCTTACCTGCGCCTTCCAACCTACACCAAGGCGCAACATTTTTCATGTCAACATTTTCTTACCTCGTGCATGGCAGTTGGTGACATAATAAATGTCAGGTTTTTGACCATGCAATGCACTTTCAAACCCGAAATGAAGGATTTTGATTTTCCTTGATTTCTATATTCTTATGTTTGTCTATATTTACCTAGGGAGGGAGATATATATAACAATCACTCAACTACGTGTCACAAGCTTCATCTAAATGTGATCTCAACTTACCCAAAGAGTCACACTGACTAATTTGGGAGTATCTCGGCTTTACCCCCTTCAAATACGATGAGCAATAAATGTGTTCACGCGTATTCTCACTGGGGTCGCAATGTAGA
The DNA here is from genome assembly GCA_018340775.1 of Taxus wallichiana var. yunnanensis. NCBI lineage: Eukaryota > Viridiplantae > Streptophyta > Pinopsida > Cupressales > Taxaceae > Taxus > Taxus wallichiana. The sequence goes on from CM031241.1 coordinate 548,193,054, forward strand.
CAACTTTGAATCTAACTTACAAGTGTGAAATGTACTCAAGTGGGTAAGTGGGGAGCTTCTTATTTCATCCACGAGGTTACTCAGTGGTGGATTACTTTAGGGTTCCTAGAACCACCCCCATTGTTGTAGCTTAAGCGTTATGCCAAAGGGGTTATGTTCTAGTTGAGTGGATAAAGACTTACCATTTTTTGAAACATGTGATACAGTGTGATGTGGAGAGGTGTGTTTTTTATATTGCTTTAAATTAATGTGGTTTAATGTGGTTTAAGTATCATACCGTTTGAAACCTACACGAAAAACATGTATTAGAAGGTTTCGTTTTTGCGACTCCTTTCTTTGACAAGCGTTAGGCCCTACACGTATGGAGCTAGTAATTTTCCACCACAAATAATGATATCAAGAAAGAGAGTTTGAGTGTTTGATTTTAATTCCTAAGATCACCAAAAAGGTGCAAAGGAAGAGCATACATAACGCGGAAACTCCACTAAAACAATCCTTATGGAAAATACTTTAAGCATGTTTTTAAAAGATAGAGTTCATTTTAGCCAATTTTGAAAGGTCAATTCGAATTAGGAAGCATAAAATTAGTGTTTTTAAAAGTGACAAGAAGGTTTTTAGAAGTGTTTTTGATCCCCAAGATCACCTAGAAGGTGCGAGGAGAGAGAATACACACTTCAAAAATCCCTTTCTAACTAATAAAATGAAACACCTAAACTACATTAGTCAAATAACCTAAAAGAAACCTATAATCACTTGTTAGAGCCTCGAACAACCAGAAAAATTTAACAAATTGATCTTACACTCGAAGAGAATACTTTAATTTTTAACTCGTCACCTACGCATCCGTAATGACACATGCATGTCCCACCAATGGATATGTGCCCAAACCAATGGGGATGTGTGGCGTGTAAATTATGACAATAGTTTCCAACACCTATGTGGGCCTAAAGACAGTACGTTAGGGTTTTAACGGAGATGTGTGTAGTTTGATGCATATGCTTGTAAGCCAAAATGAAAATCAACACAGTATATCAAAATACACCAGCAATGCATCCGAGGCATGAGTATGCTTAACGTCAACGGAGATGCCTACAATTTGATGGATATGTAGCCCTTTGTAAAATATGCTGGTGGAAAATATGAAATCTATCCTATGAAATGTGCGGCTAGTTCGACGGTGTGCTGAGGGTTTCAACGGATACGCTCCCCTCTAGGAAACCTACGTGTACCCTCTGAAAACCTACAAAAGTCATGGAAATGAAAATTTTCAATAGTCAAACAAAGCCCAGGTTAGTTGTTAGTCAAAGAAACCTATTTCCAGTTTAAACCCACAAAATATGCATGAACAAGGATGATTTAGCTTACTTAAAAAATGAAATCAAGTAAATAACAAGTTGTTTCTCCTAGAAAGCATGAAAGTGAACTTAAAAATCTTGGAAAAGGATCCTAGAGGACAATGGAGTATGTCCCACGGCGTGCCAAATGTGTGTAATGAAAATTTTGTTAAAGCTATGAACATGGGGTAAGAATCTCTAAAGAAACCCCAAAAGCTTTGAAACAAACAACTCAAATGACCATCAGATTAGAGATAAACAAGAGCTACCTATTTGCATGCATATATAAAGCTTGAAACAAACAATCAACCTCTAAACATGACTATATTAGTTCTCTACTCCATGAAATCTATACATAAATTAACCTATTAAAGCTCTAGCAATCAGTTATGTGTTTAATGATGTCTCAAAATATTAAGAATGGAAGCTCACCATTAATGGTTTCTCCCATTTACCTAAAACTTTGAAAGGATTGGCAAATAACAAGTAAATAGCTCAACTAAACTATGAAATGACTCTAAAAAGACTTAAGCATGACCTGTTGGTCCGAAAATCATGTCGGGAGGACAGATCTAGGGATAGATGAGCCAACAGTGTGTAGGGCATAGCCCCTCTTTGAGACAAAGAAGTGAAATCTGGTTTATTGCTATTCTACCAAAGAAGAATCGAGCAAGTCCTATAGTATTCTGCCTTCAGGGGTTTGGGATCTCGTCCCAGTAGGGGTATTTCTGATTGTGAAAAGGAACGAAGGGAGGAGAGGAGATAGGATAGATCTGAAGGGAGAAAATAAATGAATTCCAAAGCAGAAAGGTCAGAGGGTTTATGTTTTGGGCTGGTAGTAAATAGAGTCAAACCTACTTGCATAAACAAAGCAATACTGATGAGCAAATGACAAAAAAGTAGAGATAGATCTGACAGAAAAGTAGCATAGATCTAACTTAAGAAAGATCTAATACACATAACACATCCATTGAGCACAAAGTCTTAATTTCTGTATTAATATTTTCTGTTTACAAAAAGTACAAAGCCTTTTCCTTCTCACTTCTATTTTTCATCTAAAAAATGTCCACCACCTGAATACAACAAATATCCAAGTATATATAGAAGGAGAAGGAGAAAGAAGGCAAAAAGGAACCAACAACTAATTACAAAATATCTAAAAGTCAACTGTTGACTTTGGGGCAATTTAGTGGATGACAACATCTCATGGTGCAACATGGATGATGTCATCATTTGTGCCAACAAACTTTTAAATACTATACAAAAAAGGGAACATTCCTAGGAGGAAGGAGCCTATTCGTGTCAGTCTGCATGGCTGGAAAGGAGTATCCTGCTTCTGCTCAGGAGAGGAAATATGAAATTGAGCACGATACTCCATGAATTTTCTAATCATCGGTTGAAGTTGATCCTGAGCAGGACCCTTGGTGTGATCGCCGATGACTTCACAAGTCTCTCGTTCATCTCTGAGTCTCTCTGGGAGCTTGAAGTATTCATTACCTGCCTCCATCAGGTATCCAACAAAATCGCGGTAGGCCAGAAGGTTGTTGATAGATTCTGCGTTAAAAGTGGCTTTTGACCCTAAACCTTACGACGCGATATCCTTGAAGAGCCGAATAGTGTCATCTTGCCTTCCTCAAGGCGTATGATGGGGTGAGCAAGCCTGGAGACATCCTTAGGATGATCTGCTCCATTTGATGCATTGCATCTAAGGCTTCCTCCTTGATTTTATCAATTTTCTCCAAGACAAATTCCATCTGGTCAACCTGATAGTCCAAAGCAGTAAGGACTTTGTTAGGTGCTCTTGGGTGATCGAAGACGCCAAATTTTAGTAAGTCATCAACTGAGCAATCGAGCATCTTCTGGAATGTCTCATGTTGCAACCTGGCATAGTCCAACTCTTTAGAGATAGGCCCCGCAATCGCCTGGAGTTCCTTATTAGCCTGATCAATATTCTGATATAGCTCTGTGAACTTTACAATTACTTCCTCACTATCCTTGAGGATCTGGTCTCTCCAGGTGGATACTGCCATACCTTGCTCACCAATCTTGGCGTACTCATTTATCTTTTCCTGGCTAAGGGCCTCAAGAGTTTCGGTGGCAGCTACAGGAGGTGCACTGCCCATTTTCTGCAGGGCTTGGAGAAGATGTTTGTTCTGCTCTTTCAGTATCCTCTTCTCTTCCTTTGCCTCCTGAAGCTTTTTGCAAAGGGAATCCACTATAGATAAGGCCTCTCCTTGTAGGATTTCTGAGGATGTTCCCATTGTGACCTGTGTCACTGTATAATCTGTAGGAGACAGATCTTTTTATCCTTTATGGGATCAGGGTATGTGATCTCCATAACCATTTCACCTGAAGCGCTCTGAGAGAAGTGGGTTATTGGCTTTTGCTTCTTATCTCCTTTTGTTGGGATGATGGAGAAGTCCATAGGTGCAATGGGGAATTTCCTCTTGTGCTGGCTCAGGTGCTTGGAGATCCATTCTGGACTTAGGGGAGTGGGACCAGAGGGAGAAGAGGGAACGGAGGTGGAAGAAGGAGCAGCCACAGTGGACATAGGGAAATGTGTCGAGACACTTGGCGGTGGCATTGAAAAAGAAGCCAACTCTCCAATGCTCATAGGGGTAGGAGTCACTGTAGGAGAGGAAACTCGTGGGGTGGAAGGGATTTGAGAGATGAGAGAAGAAATGCTAGGGGACAGATCCACGAGGGAAGAGAAGATGGAGGAAGAGGAAGGGGGAACAGTAGAAGATGGGGGAGAAGACACAACCAAAGGAGTGGTTGCTTGAGTGACGTGAGGAGGGGAAGGAAGAGCAGGAGATGGGATGGTGCGAACCTCAATAGTTATAGCAGTGGCAACATCCTGAGTGGATGTGCCTGTTGGAACACTTACCGCCTCTTCTTTTTCTAGGGAGACCAGGCTTACTACCTACTCCTGGGCGGTGGAAGGAGGACTCTCGGGAGTTTTCTCCTGAGTAGCACTTGATTCTCCCTCTTTGTCTTTCCCTTTGCCCTTTGGTAAGTGCTTTGGCCTAGCAGCTGCATCACCCAAAGGAGACGTGGTGAAGTCTACCCCAAGGTAGATGAGACCATTTTTCTGCACCAATGCTCTGTGCGTTGCAGAGTTCCTTTAACCCTTTCCTCAATAGTTTGAGGTGCCTTTGTTTTGTCAATCTCGACAAATGGCCAATTGTCCCCGTCCGTATCTAGATAGACCTGATCAACTTCTTGATCAGTCACTTGGAAACCTTTTGGGACAATGGCCACACCATATTGGATAATTTCTACCAGGGCCAGGTGAGAGTGATCCTTTCTTCTAAGCTTGACCTCGTGATACAGATCGATGTAGATATCCTCGATCTGTGGGACGTGGATTGGATCGAGCTTTTCCCTTGGAAGGCAATTGTGAGGATCAAAGGTCAGCCTTGCTGGGAAATTGTGTTTCAAGTTGAGCAACTCCAGCTCTGCAAACATTTCCTGGGATTTGGTATGAGAAGTGTAGGTGTACCTGCCCACTATGAGGGGGAATGGAGTTCCACCCTTCTTTCTTTTCAGACACTTCTCGTGGTATGTGATAAGTTGTCTGGACAACTCCAATAGGATCAACTTCGGTCCCACATACCTCGGTAACTTGGTGGGCTCCCCCAAGAAGTTGGCGGCTCTGAGATAAATAAAAGTGGGGAATTGCATAAATAACACCCCCCACTTCTCTGTGGTAGTCACCATGCTCTTGGTCATCCGACCGTGAGTCATATTGGGCCTCAAGAGGTAGATGATACCGTAGAAGAAGGCATTGTTGATCTTGTTGAATTGTGTGATGTTGTTTTCCAGTCTCAACTCTAGATAATATTCATATATTCTTACTTGGGGCCACACCCCACATTGACTTAGCATTGGGTAGTCTCTTTCAAAGGCAAAGAGCGTATACCACATAGGAGTTCATATAGAACCTCCCAGTTGTTAAGAGTTGTTGAAGCTGCTTGAGATAGTGTTGCTTGATGATCTCCGCCCATTCAAAACGTTGATCAAGAATGTTTTTGCTCATTGTTTCCAGATATCTGAGCATCCATTTGTGGAAGTAATGGGCATCAAGAAGCCCAAACACCCTACTCAAGAAGGTGATGGTGTCACTCACTCTTCTCGAAGTCATTGTGATTAATAACGTCACGCCACCTAGTTATCACCTTCTTGTTCTTCAGGTATACTTCATTCATAAGCTACATGCATTTGTCCTCATTCTCATCCCATGCTTTTATGTAGTCTTCTTGGCTTATCATTGCCACAAAGTCCCAGGTGGTGGGGATACCCAACATGATTTCAAGTGCCGGGAAGTGAGGTTGATTATTACCTCATCCTTCTCATTTTCGACACATCTTGTGTCCTTATTATGAATGCCCCCACCACCATCATAAATTCGTTGTTTACTGTGCTCACGGGAATTCCCCTAGCGAAATGCAAACCACTGCTGACCAATTTGTCCATCCATGGACTACCTGTGACCTTCTTGGTTCTGGCCTAGAAGTCCTCCATATCAATATGACCAAGCTCAATCCCCTCGATGTCCAAGTCACACTCAAGCAAGGGACTCTCAGGCATCCCGACCATTTGGTATTTATACTTCATTTCTTCTTCTATGAGTTTGGCCTTACCCTTAGACTTGGTTGGCTTCTTACTTGATGAAGACATATGTGAATCTGGGTTTAGCTGCTGATCTGCAAGAAGGGAGGAAGTCCATCGCAGAAGAGCCATGTTAGCTGTTAAATCATCCATCAAAGCTTTACAGAATGAAAACTTATCAATTTACAAGTCTCTGGGTGCAAGGCGCAATTCTATTACAGGCTGCAGGATCAGAAAAGCAAGGCACACTATTGAGAGTGTTACATGGAAGAAAACAATGACAAAGGGGCACAGGGCGCAGAAATACTACACACAACATTCAGTGTTGGTGTCAAAGGATGTGCGCCTGCGCCATATGAAGGGTTTTGAATAGGCGTAGATTATTTTGGTGTTGTAAGGCTGCAAGATGTGCCATTGGTGCAGAGATATGGTACATGTTACAAATCACTATGGTGCGCCAAGGGGCGCAGGTTCAAATGGTGCATCATTGAGTTAAGGTGCGCCAGTGTTTTAGCTTTTGGCATGGCACAAGAAGAGTCTGCATGACATTCAAATGTGGGTGTAGGTGGATTTTCGCTTACGCCTGTGTTAGGTTTTTAGGAATTTTATAAGGTGCAGGAAAGATGCATGTTGCAAGTGGGGATAGTGCACCCCTTTGGCGTGATTTGTGTTTTGTGTAACAATGATGGCGTTTGCACCAAAGAAAAGCCATGGTTTCTGGATTGTAATAACTTTAGATTTTTTACCCTTTTTTGATAGGTTTGGGGTCTTTTGCCTCTTTCAACTAAGATTTTTCAGTGAGGGGAACAGAGCAAAGAGGGTCAAGGATTCATTCTGAGGTAAGGCCTTCCTAGTTTAGCAGATCTGGAAGGAGGGTAAAAACCGGTTTGGGGGGAGAGTTGATTGCAAAACGGGTAGGGTTGTATTATTTCTTATGTTCATTTTCTTTGTTTTTAATAATAACCTCTCAAAAAACATAAAAACCCCACAACAACAACACAAGAAGAGCAAGGAGCCACTCACCAGGATTATATAAGACGGAAGAAATGAAATGGGGTCCATGAACGCGATGGAAAGTGACAAGCACGGGGTGACAGAGTACCGATAGGTGCAGAGGAATTAACTTTTCACATTTTTTCAATCGTGAAAATGACAGGTTGGATGCACCTATATATAGCAAAAGGTGTAATAAATGTGCCACCAACTTTTTGTAAGGCACACCAAAACAGATGCCAACATGAAAATATTTGCACCCTTTGCACGGATTCAGGACTGTCGACATTACCTTTTTAGCGCCTCCGCATACCATTCAGGGGTGTAACATTTGTAATGTCGATAAGATGGCGCATGCGCCTTGGCGTAAACGTGAAAGGTGCATCATGGGAAGGAGCAACATTTGGAATGTCGACACTCCAAAGGATGCGCCAAAGGAATAGAAGGGGGCAAAAATTTATTTGATGTTACATGAATAAAAACTGCACCCAGCCAAAAAAGGACCAAATGACTAAGTTCGAAAAACTAGATTCTCCGGAAAGGGATTTTATGCCATTCCGAAAGTTAAGGGACCTTGGCGGGGAACCAAAACAAAAGCTTTGGTATGGTTACCTACAAAATTACCTTCGTTAATTTTACATGATAACAGCTGGCTCTTTCCGAGGACTAGCTTTGAGAAAAGCTTAAGGGTAGAGAATCCCAGATCAACATGTGCCTATCCATTGGGTTACAGAGTCAAAAACAAGGGCGATGAAAAAGGAAAACACATAACCAACAAAAGTAAACACATGACAAAAACAAACACACAACTTAAAGCAAATTGTACAAAGAAGAGAGCAAGCTCTACTTCCTGAATATTTTGAGATGCTTCCTGCTAAAGAGAAGCAGGAGCTTAGTTCTGTCTAGATACGAGAGATAGAAGCTATTCTCTCCATTGAGCTACTTGATCTTGAAAGGCCCTCTCCATAAAGAATCAAATTTTCTATGAATGCCCTTTGGCTCTCTTCGCTTGTCCCACAAAAGGACAAGATCTCCCACCTGGAAATCCCTCTGCTTAGCCTTTTTATTGAATAGTCTCTTGACCTGACTCTGATGTTTGGTGATCATGTCGACCACTCTTACTCTCTTTTCTTCAAGCTCTGTTAGATACATGACCCTCTTTTCAAGAGAATTCTGGAAAGTCTCATCTTCGATTGCTCGTTCCAAGCACAGAGCAGGAAGTTCTGCAGAAATGGGAAGCTCGGCGTCGATTCCATATAATACTTGAAAAGGTGACATACCGAGAGACCTCTTTGGAGTAATACGGTCCGCCACAAAGCATCATACAATGACTTGTGCCATGACTGTTGATTCTCATCAACTAGCTTCCATATGATGGTCACTAGGTTCTTATTCTTTGGATCTCGCTCGACCATTTCCACGGGGTAATAATCTGAGGCATGGGCCAAGGTTATCCCGTATTCATAGAAAAAACCAATAACTTCCCGTGAGGAGAATTTGGAAGCATTATCAGCAACAATCTTGTGTGGGATGCCAAACCTTACAATGATATTTTCTTTGATGAAGTTACAAACAATTTCAGAGGTGGCATTCTTAACAGGTATGGCTTCCACCCATTTGGTGAAGTAATCTATTGCTGTTAGGACATAACTATGTCTGACACTTGATTGGGGATGTAGTGCTCCGATAAAGTCGATTCCCCATTGCCTGAATGGTTTGTCAATAATGACCGGCCTGAGGGGAAAAGCAGCCAATTTTGGTTTGCCAACAAACTGTTGGCAGAGCTCACATTTTTCTACCCAAGTGGTTGTATCCCAAAATAGCGTTGGCCAATAGTACCTGGCCCAGATGATCTTGTGTGTTGTGATGGAAGAGGAAAAGTGACCACCGCAGTTGAATCATGAAAGCTTTCTAGTAACTTTACTGCTGTGGCTTGTCAACGCATCACAAGAAGATGCCATCAATCTCGCGCTTGTATAAACCGTCATCCCAGATGACATCTAACTACCCTAAGCTTTACTTATCCGCTTTTCCTTTGAAGTTAGATGAGTTGGGCACTCCCCATAAGTGAGAAAGAAAGTGATATTGGAATACCATTCATCACTAGTCGCAACAAATAGAACCATAGGCAGAGAATCAGCTTTCTTTAGCTGGCCTTGCATTCCATCGATGCAATCATCTTTTCTTTTAGGGACCTCTAAATCTTTTTTTTCAGCCATAAGCTGACATAGGCCCTTGCCTCTTACCAGCTTGGTTGGTTTTATGTCTAGATCATACTCTTGGACCTTTGCGATCCAATTCCCTCGTAAGCTTCCTAACTCTTGTTGAGTTAAGATTGACTTGACTATCATGTCAGGAACCAGCACTACTATATGAGAGTTTAGGATGTAATACCGGAAGTTCTTGACTACTTTGACGACGGCAAATGCATGCTTTATGGCGAGACATCTTTAATTCATGAGGCTTGAGAGGAGAGCTCATGAACGTGATTGGAGATTCAACATCCTCAGAGTTCTTTTACATTAAGATGGCTGATACAGTATGCTCAGATGCATAATTGTACATGATAAAATCCTTGGAGAAGTCGGGACATACCAGACGGGTGCATGGGTGATGGAGGCTTTTATATCCTCGAATGACGTCTTTCCTTCTTCACTCCACCGGAAAGTTTGTGACCCTTTCATCATATTTGATATGTGACGAGTCTTCTCAACAAAGTCGGGAACAAAGCGTCTGAGAAAATTCACCTTTCCGAAGGAGTGAACACCAGTCTTGCTTGTAGGTAAGGTAAGGCTCTGAATAGCCTTAACCCTTTCGACATCTATCTTTGTCCCTTCCTTGCTGACAACGTGTCCCAAAGCAACTTTCCTTCAGTGACCCCGAAAATAGACTTTTTCAGATTTAGGGAGATCCCGTGTTCTTGGCATCTAATCAATACTTGCTCCAAATGATCACAATGATCATTTCACTATTTAGAGAACACAGTTAAGTCATCTAAATAAACTATGATGACCTTTCCCATCATACCTTTGAATGCGAAGTCCATTGCTCGTTGAAAGGTGGCACCAGCGTTGGTCAAGCCAAAAGGCATCCTATTGTAGGTGAATGTGCCCCAGGGAGTAGTGAATGCTATTTTGAATCGGTCTTCGGCGAGACTTCAATCTGATTATAGCCTGAAAAACCATCAAGCATGGACAACATTTCTGAACCAGTTACTACCTATAGAACTTTATCCATTATGGGCAACGGTAGTTGTCCTTTAAGGACACCCGATTCGGTTGCGAAAATCTATGAACATACATATCTCACCATTCTTCTTTCACACTAGCACGATGTTTGCGACCAGTGCTTTGTGATGGATAGGAAAAATGATCCTTGCATCCAGCATCTTCTATATTTCCACCTAGATGGTACCCAAGATCTTGGGATTGTAGTGCCTCTGCTTTCGGAAAAAGGGTTTGACATCTTCTTTCAATGGGATGTCATGCCGAACGTCCTTCGGCTTGAAAGACTTTAGATCAAAGATAAGACCAGGCCAATACGTCCATATATTTCTTCAAAGAATTTGACAAACTTCTGCTTTTCTTCGGGTGTGCAACATTTTTCGATGTTCACAAACTGCGGATGTTCCGTAGTACCCAGTTATTTGTTCGGTTTTCTCGGAGAGGAGTTAGGGTCATCTTGCTGCTTTTTCTTGACAAAACGATCATGTTTGTCAAACAAACGTTCTAGAGAGACTAAACCTTCGGAATTTTATTTCCCTTGAGTTGACATATGCCATCACCTCCTTTTGATTCATTTGCTTGATCAGTAATAGATTCATGACATGCAAAAGTAGATCCTTCAAAATGAAGCTCATGAAATTTTCTGCTTTCTCTAGAAAGGCAATAAGTTGATTGTCATTGTTGAATACCTACCAGTGCTGAGAATTGTCTGCACGCTTGGGTGGAAGACTACCTCAATAGTATATGTGTCTATTTTCAACCTTGGGTGAGGGAGCATGAGAGACACTGAGATGGCTAGTGAATCGGCCATGTCATTCTAAGCTCTTGGAATGGCTTTTATTGAGAAGGCGTCAAATTCCTCAATGTTGTCCCATACCGCATTGCGGTAATGCCTGAGCCTTTCATTCTTTACTTGGTATATTATTTTCACTTGATTTATGATTAGCTCGGCATTGCCCTATACTTTTAGGTTCTTGATTCCCCTTTCTTTTGCATCTTGCATGCCAAGTAGCAAAGATTCATATTCAGTAGTATTATTTGTATTGAAAAACTATAACTTGAAAGAGAGAGGAAAAATCTCCTCCTCAGGAGATATTAGCATAGCTCCAGCACCGCATCCGCTAGTTGCACAACTGCCATCAAACTGCAATGTCCAAACCTTGTTAAGGTCCTCTTCCTGACGAGAACGTCCATTTTATCAAACTCAGTAGATAAGAAGTAATTCCCATTCCTGATGATTCAAAGAGAATTTGGGTTTTGGGGTCGTCAGAATTGGTGACCAAGTACTTATTTTACGATTCAGGCTCCAATGTCTGCATTACACCCTTGACGGGGATTCTGGCCTTAGACCAGTCCATATGGATCTCTCCACCAACCTCTTTACAAAAGCTTCTTCCTAGCAGAATTCCATATGCCGCCGGAATATCAGCAACGAGGATGGTCATCTTTACTCTCTTCTCTAGGAATGCCGCAAAGGCGAATTGTGCATCTTTGATCTGACCAATCAATGGAACCTGTTTGGTTTCCATGGAGTAACATCTATTGAAAGGCTTGGTAAGAGTGAGGCCCAAAGCATGGGTGACCTTTTCCGCATGACATTATCGAAAGCCCCATAATCAATTATGCAGTTACTTAGCTTGTGACCATTGATTAGGAGGGAGAGATAAAAAGGTTCAATTTTACCTGACATGGAAGTCGAGGCCACATTTATGCGAGATCCAGGAGGAGTGGAAAGGATTCCTTTCGGGGAGACATGGGAAGTTACGGCAGCTTGGCTTTGGATATATTCAGTCAATCTTACAAGTTGCTCAAGGTTTGACTGAAGATATTTAGCCTCAGACATTTGAATCTTGGTCTTTTTAGCATGATCAATTATGTCGAATGCGACCAAGGGTTGCGTTGATGAGGGAATGAGTCCCTCACTTCGCAGCGGAAGGGTAGGATTACTAGTCTTTATGGGAATAAAAGAGGGCTGATTTGGAGGAGAGATGGGAGGAAAATATTTTTTCGTAAAAGACTTAATAGGAGGTTGAGCAGGAAGAGGATTACCTCTTTTAGCAATGATCGGAGGCATGTTTGACACAGCCTTCTCTTTTTGTGTCTGGCGTATAAACTTACGCTTCTTTTCCTTGGGAGCGGGTGAAAACAACATATGACCTGTCCACTTGCATACCCTCTTCTTCATCAGATTCTTCATCTTCAAATTCCATATACCCGATTGTAGAGTCGCTAGTCGGTTCACTGACATCTTGATCACCTCCACCTAGGGATGAAGGTTCTTCATAATTTTGCTCCTCTTCTTCGACCTCGACTAGGGCATTGACGGAGGGGCCTCAAGTGCCAACCGTGGAGTAGTTGCAGGAAAATGCAGCCTTTGTGGGGCATTGTTGGAAGTGAAATTTCTCCATGGGATATCCCGGTATGAAGTGTTAGGAGAAGCTTGAGCTAATTGCTTCTTCAACGCGAGCAAGTCGTTCGCCATCTTCTGGAATGCCGATCTGATGAAGTGGCTTGAGAAGGAGTTGAAGCTTTAGGCTTGGACGGCTCTCATTTTAATTCACCAGATATAAGCAAGTTGTCCTCTATTCGAATGGCAGCAACCTAAGCGAGAACCAGGGTGGTGATTTTCTCTTGTAAGAGTAAGAAACTTACTCTTGAGCTCATGGCGTTCACAAAGAAACACTTTTAATTTTTTGGTGTTGGCAGCATGGCAGGCGGCACACGGTTAATTAGTGAATTGAAACAAGTGATAAAATCGTGCATGGTTTCATTGACTTCCTTCTTTAGGTGAGTGATCTTTGTGATAGAATGCAAATGCATCTTCCGAAGGCTTATACATGTCTTCGAATGCGATTCGTAATATGGCCCAACAGTGATAGATTTGGCCAAAGAAATGTTGGAACCACTCTACTGCGAGTCCTTGCAAGGTCTCTAGAAAGAGGCGTATTGATACATGTTCATGGGTCACATTCAGAATCCCAAACACCCTACTCATGAAGGTGATGGTGTCGCTCGGTTCTTTTGAGAAGTCATTTGTGATGAATAACTTGCTTTGCCACCAGTTATCACCTTCTTGTTCTTCGGTATACTTCATTCATAAGTTGCATACATTTGTCCTCATTCTCATTCCATGCTTTTATGCGGTCTTCTTGGCTTATTGCCACAAAGTTCGGTGGTGGGGATAACCAACATGATTTTGAAGTGCCGGGTAGTGAGGTTGATTATTACCTCACCCATCTCATTTTCGACACATCTTGTGTCCTTATTGTAACAATGGCCCACCACCATCATAAATTTGTTTTTTACTGCGCTCACGGGAATTCCCCCAGTGAAATGTAAACCACTGCCGACTAATTTTTCCATCCATGGACTACCTGTGACCTTCTTGGTTCTGGCCCAGAAGTCCTCCATATCAATATGACCAAGTTCCGAATCCCTGATGTCCAAGTCACACTCAGCAAGGGACTCGGGCATCCTGACCCTTTGGTATTTATACTTCATTTCTTCTTCTATGAGTTTGGCCTTACCCTTAGACTTGGTTGGCTTCTTACTTGATGAAGACATATGCGAATCTGGGTTCAACTGCTGATCTGCAAGAAGAAGGAGGGAAGTCCATCGCAGAAGAGCCATGTTAGTTGTTAAATCATCCATCAAAGCTTTACATAATGAAAATTTATCAATTTACAAGTCTCTGGGCGCAAGGTGCAAATCTATTACAGTGTAAGAAGATCATAAAAACAAGGCACAATATTGAGAGTGTTATGTTGACACTAAAATTTTCCTCCGTAATTTCTATTTCATTAATGTATGTATTAGGAATAGGATGTTGTTAAGTATAATTAGTAGTAGCATCTAATAGAAGATAACGGCACCGTCAGTACGGTGCCGCCAATAATGTGGAGTACGGTAATAGTCAAAGTACAATAGGAATGTTGTAAAAAGTAAATATTTGTCGTAAGTGGTCCGGTAATGTTAAAATGTCAAAGTTTGGGTAATTAGAGAAGTAGGGTCTACATGATTAGGAATTAGAAATATTATATTGGTAATAAAGACAAGGAGTGAGGTCATAAATATTTTGTGTATTTTATTTGTAAAAATTCTAAAAATGTGGAACCCATGTAAAATGATAAGGTTTATCTTATCTTAATGAGATAAGCTTACATGTACGATAAGAGTTAAGGTATGGAATATGATTCGTCAGAGTGGATTTCTTATCCTATCTTAGAGATAAGATGGATAAGCTCGAAGTTCTATAAATAGAGGCCACCCCCTCATTTAGCAATAGAAAGAAGTAGTAAGAAAATTGTAGGAAGTGTGCGAAGGAAGCCATCGGTTTAAAGGTGTGTTGAAGAAGCCATTAAGAGGTGTAATTGTAAAGTTTCTCCCATAGTCTTGGTGAAAGTCAAGTGAAGTCAATAACACTTGAAGTACCTCATGGGTGAGATTGTAACAATTTCATGTTAATATTATAATTTACTTTGATATTTCAGATTTGTCATCATTCCGTCTTATCATAGTCGATGGTATTTTTGTGTTATGTTGTTGTTTTGTTTCCAGTTACCTCCACCAAACTAAAGGTCATGTGCATTAGTAAATAATCATAAAGACGAGGAGTTCCCGGTGAAGAATTATCATAGTGCCGGATTGGTGATGACATTTTGGTTCCGTTGCCGGGACCATTCCTCGTTGGTGGATTTTCTGGAGAGATATTCCCACTTAGTCAAAAATCAATTAGAGGGTAACCTTGTTTTTACTGTGCATAGTAGTTACCATGGTAAAGTCATTTTTGCCATGAATAGTAGTTACCATGGTAAAGTCATTTTTGGAATAGTATTTACCGCAGTAAAGTCACTTTTTACCGTGAATAGTATTTACCGCAGTAACTTCACTTTTTACCGTGAATAGTGTTTACCACAGTAAAGTCAGTTTTTACCGCAGTAAGTCAAGTTTTACCATAGTTTACCGTGGTCATTTCTATTTTACTGTAGAAAGGTGTAAAGTCACTTTCTAGTATAGTGATTCCAATTATTTGTACACATAAGTCTTGTTGATTGTACTTGTGAGTTGGTATTTCACGGTGGTTACTTTTGAAAATGGGAAAGATTCCTGTTTTTTCAGCTCAATCTAATGAAGATGCTTCTTCTTTCATTCAAGAGTTTAAGCGATCTTGTATTTGTAATGGCCTTATAAGAAGGGAACAATGGACTGAATTTTTCCTAGCTTTTGGATGGTTCAACACTTAGGTGGTTTGAAACACTAGGTGATAATGTGAAAAATTCATGGGATTTATTAACTGAAAGTTTTCTTGAAGAATTTGGTGAACAACAGAAATATGCAGATCTCATGATCGAGATCACAAAGCTATCCCAAGGAGAGAAGGAGAAGATAAGGGATTATCATGCTCGTGTTCTAGAGCTAAGGAGGAAGCTCGATGCCCGATCCTAAGGAAGGACTAGCGGATGGGTTGATGAATGGCATGGATAATCTCCTCTGTAAGCACTTCATTCTTGGGATGAAGCCAAAGATCAGACAACGAGTGAAGTATGACCACCCAGCTACCATTGAACAAGAAAAGGAGATTGCAAGAAGGCAAGAAGAAAGCATGGAAGAGGAGCCCAAAGAAATTGTTGCTAAAGTAGAGCCTACACAAAGTACCTTTGGTCCTGAATCCACAACCACTCCCGGTGAGCACAAATATTTCTCCTAGTACATCTACTGAGTATGAAGATCTGCTCAAAAAGATGGGTCAGTTAACTATTAATCTTCTTCAAGGAAAGGAATTTAGTTCTCAGGGAGGAGATAGAGGTCCAAAAAGAAATATTTCTGAAGTTGTTTGTTATGGTTGTTATAAAAGGGTCATTATAAGTATAATTGTCCGGATAGAGCTTCTACATCCGGTAAAGGAGATAATGATAAAGGAAAAGCACCATGTGAATTCTTTTGATGTAGTAGATAAGAGCAGAAATAATGAAGTAGATGTGTTTGTAACAAAAAAGAAAGAAAGAAAAATATAATCAAGATGGAAATGATCCTAAGAAGATGAAAGAAGAAACTAGTAAGAAACATAGGAGAAGAAAGTTGGGTGTGCAGGATTTTCGATTTCACAGGGCAAGGACCATACTCCATCTTGGAAGATCTGTCCAAAAGGCCTCGCAAATATTACATATGGTTAACTCTTGGCTATGTCTTCGAGAAGAGGCGGGAGTTGTGAGGTGGACTCAATGCTCGAAGAAGGAAGGAGGTTGAGGTCCCTGTTTTGGAGGCGAGGCGGATCCCCATGCTCCACAAGCTGAGGTATTATGTAATGGTATTTCAATTCATGATGTCTTAGTTGATGGAGGTGCTGCAGTTAATGTAATGACCGAGTTTGTAATGAATATGTTGGGTTTAAAAATTGATCTCCCTTCAACACTTATGTTAAGGTCATTAAATAAAGGAAAAACTAAACCGAAGGTGTAGTTTCAAATGTGGCAATGTCTCACATGGGTGTGGTATGTGTGGTAGACTTTCAGTGATGAAAAATGGTACTGCATGCACACCCAATGCTGCTGGGAAGACCATGGCTAAGGAGAGTTCATGCAAGAAACTACTAGAATGAAGGTTTCATGACACTTGGACGTGGTAGAGAGAGGGTGAAGATAAATGTGATCCCTCGACATCATAAGGCAGAACCTATGGATTCAAGTGATGAAACTGATGATTGGACATCCTCTGATTACTCTAGTACCAGTGAAGTGGACACTGAAGATGAAGAAAGTGAGGTGGATGTTTCAGTCATGGATATCCTTCCAGTCACACCAACTCATGACCCCATAAAATTATCTGAAGAAGAAGTTGATGATCGTCTCCAACAAATAAAGATTGGTGATGCTGTGATGGAGAGTGAGAAGGAATCCTACCTCCAGCTCTTTTGAAGGTACATACACCTATTCACTTTTGATTACAAGGAACTCCGTCAAGTAAGTTGGGTAGAACATTGTATTGAGCTGGTAGATGGTGTTAAGCCCATAAAGCAAATGCCATATAGAATGAATCCTAATTTTTCCAAGACTGTAAAAGAAGAAATAGATAAGTTGCTTGATGCAGGATTCATATTTGTTGTGGAGAATTCAGAATGGGTTTCTCCCATTGTGATCTCAATAAAAAAGAATGGGAAGCTACGCATTTGTGTTGATTATAGGAAGCTCAATAAGGAAACAAAGAAGGATCATTACCCTCTTCCATTTTCGATCGATCTTGGGCGAAGTAGCTGGCGGAGTGTTATAGTTTTGGCTTTGATGGATATAATGCTACAACCAAGTTCGTATAGCAGAGAAAGATCAACTGAAGACCACGTTCACCACTCCTTGGGGAACGTTTGCTTATAGAGTTATGCCTTTTGGGTTGTGTAATGCTCCAGCAACATTCCAGCGTTTGATGAATAGGGTGTTCGAACCCTACATTGGGACCTTCATCAGAGTATTTCTGGATGATTTTTGCATCTATGGGAGCAAGTTGGACCACTGCGCACCAAATGGAGACAAAGACATTTCAAAGGTTAGATGAAGCACAAGCCTCACTAAACCCTACAAAGTGTGTCTTTGGATGTTCTAAAGGCGTTTTGTTAGGGCATGTTGTATCCAGAGATGGTATTGGTACTGATCCTGATAAAGTTTCAAAAATCAAAGATTTACCATTTCCTATTAATAGAAGTAAATTGAGATCATTTTTAGGCCATGTGGGTTACTATAGAAGGTTCATCAAGAATTTCTCAAATATTACACACCACTAACCCAGATTCTTGAAGAAGGATGTTACTTATGAACCAGAAATAAGGCGCATGAAGCTTTTGAACAATCAAGGAAGCCCCGTGTCTTCACCTGCTTTGAAGAATCCAGATTGCAAGCCATTCATTGTGTACACTGATGCCTCGGATGCAAGCACTAGGAAGTACTTTGAGCCAAAAGGATGAAAATGGGAATGAACATCCAATTTACTTTGGGAGCAGACAAATGAGCAATCTTGAGGTAAATTATACAGAATCGAAAAAGAGGCTCGCTATCATTTTTGCTTTGTAAAGAAGTTTAGAAATTACTTGCTTAGGGCAAAAATTTCCAGTTATGTGATCATCGAGCTCTAAAATATATTGTAAATAAGCCTAACCCATCGGGAGGATAGCAAGATGGATAATTTTGCTACAAGAATTTGAATTTGATATTATAGATAGGCCAGAAAGAAGCGAGGTCAATGCGGATGCACTCTCTCGAGCCTATGATGGTTTAGGATCATCTTGTGATGATGATGATTTCCCGATGCAAAGACATTGTTATCCCTTGACAAAATCCCTAATGAATACATAGATATTTAGAATTATCTGAATGAATTCAAGTTTCCTAATGGTGTCAATACAAAGACTAAGAGAAAGATTACTCAAGCCAGCTTGTCCATATTCTATTTTACATGGAGTATTATTTCGAATAGGACACGATGGACAAGATAAGAGGGTAGTTGGACGTGATCAAGGAAGGAACTCTGCTAGAAGAATTCCACAATGGTACATGTGGAGGGCACTTCTCTAGACAACTTACAGCAAGAAGGATCTTGGATGCAGGTTATCACTGGCCCACTCTTTTTAAAGATTGTTATAATTATTGTAAGACATGTGATATTTTTCAAACACATGGTAACCGTAAGACTTCATCAGCTCCATTATGTCCTATTCTTCCCCTTGGTCCCTTTGAAAAGTGGGGAATAGACATTGTAGGTCCACTTCCAACTACATCACGCCAAAATAAGTATATTGTAGTTGCCACATATTATTTAACCAAGTGGGTTGAAGCTAGGCCATTGAAAACAGCTTCCATGGATGAAGTGGCAAGGTTCATGTATGAACGCATTGTCACCGATTTGGTTGCCCATTAGAAATTGAATAGATCAAGGAAGCCACTTCATTAATGAGGTGGTAGAAGCCCTAGTCAATAAGTTTTCTATTAAGCACAGGAAGGCAACAACATACAAGCCAAGCATAAATGGACAGGTGGAACGAACAAATTTTGTGTTGTGTCAAATTCTAGCAAAAGATGCACTTGCAGTACATAAATGGGATAAAAGGATTCATGCAAAGCATTGTGGGCATATAGGGCAACATCAAAGTCAGCAACAGGATACTCCCCATTTCAGATGGCCTATGGCATTGATCCAGTTCTTCCTATTGAGTTTGATATTCCCACTATGAGAGTTATGAAAAATGAAAGGATGGATGAAAGTGATTCAAGAAAAGAAAGGTTGGTACATCTTCATTTCTTTGGAGGAAATGAGAGAAATAGCAAAGGATACAAGCCATAAGAAGAAAATGAAGCGAAGGAATACTTTGATCAAAAGATCCGGTGGTCTCCATTTCATGTGAATGACTTGGTTCTAGTATATGATTCCGTATACAAAAAAAGAAGACACGAAAAATTTCTTCCAAAATGGATGGGGCCTACAAAATAAAGCAAATTTGTATGAAAATGGTACGCATCTGACCGGGAGGAATTGGATGGCACTCCCATTACGAAATGGGTCAACCACGACAAGTTGAAGATTTTCCAAGCACTGAATAGTCTACTCAGGACGGAGTAGAAGCTAGGAAGGGGGAAGATGTCGACACTAAAATTTTCCTCCGTAATTTCTATTTCATTAATGTATGTATTAGGAATAGGATGTTGTTAAGTATAATTAGTAGTAGCGTCTGATAGAAGATAACGACGCCACAAGTATGGTGCCACCGATAATGTGGAGTACGGTAAATCAAAGTACAATATGAATGTTGTAAAAAGTAAATATTTGTCGTAAGTGGTCCGGTAATGTTAAAATGTCAAAGTTTGGGTAATTAGAGAAGTAGGGTCTACATGATTAGGAATTAGAAATATTATATTGGTAATAAAGACAAGGAGTGATGTCATAAATATTTTGTGTATTTTATTTGTAAAAAGTCTAAAAATGTGGAACCCATGTAAAATGATAAGGTTTATCTTATCTTAACGAGATAAGCTTACATGTACGAGATAAGAATTAAGGTATGGAATATGATTCGTCAAAGTGGATTTCTTATCCTATCTTAGAGATAAGATGGATAAGCCCGGAAGTTCTATAAATAGAGAGGCCACCCCCTCATTTAGCAATAGAAGGAAGTAGTGAGAAATATTGTAGGAAGTGTGCGAAGGAAGCCATCGGTTTAAAGGTGTGTTGAAGAAGCCATTAAGAGGTGTAATTGTAAAGTTTCTCCCATAGTCTCGTGAAAGTCAAGTGAAGTCAATAACACTTGAAGTACCTCATGGGTGAGATTGTAACAATTTCATGTTAATATTATAATTTACTTTGATATTTCAGATTTGTCATCATTCTCGTCTTATCATAGTCGATGGTATTTTTGTGTTATGTTGTTGTTTTGTTTCCAGTTACCTCCACCAAACTAAAGGTCATGCATTAGTAAATAATCATAGCACGAGGAGTTCCCGTGAAGAATTATCATAGTGCCGGATTGGTGATGACAGATTACATGGAAGAAAAACAACACAAAGGGGCACATGGCGCGAAATACTACACACAACATTCAGTGTTGGTGTCAAAGAATGTGCGCCTGCGCCATATGAAGGGTTTTGAACAGGCACAAATTATTTTGGTGTTGCAAGGCTGCAGGATGCACCATTGGCGCAGATATGGTACATGTTGCAAATCACTATTGTGCGCCAAGGGGCGTAGGTTCAAATGGCCAATCATTGACTTAAGGTGCACCAGTGTTTTAGCTTTTGCACGACGCGAAAGATTCTGCATGACATTCAAATGTGGGTGTATGCGGATTTGTGCTTGTGCCTATGTTAGGTTTTTAGGAATCTTATAAGGTGTGGGAAAGATGCATGTTACAATGGGGGGCAATGCGCCCCTTTGGCGCGACTGTGTTTTGTGTAACAGTGATGGCATTTGCGCCAAAGAAAAGCCATGGTTTCGGATTGTAATGACTTTAGATTTTTACCCTTTTAACAGGTTTAGGGTCTTTTGCCTCTTTCAACTAAGATTCTTCAGTGAGGGGAACAGAGCAAAGAGGGTCAGGGATTCATTCAGAGGTAAGGCCTTCCTAGTTTAGCAGATCTGGAAGGAGGGTAAAAACCGGTTTGGGGGGAGAGTTGATTGTAAAATGGGCAGAGGTCGTAGTATTTCTTATGTTCATTTTCTTTGTTTTTTAATAATAACCTCTCAAAAATAACATAAAACCCCTCAACAACAACACAAGAAGAGCAAGGGCCACTTACCAGGAATATATAAGATGGAAGAAACGAAGTGGGGTCCACGAACGTGATGGAAAGTGACACACAGGGGTGACAGGAGCACGACATGTGCGAGAGGAATTAACTTTTCATGTTTTTCAATCGTGAAAATGACAAGTCGGATGCGCCTATATATAACAAAAGGTGCAATAAATGCACCACCAACTTTTTATAAGGCGCACCAAAACAGATGCCAACATGAAAATATTTGCGCCCTTAGCATGGATTCAGGGTATCGACATTATCATTTCAGCGCCTCGGTGCACCATTCGAAGCGCAACATTTGTAATGTCGACAAGATGGCGCATGCACCTTGGCATAGGCTTGAAAGGTGCATCATGGGAAGGCGCAACATTTGGAATGTTGACACTCCAAAGGATGTGCCAAAGGAATAGAAGGGGCACAAATTTATTTGATGTTGCATGAATAAAAATTGCGCCACCAAAAAAGGACCAAATGACTAAGTTCGAAAAACTAGATTCTCTGGAAAGGGATTTTATGCCATTCCGAACGCTAAGGGACCTTGGCGGGAACCAAAACAAAAATTTTGGTATGGTTACCTACAAAATTGCCTTTGTCAATTTTACATGATAAAGCATGACCTAAATTAGAAATGAGATGAGAGAGAGAGTTCTTAGGAAAAGGTGGGAGGGGTACCCCTCTATTTATAGTTTTTGGTTTGGAGAAAAAGGTGTTTTGGATGCATGTGGGACTAAAAAGGAGTCAAAAAGGTGATTTTTAGAAAAGCACATTGGGAGGTGTGAACTAGATTTGGAAGGCTAAGTGGCTATTTAGAGGGTGAGATATTTGTTTAGAAATTCAAACTCTCTTTAGAAAGTCAATAAGAGGGTTAATTAACCTAAACAAGGTTAATTAAAGGGTAAAACAATCTTATAGAAGTTGGTTAGAGAGGGATTAGCAGATTTAGGGGGTTTATAAGAGGTTCGAAAAGGGTGATTTACTTGCGTAGTGTAGTAAATTGACACGAGATTAGGATAGTTAGTATGATCTTAGTAGTACGATCATGTAGACCAAATTATAGGTGTCTACACCATGTGGGAAAGATTTTGAGTAGAAAGCAGGTGTGTTGGAATCCCATTCGATATATCCTACTTTTCCTAGTAAGGTATGTGTGAATTACATTTCTAGATAAAATAACAATGATCCGTAGCAAATTTTATGCTTACCCTCCTTAATTTTCTTGGTGTTCTCATCGAACTTGACATTGAGAACCTCACATAGTTTACAATAATATTGGATCATTATCATCTCCAAGTCTACATTAGCACTTGTAGTATGGGCCATGTATTCTCGGTTAGTATGGTAAATGTTTAAACATATAGCATTGGTAGCATACCTTAATACATTGTTCTTGATATCGCTAATATGCACCCCTCTCTTTCTTGTGATCATGCCCATTAATCATGCATCTATTTACATTCCAATATTCTTCTTCTATAGTTTCAGGTGTTAAGTGCTCATGTGTTAATAATCTTGTGACCCTCTCCATTACTATTAGATTGATTTGATAGGGATGGTATAAGTAAAGCATGTCATTGGGAAATCAACCGTGAACAACCCTAGTTGTATTTTCTTCCATTAAAAAGAATGGGACCATACTTTAGGCATCCAATTTAATTTTTGCAATCACCTTTTCATTTTCCTTGTATTCCTCTTCCCATGTTACTTCATTCACTTTTAGTAGTAATTTTTAGTCAATCTCCAACTTGGTGTGGTTGAATTTAGAAATAATAAATTGAATATATTTTTGTATCATGTGCATGCACGACTTTGAAGGGGGCATGGGAGAAATATCTTGCAAGGTCTAGTAGCATAAACTTCAATGTTCTCTTCTAAAATTTTGGCTTTGGTAGTTGTGATTGTGGAACAATGATTAGAACTACATTTTTCCTTTCCTTTTTGTATGCCTATTTCACTTGTTGCTTCACTTCGTATAATTTTTCTCTTTGGAAAAATGATTAAGTATTTTCCCTTCACTATTTTATGGTCGTTTTATAGGTTTACTCCATTCACCTACCGTGTTTATTATTTTTCCATCGATATACCTTCATTGTTTTATTTTTTTGTGGATTACCTTATTCATGGATTCCCATTTATTCATGGTGGATCTCAATATATCACAAGAATTCTTTTTGTCCGTAGTACTCTTGTATTCTATAGTTTTCTTACCTCCTTCCATGGTTTACTTTAATTTCAGTTTGTTACATAAATGTAGCCCATATTCCTTATTTGTGTGGATTTCCCATTTATGTTCATTCTATGGTTCTCAATTTTCTTCCCTTTGTGGTTTAATTTTTCCTTCTTTCCGTGAATTTTCCTAGTCTCTTTCAATTCACATTTCCCCCTTCATCCCACGGGTTTTTCCGACTCTCCTTCCTTTCGTAGATGTTTCTCATATTCCTTCATTCTAGGGTTTTTTTCTAATTCTCCTTCATTAGTGGATGTTTCTCATCTTCCTTCATTCCATAGGTTAATTGATTCTCTTTGTTCCATAGTATTGTGCTTTTTCCTTCAATTTCTTTGTTCTTGTCTCGTTGTTTTAACCACGGAGTTTTGTTTTCTTTTCTCCTCTATCTACTCTTTTTACTTATCTTATTTTACTAAATTTTTGATGCAATAGCATCATTTAAGAGGATTACACAATACAATTTTGTACTTATCTACATGTTTATAAGCATTTAGAGTAGTGTTCAATGAGTAGGAGGTCTTAATTTTCATATTTAAGTTCAAATAGGAATTTCTCTCCAAAACTATTGAATTTGAATTTCTCATTCTTGTAACCTCCTCATTGGGCAATTTTGGTTATGTTTTGTGTCTTATTTTGGTCTAGGAAGTGTTAAGGGGTTATAATTCAAATCTTGATTCCTTTATTGGGGACATAGCATTTTATACATGTTCTTGTTGTGAGAACTCTTCCTCTTTGTATAACTCAAGCATGTTTACTTGAGTTTTAAAGCATGGTTTAGTCTAGTTTTGGAAGGTAACCATATAGAAAGTATTTAGGGATAAAAGGAAATAAAAGTGTGTACATGAAAAAGATGAAAATAGATTTTCTCCTTATGTGGAGAGATTTTATGTAAGAGGGAATATATGTGGGTAGACTATGTGTGCAAGCTTTTGACATCAAATTGTAAAGAAAATGATAATGTTCAAGTAATATATTCTTGATTATTGAATGGAGAGCATGAAAGTGAAAGGAATGATAAGAATATTGTTCTAATTTTTAACATCTCCGATGATAATAGCACACCAAATTTAATAATCTGAAATGAATTCACCAAAATACCCATACAAAAGGATTTGAAACCAAAGAGCTAAAATATCATATATAGAAATCCATCATAATATCATTTTCTCATTACATGAATTAACTCAATTAGCAGGATGTACATATAGGAGGAGAAAAGTGCAACTACTACCTAGATCAATGGTGAAGAACTCCCACCAACTAATACTGCAATTAAGTTAACACGACAAGACTAGTAAGTTAACTCAACACAACTAGTAAGTTAACTCTTCACACTAGTACACCTAAACAAGCTAACCCAACAAGTGTAGGGATAACCCAAGTGCAAACATCATCCTAATAAATAAATAAAATGATAAATAATAACTTACACTAATACTCCCGTAAGCATAGCTTAGGTGGGTGGAAAAAAGGTGGATCCTAAAGAACAAGGCTCGATAAGGTACCCACGTCATAATAACTGGAAAAAATGGACATTAAGGTACCCAAAACTAGCAATAACAAAGTAGAGAGAGAAAAAACCCACTGTAAGGCATCCCAAGAAGCTCGACTCAAAAAAATCATTCAATGTTGAAGAAGTTTGGTTTGCACTTTGTTTTGAATCCACTCCTTGATCACAAAACTCAAAAACAATTGACATTAGGGTTCATCAAAATAGCTCCATATAAGGAGATTGTCAATGGAGTGATGTTAAAAGTGTAAAAAACACCAAACATAATTCAATCAACTATTACAAATAAGTCTACCACGATCCAAGAAGAATAACCAATGTAACAAGGCAAGGACAAAAGATCCAAAGTAATAGGAGTGCCACTATCCAAGAACAACCAAGGTAACAAGGCAAGGACACAAAACTTGAAGAAGCGGGATAAGAACCACACCCTCCCATACTATTTAATCCATAAAGCAATGCTACAAATTTGTATGAGTTTTCAAAACAACTACTTGGACACTAACAAACTAGGCTTCACCAGAATAGCTCCCCCATAAGAGAGACTATCAACATGCCTAAAAGTGTCAAAAATACACATCTAAAATCTCTTAACAAACAAGACATATATACTACACCTGTTAAAGAAAAATTCTCAAACAAGGGACATTACAATACATATACTATAGAAAGTGAAACAATAAGCCAAATGGTAGAGGAGCTAAACCTATAAATTCCTCTCAACGAATGTCTATCTCTCTACTGAAGTGATCGGAAATCCACCCCAAATCACCATGGATAGATGAAGAATATGTCTATATATGATTCGGTGTGAAATGCACAACATAGTCATGTAAAGGAAAGTCAAAATATGTGTTAGGTTGATCATGTCTAACAATTGAAATCGCATGTTTCTCAAGCCTGAGTGAAGGTGTAGAACTCATGTGTAGCTCATGATCCTCTGCAATATTCGAACATACAAAATAGGAGTTTTGTCGAATGTGTGATCACAATGAAGTACCTTCTTAAAAAGTAATGTCATGGCGAGAATTCCACTTCGTGGAAGGAATAAGGGAAGCAATACCTTGTAAGTGTCTATCAATACCTCCACTAGTGAATCCCATAAAACAGAGCATACGAGAACCGAATGCATTAGTATGGTTCTCAAAAGAGCCATGTAGGTGAGTAGTAGCATCTGAAGTGGGATATATGGAGTGTGTTATTTCAATAGGCTTAGGTGCAAAAGTAGAACATGCGTGTAACAATCCTAATAGGATTAGGAGCATCGATGATGCAGGAGCAAAGCTTTGAAACCGAAAAAATAAGGTCAATGGGTACAAGAGCAATATTTTCAAGTGGACTAGGAACATGAGTAGGGGTTTGAAAGTCCACAATCGAGGATGATTTTGTAAGTAAGCAAGTGTTTTTGTAAGGAGTGTATTATTTTATCCTCGTTATAAATGAGGTTATAAAGAAGAGAATTTTATTTTATAAATGATCTATGTTGTTCAACAAATTTGACCATATCCTCCTAAATTCTACACACTTTGGGGAAAAACATCTTGTTTTCAAAATCCATGATAGATACAAGAATTCAACACTAAAAAAGTTTAAGACGTCAAACTCAAAAAAATGCAACATGTGAGTACAACACCCCCTAAATGTTGGCACTTTATAATTGAGTGTGTGTTACAATAATGGCATTTTATAATTTTAGTGTGTTTCTCAAAATAAATAGTTCTAATGGAATAAACATGAAAAAATAAGCACTTTTAAAAAAACAACACTCAATTTCGAGTTGTCTATCAAAAGTTACAAGCTTTTTACTTTGTGCTTTAATATTTATTTTTAAAAAACATAAAATTTCTTTTACCTACACTCCTTAATTTACTTTTCTAGAAAAAACTTTCCAATTATGTATTTACAAAATGGAAGAAGAAAAAAACCATTACTCGAATGTGAAAAACCCATAAACTATTTTTTTGGTTCTTCATTTCTTTGGCACTAATTTCTAAAATCCTCAAAGGTAACATGGATCTACAAGATCCCTAGATCCTCATCACATAGGAACTCTGCAAAACGGAATAAAAATCATTACCAAACGCGAAAAACCCAAAGCAAGCATTTTCTCGGACATTTTACTTCACCGACACGGATTTCTAAATGGATCTGCAAATCTTCAAATCCTAGCTTCATAGGAACTCTACAAAGAGGAAGAAAAAACCCGATGCCGAATACGAAAAAACCCAAGAAAAAACCCATAAACTATTTTTTCTAGAGTTTTTGTCTCTAGTTCGTTCTTTGTCTCTGCATGGATTTCTAAGATTTCTAGATCCTCACCAAATAGAACTCTACAAAGCAAAATAAAAAAACCCAATACTGAGCGTGAAAATCCCAAAAAAACCCATAACTGTTATTAGGACTTTCCACCTCCCGACATGGATTTTCAAGTGGATCTATACATATATGTGTCCTTTTATACAAAACTAAAACAAACTCAAAAAAAACAAAGCGTGTCCTTGAATGACCAAGTTTACTGATCGTTCATGGGGTTTTCCACCTTTTGAAACCAACAGAGCCCTCCATTTTATGTAAAAATGGATGTTGCAAGAAAGTGCTAAAAAATTCCAATATATATATAAAAACATATGGATATTTACATCATCTTCCACTGATAGCATGAAATGAATAATAAGAAGAATGTTCCTAGCCATGAAGATCTCACATGATAATACCACACCACATTTAATAAGTTGAAAGGAATTCATAAAAACAACCTTACAAAAAAATTTACAACCAAAGAGCTAAAATATCATATACGGAAATCCATCATAATATCATTTTCTCATTACATGAATTAGCTCAATAAGCAGGATGTACATATAAGAGCGGGGAAGTGCAACTACTACCTAGATCAATGGTGAAGAACTCCCACTAACTAATTATGGCAATTAAGTTAACTCCACAAGACTAGAAAGATAACTCATTGTGAATTTTAGTGGCTAATCTTCGTTAATTCATGAATAGTTTAGATTTTGAAATTTGGATTTGGCTAATTTTGAGGGGTTAGGTCGCTTGTTATTTCACCTAAATTTTACTGGGTACAAGTTAATTTTTGGATTGATTCTCCTAGCATTTATAGTAATATCCAAATTTTTATATTCAAATCACCTTTACCATATGTAAAAAAGAGAAATTTGCTACCATTTGATAGCCTAATGCTACCAGTAGGCAATCAGTAACTAGGTACAATATTTCCTTTGATTTGTGGCATTCGCCAAGATTTTGAAAGTCATTTATAGAAATTTGCCAAGTAATATCTATGGTTATTTTTAGGGGGTCTTAAAATTTACCCCGAGCTACTAACTCCACACAACCGGTAAGTTAACTCAACACAACTAGTAAGCTAACTCCACACAACTAGTACACCTAAGCAAGTTAACCCAACAAGTGTAGGGATAACCTAAGTCTAAGAACTATCCTAATAAACAAATAAAATAATAGATAATAACATACACTAACAGAAATGATATTGCAAGCATTGTATTTCATGTGATTTAAGACCATTTGATGATTTACTAAGGATATTTATACATATATACAAAACTATGAACTAGTTAAGCGGAGTTTTAATGTTTTTAAGCTCGGTAAATTACATTTTTAATCACTATAGGTGGTTTTAGAAGGTGAGACTTGTTCCTAAAGATGTGAAATGGGCATACATAACCTAACAACCAAATTTGAAGCTTTGAAATTGAGATTTGTCTTTTAAAAACCTTAAAATCTTGCTTCTCAAGTCGTGGAGAAACCTTACCTAGGGTTTTAGCAATTTTTTTGATTTTAAGGGTTTTAAATCTTTTGAAAGACTAAAATTGGTAATGTAGAACTTCTTAAGCATCCCTCACCATATTTTAGTGGTTTTGACTCTTGTTTAGTAATTTATCATGTGCGGAGGCCTTATTTCCATTAAATTTTGTTGTAGAGACTTAGAAGACCTAATTGAGGCTTGGGATAGTCATTTTGGAAGCATTGCCTTGGGTTTTGGAGTCTAATATTTGGTATCAAGATATAACTCATTAATGGGTATCCAAAAGGGGCAAGAGTTTCTCATAATTCCATGTGGATCTCTTTAATAATAAATTTTATGTAAAATCAAGTCTACTAGGAAATAGACCTAGTTGTGAACTGAGGTAGGTGAGTTGAAGGGTTTGATTTTCCTTATAGGTTCTAAAATTTTGTGTGAAGCTACAAATCCATAATGGGTATCTAAAATGGTTTATATTTTGTTCTCGGTCCTTATGAGTCTTCCCCAACAATAAGGTTAATATGAAATCGGGGTTATAAGATAGAGGACACAGATAAGAAGGGGAAAGAACTTAATTTATCTAAATTTCTTATGGTTCTAATAAAAATAGATGTGCGAGAACATGAATTTATGTTGGTTGGTGAATGTATTGGCATTCGAACCTTGGAAGAATATTTCTTAAGCCAAAAATTGTTTTAGGTGAACTAGACCACAAGATAGTAAACTATTCTTAATAAATAAAAGAAGAAATTTTAAGTGATTAAGCTAACGAAGTAATTGTTTTTTCAGTAAGAAACTCTCCCTCGCATCATGTGGTATCGAGAGAGCATTTGGCATCATAAGATGACTTGAAATAAGGTTGAGATTCCTTAAAGAAAAGAGAATTGATTTGTCGACTAGTGAGTTGCATTGAGAAGTCGAGATGCCACCAAGAAGAGTACCTAGAGCATGTGTTCATATAGGGGATGTTATCTTAGAGGAAATAAGAAATATGATATTAATTTTTGATGCTAAATTCACAACAATATAGGTAAATCTAAGAAGAGAAGCAATTACAAAAGACATGAGTGACAGACAGGAAGAACCACAAGTTGTTTTAGCCAAGGAAAGATTGAAGAACAGGAAGAAGGACAAATATATAGGTTTCTCAAAGTGATAATGGGACAAGGATCCGAACCGAAAGTGGATATTCCTGCCTATGTAGGAAGTCTTGATGGAGAAGAACTCATTGACTTGGGTTCCGAGTTAGATAGATGTTTTAAGTATTAAAATGTTCCTAAAGAAAACAAGGTGAAATTTTCTTGTACAAGGCTAAAAGGAAATGCAACACTTTGGTGGGATTTCATACATGATGAGAGGATAAAGAAAGGCAAAAGGATAATTAAATCCTAGGATAAGATGGTAGCAAAACTCAAAGAAAAATTTCTACCTAGTGATTATCATACTAACTTGTTTAAGAAGTTGCAAAATCTGAAACAAAAAGAGATGAGTGTCAAAGAGTATACAAAAGAATTTTATAAATTGGCCATCGGATCTGATCATATGGAAAATGATATGGAGAATATAGCCATGTATCTTAATGGGTTAAGATACAACATTCAAGATGAACTCAACCTAGTAAGCCCAAGGACCGTAGAAGAATGTTATCGATTAACTCTAAAGGCATAAGACAAGTTGAGTGGGAGGGAAATGCAGCATACTAGAGGTATAGCTAGAGGATTTAGAGGTAGAGGACAATAAACAAATAGAGGATATTAGCAGTAAAATCAAGAAGAATATGCAAACATCTCTCATGTACAAAATATTTCAGGAGGTGGATACTCAAGAGGAGGTTATCCTTATAGAGTAAGATGTAACTTTGGAGCAGGAAGAGGAGAATTTATAGGAAGTTTCTTTAATTGCAACAATTTTTCTAGACATAGGTCATATGGATGCCTAGAAAACCCTTAAGCAAGTGGTAGTAGAATGAGTAAGGTAAGAAATCAATTGTTGCATGTTGATGAAGAAGAGAGTGTAGGATCACCATCTCATGTTGAAGAACCTAAAATAGGAGAAGATTTGATGATGAGAAAAGTGTTATTGAAACCAAGCAAAGAAGTGGAGGAGCCAACCCAAAGGAAGACCTTTTTCATGACAATGTGTAAAAGTGTTGCAAACTTGTAGTTAACAATGGAAGTACTTGATAATTTATTATCTTCTGAAATGGTGGAAAATTTGGGACTGAAAAGGTTGCCACATATGAACCCTTATAAAGTGTCTTGGATCCAAAAGAAACAACAGTGTTCATATGTGAACATTTTCCTGTAGATTTTCAAATTGGGAGTTATAAATATAAGGTGTTTTGTGATATAATGCCAATGGATGTGTCTCTTGTGATATTAGGAAGGCCTTGAAAATATGCCAAGAAGACTACTCATGATGGAAGAAGGAATATATACCTTAGAAAAGGATGGCATATGTCATACCTTTCTACCTTTGATAGAAGAAGGAGATGGAAAAGAAACTAGACCATGTATCATGATGATGGGTGAATAGGAATATTTACAATAGGAGAACAAAAACAATCTTGAACCAAAGGGAGTAATAACTGAAAATATGTACAATGTTTATGTGGGTTTTGTTTGTCTCACTAACCACTTCATTTTTGCTTTCTTCTATATTGGATGTTGAACTACACTGGTTACTGGGTGTGAAGCTTTGCAATCTACTCGTGGCGATAATCTTCCTTAACTAATTTCCCTCAACATTGTAATTTTCTCCCTTGTACCCCTATACAAGCACTTTGCCACAAGTTCAATGGAGTGTCCTTGTGTGATCCCCAACCAATTTTTCCACCCACAACATTTAGATAGGATTAGGATTGTTACATTCAATAATGGGAGTTGTACCATTCAATGCAGAGAGGGCATAGTTAGTGAACATTAGTGGGGATAATAGGAGTGGAGGCTTATGAGGTGAATATCAAGGTTGAGGTCATGGTGGTGATAGAGGAAGGTTTGCTTAAGGAACGTGTTATACTTGTGGATCCCCTAATAATTATCAGCGTGATTGTCCTCGGAATATAGTTTTTCATGGTGTGGGTAATAGCATAAGTTAGAGGATTGCCCATATCTATGTGATCAAATGAGTAAAAACAAGAAGAAAGATAAGGGCACGAGGATGATCAAGGTGTAACACGTGAATGTTGATCATTGAATGCCTAAAAATATGCCCGATCTGTAATTACAACCCATGTTATTCACAACGCATGCTCGGGAAGTATGTGCGCGCAAGCATCCGAAGGTCAAGCCACTTATCACGAGGCAAGAGGTAATACATACTAAGCATCCACATGAGGCACATCGAAGGAGGTCTACTAAGATACTATGGGAGTCATCCGGGGCTGCGGGATGAAATATAGTGTTTAAAGGAGCAAGTGCGTGAGAGAGAACGTCTGCAAAAAAATTAAGCTCTCATGAGAAGGATGTGGATGAATTGAAAGAGATATGCAAGATGTTATGCCGGGGAAAATATTATTCCTCTACTATATGAATGAATACA
Organism: Taxus wallichiana var. yunnanensis; assembly: GCA_018340775.1. Taxonomy (NCBI): domain Eukaryota; kingdom Viridiplantae; phylum Streptophyta; class Pinopsida; order Cupressales; family Taxaceae; genus Taxus; species Taxus wallichiana. Next base: position 548,225,544 of record CM031241.1, read on the forward strand.
TGATAAATTTCCACACGCTGGAACTAAGCACAAGAGGTATATACTTTATGCAAATCTACCCCCTCAGAATCATGAATTTGACAAAGAGATCACACTTTATGTCTTGATTGATGGATGGTTAGTATGAAATATCCTTATAGATACGGGCGTTGAAGTGAATGTGATAACTCTGGATGCATGGAATCAGATGGGTAGACCAACATTGTAGTCATCTTCCAATGTGTTGTATATGGTGAACAAGACTAGGGCTATGCCTATTAGGGTGTTGAAGGATGCATCCATTACCATTCGGAGCCAAGTTTAATGGAGACTTTGAGGTATTGGAATTTGCTAAAGCTGACAAATTTCCAGCATTACTTGGACGGCCCTGGTGTTATGCGAATAATGTTGATTTTTGCTTTAACAAGAGGTACATCAGTTTTGAGAACAAAGATGAGCACGTGATCATACCTTTGCATGATAAGAAGGAAGAGCCTTATGTTGAGCCCTTTATTAAAGAAGAGCTTAATCAAATTTATGTACGAGACGATGCGCGATCCGAACATGTGAAACCATTAAAGGAATGTGTACTTCAATGGGAAGACGTGTAGTCTATAAGTAACACTACTAGTGTTGCTTGTGATAATTGGCTCGTGGAACGTGCACGAGATGGTCGGGTGTGAAGTTAAAGGGAAAGACACCAGGATGATTAGGTCGCGCATGGTAAGGCGGTTAGGTTCAACTCAGGTATGAAGGTATATTGGCGAAGGGAATACATTCTTATGCTCCATGTAAACTCGGTGTTAGAATGAATGAGATAGAAGAAACATGTTTGTTTAAACCTTGTCTTTGGACAACAATGCGTTGGTGGGTTACACATGGATATAACCTCTTGGAATGAAGAGAATTGAGAATCATCTTTTCCACCGTGTTCATTTAGAATAATGTACCTACACACATATGTGAATATAATGGTAATACTTTGGCCTCGATACACGTCCATAATTGTGAGAGACTATGGGTGTAAGGCCAAGATGCTTTGCCTCCATCCCTATGGGTACATAAGTTCTACTCACGAGGATCTGTTTCCCGAAAGGATGGGGGATTAGGATCTGTGTAGACTACATAAAATTTAATGTCATATGTGTCATAGATCCTTTTCCCACCCCATTCATAGAGGAAATCCTTGAAGGAGTTGTTGGACGTGATATATATTCTTTTACATATGGGTTTTTAGGGTATCACCAAGTGTGCATTACACGTGAAGATATGGAGAAGACCACTTTCACTCTGCGAGTGGGGAAGATTTGCATATGCAATTGTGCCTTTTGGATTGAAGAATGCACCACCATATTCTCATGTATTTTTGTGCATGCTTTTCATGATTTTATTCACAAATTCTTGTAGGTATACTTGGATGACTAGAATGTCTATGGGCTTGTTAAAGATCATTGTGATAATCTGAGGCTCATGTTTGAGAGGTGCAAGAAGTTGAGCATCTCTCTTAACATTAATAAGTTTATTTTTGCTACACCTTTTGGCACTTTTCTTGGGCACATTATTTGTACATTCATAGCTTTCCATTTGAGTTGCACCGTTAGTTGATTAGAGGAGATTTTTACAAACTAGGTCGTGATGAGATCTTGCATCGATGTGTCCTTGAACATGTGTGCTAATCCATTATGGAGGAGGCTCATGGTGGAATAACAGGAGGAAATTATGCAAGTGGTTCCGCTGCATGCAAGATCCTTGTGAATGGCCTTTGGTGAGAAACCTTGTACAAGGACACCAAGGAATATGTGAAAGCATGTGATCATTATTAGTGCCTTGGGAAGCTTGGACATAGAGATGAGATACCCTTAAGACCTATTGCAAGCACAAAACCCTTTGAGAAATGGACTATTGACTTTGTAGGACCTATTGCACCACCTACATGTAGGACTAACGTGTGCTACATTATCACTTGCACAAACTATTTGACAAGGTGGGTAGAGGTAGTTCCTATAAAGGATTGTACTACCTCCATAACATCAAGATTCTTAAGGGAAAACACTATTAGCTGGTATGGTTACCCATTAAGCATGACAAGTGATAGAGGAACACATTTCTTAAATGAGACAATAAGAATCCTATTGGTGGAGTTTATGGTGGCACACCATAATACAACTCCTTATCACCCTAGAGCTAATGGTATTGCAGAGGCTTTCAACAAGATTTTGGGACAAACGCTTATCAATATTTTTGATGTTGGAAGAAAATATTGGGATGATAAAGTATCGATTGTATGTTGGGCATACAGGACCACTTATAAGAATTTGAATAAGGCCACACCTTTTAGATTGGTGTTTGGCACGGAGGTTGTGCTCGATTTGAATTTATGTTGCCATCCATGTGTATTTCATGTGCAGTGGACTAGATGATGAGTGAGAACTTTAGAAGAGTGCATTGAAAAAATAATGCAATTGGATGAACGGCGCGCCATTTCGCATTGGAGCCAAAAGACTAATAAGGAAAGGTAGAAGGCTTGGCATGATAGGCACATTAATAACAAGACATTTGCAATAGGAAAGATGGTCCTTCTCTATGAGTCCAATTTTGTGTGCCACCTAGGAAATTTGAAGGTGCATTGGTTGGGACCTTTTGTAGTAACCAAGATACTTGAATTAGGTGCATGTCAATTGCAGGCGTTGGATGGCACCATGTTTCCCGGTTACTTGATAGGAGTAGGTGAAGCCCTAATATAAATTAAACTTCTCGGTGTTTGTCATAATGCAACATTTCCATTTAGATTAGGTTTCCCTTTCATGTTTTGTTTTTCTTTTTCATTCTCTATTTTCCTTGTTTTATGATAATAAGCGTATTTGCATGCAAGAATTTGATTATTATATATTGAGTTCATGCACAGAGGACCGTGCATAATTTTAATGTGAGATGAACTAAGTACGAATGCGCAAAAGATACACCTTGTAGTTGTTTGAAGGAGATATTAAGTGGATTAAAGATGTACGTATGATGGTAGAAGGATGGTGTGTTGGTTGTAGGGTGTGCGCACGGGAAAAGAGGAAAAAGGTGTCATAATAAATGAGAAGGATGGCAATAATAAGAAAATTACTCAAGATGAAGACCACGCATGGAAAAGGATCATGTAGTGTAACATGAGGTAGGCAGTAATAGGATAGACTACTTGGTGGAAAGTGTAGAGGAAAGATGTATAGCGGCAGTCATAGGAAGCGCGCGTGAGGAGGCCTTTGGCTTAGAAGTAGTATGTGCACTAGAAGGTTATAATTGCACTATGAGTAAAAAAGCATCCAAAAGCATGAAAAAATCAAAAAATCATAATTAAAGCTAAGGATGGTGGTAGGTGAAGAGAAATTAATGTGAAAAAATCAAGAAAATCTATAAAAAGGAGGTCAAGCAACTTCATTCTTACCTTGCACAAGAGATTATTTGAGCCTAGAAGAGCGATTGAAGTGCAAACAAGTGCGAAGTACATGTGAAGAGGAGAAATTCAGTGAACCTATGGAAGATTTGGCATGGCACAGTGAGGACTCCTTCATAGGAAGTGTGAGGGAAAGGTAAAGGTATGCAAAGAGAAGGATACAAGGTTTGAGTGATGAGTTACATAAATGAGGGTTGAGAAGAAAAATTCGTAGCTAGGGAACATGGGTTAAAACGAACTAGAAAAGGCAAGGAGGAAAGGAGTTGCAGGAGTAAGAAATGGTGAGTGATCTAATACATAGGGAACCTTTTGAGTTAGAAAATTTTAATTACAACAGTTAGCAATGGCACCCAAGAAGTCAGTAAACAAGGGAAAAAATCTCGTGACCGAGGAAGCACCAGATGAATGGTTTACAGAAAAGCAATACTCAGGCAAGGTCATATAGGGTAATTCATGAAAGTCACAATTGAAAAAATGCAAGAGTATCGATTTTAACCATCACTCAGAGAATAATGAGGGTGATATTGAGAAGGACATGGTCATGAAGACAAACGATAAGACGGAGTCAAGGAAGAGAATTTATGATGACTTCGTGCATAAGACCTTGGAGAGTATAGGATTTTTACAAATTTTTGAGCTGTCATTCTTCGGGAAACCAGAATTCATGTATCAATGGTTAGTATCACAAGTCCATGAGGACTATTTTTATTTTATAGGTAGGAGAATGTGCATCACAACACAGTTGATAGGAAGAGTGATGAGGTTGTGCGGTTCGAGAGAAGAGATAGAACTAGATTTGGATGATGATACGGAGTAGAAGCCACTGTATTTGAGCTTAATTATCATAAGGGAGGTCATGCATGGATGTAGTAGGTGTCATAGACCACTGGAATGAGAATGGTTGCACATTTGGTAAGTTGTAAACTAGGCGCATCGAGAGGTGAAACCAAGTGAATAAGCGATGGCTGCATATAGCGTACAAGATGGAAAATAAGACTTACTATAATATCACGTAGTACATCACTAAAGGCATCATTGAGGAGGTGCACATTCAAGAAGATAAAGGTGAGAAAATTACTTTAGGTGTTATCTTGCTTCATTTGGTCTTTTGCAAGATTGAGGTACCAGATGGACCCAAGGAGAAGATGTGGATATATCCTATGGAAAACAAGTCTCCGGCCCAGAGGTTCACCCAATTTACTTGTGATGGTAGTATCATTGGTGCCTATAAGTAGCAAGTAAGTAGAAAAATGGTATAGAAGGATGTGTGAAGCATTTGAAGGTGAATGGCACATACCGAGAGAATTTCCCTTGGTCTTAGATGGCCAAGCAAAATTTTCGCCTACCAAAATTTTGTTTGAGCATGGTTTATATGAAGTATGGGGATAAAATCCCATGGTGTAAGCTACCATTTGCATTTATAGTGACATACTTCAAATATTTTGTGAATATACTATATAATATGAAGATGATGAGATTTGATGTAGATAAAGTGGACACATATTACCATATAGTATGGAAAACCTATTTCTACCCCAACAAGACAACTTACAAAGAAATGATGGAGTCAGATGATATTGACATCACTCCTGAGTCCATGGCGATTGGGAAGATAGAAAGTCACGCATGAATATGTCTACCCAAGACCCAAATTCCATGATGGGAAGTATGTTTGTGGTGAGGATGTGAAACTTCCGAGGCCCTCCTAAAGGAAAGTATATAGTAGACCCCAAGAGGATGCATGAGGCTACTTCTCTTAGGTAAGAAGAGGAATAAATAAATATTGATCTTGAGGTTGAAGAGATGAAGAAGGAATAAAGTGGTGTGCTTGACTAAGGCCACGAAGAAAGATGAGAAGAAAACATAAGGATCAAATCATTGGCGCAAGGACCTCTAAATTTGTTATAAGTTCATTAAGGATAATGACAATTGTACAAAGCCCAAAAAATAAAAAGAGGAGAAGGCGCAAGCTAGTGCACAAGAGTCACAATGATGAAGAAGGGTTTTCAGACGAGGTTGCGCACAACATAGATTCTCTAACTATTCATAATTTGGAAAATGAAGAAGAGTCTAGGAGTGAGGAGACACATCGTGACGCGGAGGTGCCCAGTGATCATGAAGAAGGTCCCATTAGAGGGGATGAATAAAAGGAAAGGAGTGATTGCAATCCATTCATGGAGCATGGAGGAGCTTCTAGTGAAAAATAAGGGGGTATGTTCTCAGGCACCGAAACTCATATACCCACAAGAAGGCATACTCATGGCCGAAGGGGAAGAAATTTTATGCACACCGACATTAGGTATGCCAATGATCCTACAAAGATAATACGCACAAGGTTCCAAAGCACTCTCCCTACTGAGCAATTGTATTGGTGGGAGATGATTGATCCGGAAGGCATGAATATGTGCACCAAAAATATGCTTTCCTGGAGCAAGCAAATACATGTGGATGATCTTGAGTTCGATGTAAGTGAGGAAGCATGTATCAGGTGCAGAATGAAAAAGGCACCTCACGTGACCCATGTAACGGTAAATCCTATTGAGCTCACTAATGAATGGGCTAGAAATTCCTTAACAAATATGGTGTAGAAGTGCCTCGTAGAAATTTAGATAAGGGGAGCACTCTTAGGAAAATGATTCATGAAAACAAATAAAGAACATGAGGTACAGAAATGTACTTAGGCATGGGACAAAGTAGAGAAGCGCACGAAGGTTGTGATGGATATGGTAGTCCATGTTGCTGATGAAATCTTAGAGGTGCACCCGAATTTGATGAACGAACTAAGGAAAATTACCCTTCGGTCTTGCATTACATTACTTAAGATTTGGTTCATATGTTACTCAAGGAGAATTCAACTATGCAAGGGGAGACACAAGAGGACATAGCAGCAAAGAAGGAGAAGAATAAGAAGATTTTAGTGTGGAAAGTTTTGGATCTATAAGCCATGTTGCATACCATAAAGTATGCTTTGAAGAATTCGGGATGGGCCTTTGATCGTATTCAATATCTTGACCCCATCCTCAAAGAATACACTACTCAAGAGGAGGTTGATTTAGCAAGTACGCAAGATGCAAAGAAATAAGGGAAGCTTGGGCGAGAGGAGCTCCTAGCAGAGATTACACAGAAGAAAGATTCCCTTAAGATAGTAAGGGACACTTATGAAAATAGGCTTAAGGAGCTAGGATCCCTCATTGCATGGAATTTGGATAACATGGAGGGGTTGATCTCAAGTCTAGCCAGGGGTAATAAGGGAATTAAAGCATAAGGGTGAAGACATGAACCCCGAGGGTATGGTGGAGAAAATAGGCTTAATCCTAGAGACACCACAAAAATTTTGATAGAATGGGGTGAATTGGAGAGCACCCTTAATAAGGATTTCCCAAAATATTTCAGCCGATTGAGGAATAGGATATCAATGCGCATTGCAGATTACTTTTTTCTTTTGACTTATTCTTTGTGTTCGCATTATTTATTCTTTCTTGAATATTCTCGAGACAAGTTTTTCCAAATATGGAAAACATACCTAGTGTGGGGAAATGTTGGGTAGATAAGATATGAAGGTTGCATGGAAGAATGGGGCGTGTGAGAGTATTATGGCGGTGTGCTCAAGAAAGCTAGAAACAACGCGTAGGGAGTTCACTCCCGGTGAGACGAGGATTTAGGACTTAGCCAATTTTGTTAAGTACGAGCTAAAAATAGAAACGTAAGATGAAGTGCCAACCAAGAAAAGGGATAAAACAGGTGACTTAAAGAACCGTAAAGGATATTTTGGAAGATGAACATGCAGATTAAGCACACACATGGAGGCTATTAATAGGATAAAGCAAGTTTTATTTATAGGATGGTTTATTATTAGTTGTTTTTTAAATCATGCATGTAGTCTATTTTTGGGCATGCCTATTATTAGGAGAGTGCATGGGCGGTGAAGGGAAAGTCCCCACCCCTATATATATATATATATATATATATATATATATATATATATATATATAGTACTACATTTGAGTTTTGGAAGTGCTAGAGTATATCGTGATGGTTTAGGGTTTGATGTTGCGTACATGGTTTTTAGCAACTAGTTTTGTTTTCAGCTTTTGTGATGTAATACTTTTGTTATAATGGAATATGATGGATGGATTATGATCATTGATATGTCTAAATATGGGGTTGTGTCTTTGTAGTTGATTCTTGTTATGATTTAATGGTAATTATTGTTGTTTCCTTACTAAATGTGTTTCCAACTAAGTATATGCAAGGGTTAAGGGTTATTGAATGAATACTAGGCTAAGTATCATTATGAATCTACAAGCTAACATCTTGACAAGAAAACACAAAGGAGGGACCTGGTAGTTGCATGTACTTTAGGTGAGCATTTAGTCTGTTGAATGAGGTGTTAGCGCACATAACACTTGAAGGGAAATTTAAGACTATATTCTTGTACTCTAGACCAAGATCCATAGTGCCCTTGAGATATCTCAAGATCTACCTTGACACTTTCCAATAAAAACTTTGTTTTCCTACTTGAACTATGAAAGATAGATAACTACAAAGTTGATATCCCATCTAGTATAATTCAAGTAAACGAGACTCCCAATTAACTCGTCGATAGAGAGTTTACTTCCTAGTGGAGATGGATTTGCACGAGATAATTGAATTCTCGTCTTTATAGGTGTACAACAATCGATGTGTAATCCATCATCCTAAATTTTAGAGTGTTGTCTTGGTATATTTCAATTGAGAAACAAAGATATGATTTTCGAGTCTTCCATACTTGTAATCCAAGACAAGAACTTGCATGATCCTAAGTTATGTCAAGTTGAATGATCGATTAAGATATTTCTTCGTTGCATAGATCATATTCACTGTGCTGAAAAATGATGAAAAGATCATTGACATATACAAAAACTATAACAATTTCTCCTCCTTTCCTCTTGTGGTAGATATTGGGATCATATAGATTCCTCTCGAATCCATGTTGAATGAGATGCTCAAAAATTGTGATGTACTAAGCCTGAGGTGCTTGTTTAAGGCCATACAAATATTTGATGAGTCTACCTACCTTTTTTTTCTTCTTTAGTATGATAAAACCATTTGGTTAAGTCATGTAGACTTCTTCTATAGATCTTTGTTTAGAAAGGCACTTTTCATGTCCATCGGTGGACTTTCCACCCAAAGCTGTGTAGCTAGAGAAAAGATCATCCGATTGTTTTGATCTTAGTTGTGGGATAAAATTTCTCCTCATAATTTATGCCTTCCTTCTTTACATATCCCTTTATTATGTGTCTTGTTTTGTACTTTTCAATACTCTCATTTGCTTTGTACTTAGTTTTTAATATCTTTTGGAGAGGAAATTTTTGGGTGGACAAATTTATGAATTCCTTGCCACCACTCTTGGAATCTAAGTCCCTCTACTTAACCTAGTCTGAGCTTCCATGTATGCATGCATGAGAATGTATGGATTTCTTTGGTGTCCTTTCGGTCGGGGATCCAACAGCGGCACTCCACGACCTGCGGCAAAAGCTTGCGGTTATCTCTGATAAGGGGAATTTTCTATGAAGGTGGGAAAGGGAGTGAGAAAAGAGGTAGGAGAACTAATGTTGCAGGTAGAAAATTAGATTCCTGCATGCACTAGTTAGAAATTTCAACACATGCATTCATGAGAAGAAACAACTCTGCAAATGGCAACAAGACGAGATAAGATTGTGAACTCAAAGTTTTTGAAATCTCCTCATCAAAGAGGCTACAAAATCCTTCTTCTTGTATTGATGCTTAAACAGAAGTTGTACATAATGAGGGAATGGAAGAAATTTGAGAATGGAGGAAATTAGAAGAAAATGGCTATCTCCTTTTCTTTCTCTAAGTACAATGCACTCGTGAGTTTACAAGATCAATTGCCAACCCGTCCAATGACAAGCGTGAAGAAGCCATTAAATCTCCTCCAAGAAATGGTTACAACTTCTTCTTCTTTAGCAAGAAATGGTTACAACTTCTTCAATCCTTCGCGTCCATTCAGATTCTTGATTCACGAAGAAACGCCAATGGTGGAAAAACCATACTTTTCATAATGCAGCCATTACACTCATTTTGTAACTTTAAATTTGAACCGTTCATCTTGCCTTTGAAACTTTAAACCAGAGTCATCCACATGGGAGAAATTTACTAGAGCGGGCATGGAGGATTCCTTTTGCATTTTGTGACTTTATAGAGATTTGGCATTTTGGAACATTTTGGCCCGCTCACCCGCTTTTGATATGGTCTTGACACGTGGCCTCACTTGAGTGGAGACAGAGTCGCGGGCCACTTTTATAATTTTACCTTTTTCATGTGGGATAAAAAACACAAATCACTCCGTCGGCCTACTTTGACCTTCGATGAAGGCTTAATGTTTGACTTTCTCCCTTATAGCATGATCGGGGTTGTGGGTCACTTTATGCCTTTTAGCCCTTTTTACAAAAAAGGCTCAAAACCTCAAAGTTCTCCACCGACTGCTTCCCCGATTTGACTTTCCAATGGTGGGCCCAAGATTTGACTTTTTCCTTTATGTTTGGCGGGGCTGCGGGTCACTTTATGACTTTTAGCCTTTTTTACAAAGAGGCTCAAAACCTCAAATTTCTCCACCAACCCACTTCCAATTAGATATGTCCACGTACCTGTGGATAATAGAGCCAAAATTTGACGAGGAAGAGAATGCTCGTCATTCATGACTTTGGAAAAAATGCAGAGAAGAAGAAAACTCCACCATTTCACACCTAATTTTCAAAATTCTTTCGTGAACCAAGGAATTGAGAACAATACAAGATTCAACAATCCATGACCATAGAAAAGATGGGCAATTTCATTCAAATGGAGGTTGCAATAGAATTTTCACACGTCTACAGACGGAAATGGAAAATTGATCAAACCACAAAGACTGGAGAGTTTAAACAACTTCAAAGCATGAATGTCTCTATCTTTTTAGACTTTCGACTTTACTTGAACACTTCTAGAGGGCGTGAGCTCAAAAATTTTGAATTTGACTTAGAAAATGAGGGGGGGATTTTTAGGGCGACAACAGTTGGCTCTAGCTTGGGGATTTGACATGGAATGAACATAGTGAAGACATAACATGGGAATCCATAATCTCAATCTCTAGACCCTATAATTCGTTGACCAGTGCCTTATCCATTGGGTCTTGTAGAGTCATGTACAACCTATAACAAGAGATAAAGAAGAAGGAAACACATGCGCACACAAAAAGGATGAAAAAGAAACACACAACATGAAGGGAAACACACATAGCAATCACCTATGGTACAAGGTGGGGGACAACCCGGTTTCACTGATGATACAATTTCAAGTATTTCCCACTCTGAGGCAATTCCAACTATGTTCCATCTAAATATGAGAGAAGAAAAGCATTCTCACCACAAGCTTCACGAATTTGGAATGGGTTGAGCCATAATGAATCTAACTTTCCATGGTTGCCTTTTGGTTCTCTTCTATTGTCCCATAGCAGGATGAAGTCTCCAAATTTGAATTCTCCTGCCTTGGCCTTCTTATCAAAAATATTCTTTACTTTCAATTGGTGCTCCTTAATGCGATCCACCACTTGGAGTCTATTTTCTTCCAGCTTCTCAAGAAAGAGGATCCTCTTGTCAATGGAATCCTTGTACTAACCATCTTCTATTACCCGTAGGAGCTTGAGTTGGCATCTCGATCGTGAGAGGAATTTTTCTTCGACTCCATACAACAGTTGGAATGGTGACATACATATTGACTTCTTGGGATTGATTCTATTCACCCACAATACGTCGTATAACCTTTTGTGCTAAATCCTTTGATTCTTGTTTACAAGCTTATAGAAAATGGTCACAATGTTCTTGTTGCTCGATTTTCCTGTCTATTTCCTTATGGATAGTAATCGAAGAATGAGATAGGGAGATTCGTAGCCATAGAAAAACTCGATCAAGTATCTTGAAGAGAAATAGGTAGCATTATCTACTACAATCTTATGTGGTACTCCAAAATGGACTATAATATTCTCCTTGATGCGATTGCATACTATTTCATGTTGGCTTGTTTAGCGGAATGGCTTTCACCCATTTAGTGAAGTAGTTTGTTGCTATGAGTATATAGGTGTGCCCCGTGCTTGAGTGAGGGTTCTGAACACTAATGAAGTCCAACCTCCACTATTGAAATGGTTCTTTAATAACCACAGTCTTGAGTGGTAATGCAGCGAGTTGTGGTCTTCCAACAAACTATTGGCATGCTTTCCATTTAGAAACCCAATCTCGAGTGTCTGCAAAGATGGTGTGCCAATAATACCATCCTCGGAGGATCTTGTGTGCAATGACCATTACTGAAAAATTTCCACCACATGTCCGGTAATGGTATGCTTTAAGAAACTTTTCTTGTTTCCCTTTATCTACACACCTGAGGAAACAACCATCCGGCCTCTTTTGTAAAAAGCGCATGATTCCATATTATAAATTTAGCTTTCAACCTTGACTTGAGTGTTATCCTTTGCTTGTAATCAAGATGGGGAGGGCATTCTCTATAAGTCAGGTAATATGCAATATCAGCATACCACTCATCAATAGTGGTGATAAAGAGAACATGTGGGTCATCTTATGAACAAGTTGAGCAAGCACAGTTTTCTTTGCCATATTGAAATTTGAGTGTTTCATCTTCAGCAATCAACTTGCACAAACCATTTCCCCTTACCATATTGGAGGGTCAAATCTCCAAGTCATATTCTTGAGTCTTTGCAATCCAATTTCCTCTTTTAGCTTCGGGATCCTGTTGTGTCAAGATGGACTTGATTGCACTACCGAGGACCATCACCACCGTATGGGAATTAAGAATGTAAAACCTAAAGTTTTTTATAGCCTTGACCACTACATAGGCATGCTTCTCTAATTGGCTATATTTTAGCTCATGATTTTTCAAAGGACAACTCATGAAAGCAATAGGTGCTTTCATGCCTTCATCATTTTTCGGATGAGAACAACAAAGAACGTATGTTTTGATGCATAACAATACATGATGAATTATTTTTTAAAATCTGGAGATACAAGATTTGGAGCCTTGGTAATGTATTTCTTGATCTCTTCGAATGTTTCCTTCCCTCCATTGTTCCATTTGAAGTTTGCTTTTGGTTTCATCATGGAATTGATATGCTTCATCAACTCAAGTGAAACACAGGCCTGCACAAGATGACAAAGAAAGTTCACCTTTCTGAAGAATGAATGAACTCCTTTCTTGCTTGTGGGTAGGGCTAATGCTTGAATGGATCTAATCCTCTTAGGATCTACGTGTGCTCCATGTTTTTTCATGATGTGCCCCAATAACTTGCCTTCTGTGACTCCAAAAATGCACTTTTTTGGATTTAGTGATATTCCGTGTTTCCTACACCTTGTAAGTACCTTTTCCAAGTGATAGATATGATCTCCCATCTTCTTTGAAAATACTGTGAGATCATCAAGATATATGAAAATGCAATGCTTCAGATCTTTGAATGCCAAATCCATTGCCCTTTGGAATGTAGCTCCTACATTGATTAGGCCAAAAGGAATTCTGTTTTAGGAAAAAGTGCCCCAAGGTGTTGTAAAGGTTGTCTTGGTGCAGTCCTCCTCTACCACTTAGATTTGATTATATCCTGAGAATCCATCAAGTAATGAAATCATTTCAGATCTAGTGACTCATTGCGAGGATATGGTCCATGATAGGAAGACGATAATTGTCCTTTAGTGATGTCTGGTTTAGGTTGCAAAATCTACACATATCCTTATTTCACCATTCCTCTTCTCACACCGACACAATGTTAGCCACCCATGTTGAATGGTGGATGGGAAAGATGGTCCTTGCATTAAGCATCTTAGTTACCTCCTCCTTGATGATATCAAAGCAATCTTTGGGTTATACGACCTTTGTTTTTGCACTCAAGGGCTTAACACCTACTTCAAAGGAATTGAGTGATGCATTTCCTTTGGTGGAAGGATTAGAATTCATCATAAGAGTAGGCCAAGACATCTCGAGCATTTCTTGAATAATACAAAAACCTTATTTTTCTTCAAAGAGAAACATTTTTCAATATTGACCATCCTTGGTTCCTCTAGGGTACTGTTATCCCAATTTCCCCTGGATAAAATTGGTCAGCCATGACCCTGCACAAAAGAAACCAGAGAAATCACATTCAAATCCTACAATCATGCAACAGAGGGACTCTACAATGGAGTGGCAGGGCCTACGAAAGATCAAACGACCTCATGTAAGAAGAAATTCAAAAAATGGCTCTGTCGAACGAACCCATGCTTCAAATCTAGTAAACAGGTTGCAGTGGGCTCTAAAATGGAATAGCAGGTCGGGGAAGGAGAAGACAGTGTCAAAGAAACTAGAGGCTCAAAGGAGAAGGAACGGTGAAGGTTCAAAGTCTTCAGGCTCTGCAAATGGTTCAGACGAGCCCCAAAATGAATAAGTATGGAGGAGACAATGGACGTTGCCAAGTGTCCAAACGACACACCTCCAAAGATTGAATCCAAAAGGGCGACTCAAACTATCATCAGGCCTCCATGTGTCTCAGGTTTAAAGAGGGGTAGAGTCAACAATTAAAAGTCAAAAAGGTGGATCAGGCAGCCTAAAAAATACTAAGTATAAAGGTGCTTTAGCAGAAATTGCCACACGTCGGATCGGTACATCTTGAGGTAAATCCAAAAGGTGATCCCAAAATGAGTGCCATCTCACCACATGTTCAGGGACTGAAAAAGTATCGATGGCATTGAAAATTCCAAGAGCTTGCGGAGGCTTCCACGTGTCAACTCGGCGCTCCTTCAAAGGTAAAATCTTGAGCGGGTTTTCAAATGAGCACGGACCTTCCACGTGTCCCAAGTCCAAAAAAAGGGACAGGGTCGGGGTTGAATAGTCAAAGCAGAGATAGGCCAATAGAGGGTGCCAAGTGTCAGCACGACAGTGCTATTTCAAAAGTAAGATTTGGGGAAGGTTTCCAAACAAGCGCCAAGCCTCCACATGTCTTTGGTCGATGATGTAGTGCACTGCTTGAACAAAAGGACTTAGCCAAAAACATGAGGAAACTGAGAAAGCCGTGGAAGATGCCACATGTCAGCTTGGCACAACTCAAAAGTAGAATCCAAAAGCAGTCCCCAAACATGTACCAGCCCTCCATGTGTCCAATTTCCAAAGACTGTTTTGACAACTAGTTGCCACCATTTCTGTACGGACCCGATTCAAATTTCAAATGGGCATATCTTTTGACTCAATGCTCGAAATCCAACAAATCTGGCACCGTTGGAAAGATCTCGGCCTCATCTATGCCATGGAGATCTAAAAATTAATTTTTTAGAGGTTAGGTGGGAAAAAATGAAGAAACATCTTTGTTCCATTAATACAAGATCCATTTGTCCCCAATAACCAAATTGGATTCGATATGATCTGTCGTTCTTCCTTCCTCGAGGCGCGGAACAAGTAATTGATACTGAACCACGATAGATTTGGGGTGGATTTACAGGAGGCATTGATGATAGTGGTTGAGCTTCGAACTATTTTTCCCTCCTCTCTCTCTCCTTCTTCCCTTTGTGCCGAATCTCTAAAGGAAGGGTTGGGGCTCGTTGTAAAGGGTTGGACATTTCTATTTTGCGCCCTCCCTTCTTTTTTCACAGAAGGATTTATGGAGCCTTTCTAACCTCTCCTTCAGGTTTTAATGCAAGTTTCACTTCTTGGCCACTGCAATATATTGTATCGACTCTTGAGCAATAATATATATATATATATCTCATGCATGCTGTGTGTGTGTTTGTGGATGTTTCTCGACCCTCTCATGTATTCATTGTTGTCTCCCAATATTTTATTATATTTTTGGTCATCTCATGCATAGTGTTTGTATTACATTTCTTGAGTCTGTGTTAAATTGCAAAATGAGTGCCCAACATTCCTTTGGTGCATCACCTTGTTAGCTCAGTTTATTTTCTTGCATCTCCTCGACCATGTCTCCTTGGTAAAATAGAGTAGATTTAAAACAGACCCTCTGCAATATATTTGTATGCACTGAATAGAGGAATAGGAACTAACCTAGAAATATTTACACCTTCTCTATTTTATTTATTATTGGTGATAATGGTGAACCGAGAGTCATGAAGAAGAAATGCGAGGGATAAGACCCACGTCCAAAGGTGGAGCATGGCATGGATGAGGAGACGGACTCCTTGGAACATAACGAGACATAGGAATTGGTTAATTTGTTAGTAGGTAGGAGAACATTGCAAAACAAGTGGTTTTACAGGATCAAGGAAGAAGAGGGTGGACGAAAAGATACAAGGAAAGGCTTGTAGTAAAGGGATTTACACAAAAAGGTATTGACTTTGGTGAAATATTTTCTCCTGTTGTTAAGATGACTTCTATTCATATTGTATTGAGTTTAGTTGCAGTAGAGGATTTGCATTTAGAGCAACTAGATGTGAAGATGGCTTTCCTTCATGGTGATTTGGATGAAGAGATTTATATACAGCAGCCGCTTGGGTATGAAGTCAAGGGTAAGGAGAAATTAGTGTGCAGGTTGAAAAAGAGTCTATATGGGCTCAAACAAGCTCCAAGGCAATGGTACATGAGGTTTGATAGTTTTATGCAAGATCATGGTTACTTGAGATGTGAATCTGACCATTGTGTTTATTTCAAGAAGCTTGAAAATGGGAGCTATATTATTTTGTTACTTGTATGTGGATGATATTCTTATTGCAGGATCTAGTATGCATGACATTGGTGAACTTAAGAGAAAGCTAGCTCACACATTTTCTATGAAGGATTTAGGAGCTACAAAAGAATCCTTGGCATGCAAATACACAGAGACATGAAAAATAAGAAATTGTATTTATCTCAGGAGCATTATATCTACAAGGTTTTAAAAAGGTTCAATAGGTAGAATGAAAAACTTGTTAGCACACCTATGGCTGCACACTTCAAATTAAACAAAGATCAGTGTCCATCATCACATGAGGAGGTCAAATACATGACACGAGTGCCATATGCTTGAAGTTGGGAGTCTCATGTATGTTATGGTTTGTACCAAACCAAACATTGCACAAGTAGTGGGAGTGGTGAGTAGATATATGGCCAATCCAGGTAAAGAGCATTGGAAAGAAATCCAATGGATACTTAGGTATTTGAAAGGGACATCTAGCATGCAATTATGCTATGGAGGTTTAGATATTTCATTATGTGGCTATGTTGATTCGATATGGCTAGAGATCTAGATGGTAGGAGGAGCACTATTGGATATATTTTCACATTAGGTGGGATGGCGAGTTAGCTAGATTTTTGCAAAGGTTATGGCTTTGTCTACTACAAAGGCGAGTATGTCAACGCTACGAGAGGCTATCAAGGAGATGATATGGATGAGTAGGTTCATGTAAGAGTTGGGAAAGAAGAAATATGATTGTAAGCTGTTCAGTGATAGTCAAAGTGTAATTCATTTGGCAGAGAACTCATCATTTCATTTGAGAAAGAAACACATTCAATTGAGGTATCACTTCATATGGTAGGTATTGGAGGATGGACAGTTGAATCTGGAAAATATTCATACGAGCAAGAACCCTATGGATATGCTAACAAAGCCATTAGCAAAGGAGAAGTTAGAGCTACACTCCATTTCTTTTTCTATTCAAGTTTGAGACTTGAAGAGGAAGAAACAAAGCTAAGGAAGGATCCAAGAATGATGTTGTAAGGGTATGGTGCAAAGTAATTAATCTCCAAGTGGGAGATTGCTGATTTGTGGAGCTCAATTACTTGATTTAGCATGCAATGGAAAATTCCTGGAAAATAGAGTAATTGTCATCGGTTAGGGGTAATCGGCATTGGTCACCCAGGGACCGACATTGGTTTAGAAAGGGAGGAACCGGCATCGGTTAGGGCTAACCGGCATCTGTTAGAAATAATCTAACACTTAATTCACCATATGTGGATTAATGTGTAATAGTAATAAAGTAATTATTTAATTACTTTAGTTAGCTTTATTATTAGTGTGTTGTTATCATCCCTTAGATTGTGGAGGATGTTCTTTAGTTAGAATATTGTTCTCGGATGATTTCCTGTAGAAGCTTTTTAGGGGCAATATGTTATTTCTGCATATTTGCTTTGTTTAGGAGATTTGTTCCATGTATTGTGGAAGAGATAGAAGTTGTCCAATATCTATAAATATTGCAGCTCTCTCTTTTGATTGTAATGCTTCATTTTATATTAATAAAATCACAGCAAGCTCCACCTTGTTTTTGCAATTTAATCTGGTTTACAGATTTCATCTGTATCAGAGCTGGTTGATCCATGTGAGGATCCCTCATCCTCTAAGGAGAGTGTTGCAGAAGGTTAAGGTTTCATTACTGCAAGTTTGAGCTTGGAGGAACCATAGTTGTCCCCAGCCTCTTGGAAGCACCTGCCCTGCTTCCTCATCCTTAGAGTTCTACACATAGTGTTGCAGACTCTGCAGATTCATTTGCAGCAGCATAAAATCTGCAGTTAAAAATAAAAAAAATTATCATTGTTGCAAGAGTGTGCTTTACTCTACATCAAGATACAAGCATCAAGTTGGGGTTGTAGAGCTGCATTGACAGCCAAGTTGGGAGTATTGGCGAGTTATTGTTGGAAGTGTTGGTGCATTGGCGTCCTCACCTCAACCAATCGAGCCAAAGGAGAGTAGATCGACCCTCATTTCAAGTCGTAGGTGAGTTTCGACCCCTGAATCCAAACCAGAGGCGTCAAAACACTCCACCGTGACCTGTAAAGCACACAGATCTAGTCGACCCATCATTATTTCGAAGCTGTGCACTGAAGATCTCCATACCCTGCAAGCACAAATGGAAGCAAATAAAAATGTTGCAGAGGCAAAGCAAAACGGGAGGAGGAGAATAGAATAAGAGGTGGATATAGTTGAATGCGACGGAGAAACCAAGGCAGCATGTGCCAGGTAAGCCCTAAGCGGGCTGCGTATATTAAAAAAAAGAAAAAAAAAAAATTTCCTTTTTTGGATTTTGCGGAATTTTTTAGAAGCATAGAAAAAAAAATCCATTTTAGGAAAGGGGTCCGGAAAGATCATAAAATCAAAACTTGTATTTGTCATTTCTTTCCCCGATACCTCGGATTGAGGTGCCATTTTTTTAAAGTATATTTTTTTGAGCTCTATGCTTTGGTCCAGTCAAAGAGGCCAAAGAGCCCAAAACTAAATTTGTAAGGGAAAAGAGGCCAAAGTGCCCAAAAATTTAAAAAATTGTGAAAATATTAATTTTTCGTAAACAAGAAGGGGGGTGCAATTTTATTTTTCTATTTAAAAAAATATTTGTAAAAATGGCTGATAGTGCCAAAAAATCATTGTAAAAGGCCAAAAAGGAGCCCACACTCAATAAAAATCAATTTTGGGGGGGTGTGTATTGATTTGAGGGGGATTTGTTTCGTGTTTGATTCTCTATCTCTCTTTTCTTTCGTGCAAAAATGGCCAACAATGCGCCTAAATTCTTTATTCCCGATTCACAACTCCTACGAGGAGATAATTATGCTACATGGAAAATAGAGTAACACATTTCGAAGGGTGCATCTAGTGGCAAGAAGCCAAATTTTCAACAATCTAGTTAGGGTTACCAAAACAAACAACAAGGACAAAGAAAAAGCAATTGGAAAAAGAAAACACCACAACATGGCAACATTGTTGAAGAAGAAGATAACTCACCAGATGAGGACTTCCTATTTGCTGCACAATCAACTCAAGAAATCAATTCACCACAGGCAATTTGGTATGTTGACTCAAGAGCAACAAGACATATGACCGGGAGAAATGATTGGTTCTTAGAGTTAAAGAATACACCTAACAAAGACTTTGTTTCATTGGGTGATGATTCATTATACAAAGTACAAGGAATTGGAAACATCTCCTTACCTCTTGGATCAAGAAAGTGCACAATAAGAGATGTTCTATATGTTCCTGGATTGACAAAGAATCTACTTTCAGTAAGTTAGCTTTTGGAGCACAACTTAAAAGTGGATTTTGATTGTACAGATGGAAAGAAGATGTGTTTAATCAAAGATAAGTCTAAAAACTCCAACATTGTTGCACAAGCTTTTAGTGTGGGTCGTATGTTTCAGTTGGATTTTGTTCAAACCAACAATCAAGCCCTTGTAGCTAAGGATACATCATCGGCACATTTGTGGCATCGAAGATTTGGCCATGTAAGTTTTGGCTATCTTGAAACACTTCGAAAAAATAACATGGTAAGAGGACTGCCAAATTTCAAGAAAAATACAGACAAGTGCACAAATTGTTTGGCAGGAAAATAACATAGAGCTTCTTTTCAGAAAAGCAATACATTCAAGGCCCATGGTAAACTTGATCTAGTGCATACCGATCTGATGCAGACCTATGAGACCTAGTCATTCAGGGTTTCAATATTTTATGCTTTTTGTTGATGATTACTCACGAAAAACGTGGGTATCTTTGCATTCGCACCAAATACCAAGCCTTTGAAACTTTCAAGAAGAAATTCAAAGTAGCTTTTGAAAATACAACTAGTAAGAAAATAAAAACACTCTGCTCAGATCGAGGGGGTGAATACACCAGTAATGAGTTCAAAGCTTTTTTGGAAACACATGGAATTCGTCAACAAATGGCACCTCCATATACACCACAACACAATGGTGTTGTTGAAAGAAGGAATAGAACTATAATGGAAATGGTAAGGTGTATGATTGACGACTCAGGCTTGAGTAAAACATATTGGGAAGAAGCAGTAAAAATAGCAGTTTATCTGCTGAATAGAGTTCCCACTTCCGCACTTGATGGAATAACACCACAGGAAGCTTGGTCAGGGAACAAACCATCTATAAAACACCTTAGAGTTTTTGGATGCAAGGCAAGTATGCACATTCCTAAGAAAAAGAGAACTAAACTTGATATGAAATTAGAACAACTTATATTCTTGGGATACAGTGATGAAGCCTTGGGATACAAGTTAATGGATCCAAAATCAAGGAAAATTTTCACAAGTAGAGATGTTGAGTTTTTTGAGAATAAAGAAGCAGATGCTCCTTCCATAAACTCACAAAACAATCCTACTAAGAAAATAGAATATGTTCTTGATGAAGATAATGATGATGAGGATAATTCAACTCCTCCATCTATAGAACAACTAAACGTATGCCTAAGTGGTATACTAATCTAATTCAAGATGCTAAGTTGGATAGTGATCCTAACACATCCACTTCAGGACCTAGAACTCGTAGTATGACTCAAAATGAGGTAAACTTAGCCTTAATGAGTATAGTAATTGAATCAAGTGAGCCCACTATAGTTCAAGATGCCCAACAGTCAAAACCTTGGTCAGATGCTATGAATTCAAAATTCAACTCTTTGATTAAGAATAATACATGGCAACTTACAGATCTTCCACCAAGGAAGAAGGCAATAGGTTACAAATGGATATTTAAAACAAATTACAAATCAAATGGAAGCATTGATAAATACAAGGAAAGATTGGTAGCTAAGGGTTATGCACAAAAAGAAGGCATTGATTATGAAGAAACATTCACACCAACAGCTAAGATCAAAACAATCAGGATGATATTTT
The DNA here is from genome assembly GCA_018340775.1 of Taxus wallichiana var. yunnanensis. NCBI lineage: Eukaryota > Viridiplantae > Streptophyta > Pinopsida > Cupressales > Taxaceae > Taxus > Taxus wallichiana. Next base: position 548,246,553 of record CM031241.1, read on the forward strand.
CTCTAGCTGCACAATTTGGTTGGAAAGTTCATCAAATGGATGTAAAAAGTGCATTTCTCAATGGGGATTTACAAGAAGAAGTCTACATGACTCAACCAGAAGGTTTTGTCATACTAGGTAAAGAAGGAAAGGTATGTAGACTCATAAAGTCACTTTGTATGGTCTCAAACAGGCTCCCAGGGCATGGTACATAAAGATTGATGAGCATCTCATCAAACATGGATTCAAAAGAAGTCCATATGATCCTAATCTCTATCTCAAAAAGAAAGGGGGGGAGATAGTGATCATAGTAGTATATGTTGATGATCTAGTCATCACTGGAAGTTCGGTGAAGATGATTGAAACAACTAAGGAAGATCTAAATCGATCATTCGGCATGACAGATCTCGGGCTTCTTCATTATTGTCTTGAACTTGAAGTATGGCAAAAGGAAAATCACATCTTTCTTACTCAACTAAAATATGCCAAGACAATGCTCGAGAAATTCAGAATGATGGATAGTATACCAATGGCTACACCTATGGAGACAAGGCTTTAATTGTCTCACACAGATCCATCAGAACAAGTAAATGTTACTCTTTATCGACAATTGATTGGGAGTCTCATTTACTTAACTTATTCTAGGCCAGATATTAGCTATGCAGTTAGTTATCTTTCTCGATTTATGCAAGAACCAAGGGTTTGTCACTGGAAAGCAGCAAAGAGGGTACTGAGATACATCAGAGGAACCTTGGACTTTAGCCTAGAATACAAGAAGAATGATAACTTCTTCTTAACAGGATATACAGATTCAGATCATGCAGGGAATGTTGATGACAGGAAGTCCACTTCAGGATTTGTGTTCTTTTTGGGATCTAGACCTATTTCATGGGGGAGCAAGAAACAAAATTGTGTTTCAAGGTCTTCCACAGAAGTAGAATATCACGCAGCAGCAGAGGAGTTGTTTGTGAAGCGATTTGGCTCAGACGGATACTTGAAGGATTGGGAATTCCACAAGATCATCCAACAATCCTACATGTAGACAATGAAGGAGTAATAAAACTTGTTCGAATCCATTTTTTCATGAATGCACCAAACACATTGAGGTGTAGGTACATTTCATTTGTGAACATGTTCAGAACAACAACATTCAGCTTTAGCATTGCCCGATAGAACATCAGCGTGCAGATATCTTCACAAAATCTCTTGCACATCCTAAATTTGAGGCATTCAGAGTATTTCTCTCCTATTCACTTGAGTATGATGAATTAAGGGGGGGAATGTTAGAAATAATCTAACACTTAATTCACCATATGTGCATTAATGTGCAATAGTAATAAAGTAATTATTTAATTACTTTAGTTAACTTTATTATTAGTGTGTTGTTATCATCCCTTAGATTGTGGAGGATGTTCTTTAGTTAGAATATTGTTCTCGGATGATTTCCTGTAGAAGCTTTTTAGGGGCAATATGCTATTTCTGCATATTTGCTTTGTTTAGGAGATTTGTTCCATGTATTGTGGAAGAGATAGAAGTTGTCCAATAACTATAAATATTGTAGCTCTCTCTTTTGATTGTAATGCTTCATTTTATATTAATAAAATCACAGCAAGCTCCGCCTTGTTTTTGTAATTTAATCTGGTTTCTGATTTCAGCATCGATTACACATGCGAGGATGTTTTAATTAAATCTCAGAATTAGATCTATTTTTAGCATTAAAGTATATCTATTGATATAATTGCATGGCTAAGTTCCCTAAGTCTATAAATAACTATATAAGCATAAAAGTTAGGGTTTAAGAAGAAGATAACAAGAATTAGAAATAACTTGCAAAAGGTTGGTGAGAGAGAGAATTCTTGGTGATGAAGGAAAAAGCTTGAAGAAAGAAATTATTGTACATCTAAGAGGTGTGGAAGATTGTAAATCTTCATTTTATATCTTTTCAAAGCTTTAGATAATAGATTTGTTTGTTTCTTGGTGGACGTAGCCCAAACTGGGTAAACCATGTTAAATCTGGTGTTGATTTATGTCTCTTGGTTTATATATTTCTTCTAGTAGAATATTCACTTTTATTTGCATGTATGCTTAGATCTGATATATTGTCTGTATAACCGGTGTGCTAACTCCAACAAAGATATAATGTTTATCATCCCGAGCCTAAGCAAAAAAATTATCACAAAAGATCCTCCTAGGCCCAATCATAAGTCGATATATTTTGAAAAAAAAATAGATCAACCACACAGCATCCTACTCACACCAATAAATAACGAGTTAATTTAGTTACCACCTAATGATCACCATCCCTCTCACTAGTTTGAATGAGCCATGAGTTTCCCTTTTTGTAATTTGCATCACATCAATGGACACCAAGATGATGATTGTTATGCATTAGATCGAAGCTTAAATTACTTAAGGACAAAGGCATTGCCACTTTTGAGATACATCATTCTAACATATCTACTTCACCTCCTCCACAACATTGTCTTATAGCAAGTGTTACTCTCACTAGGCATTATTGCACTAATACATCAAGTGATGTTTCTCGTGATGAAGTTATTCCTCTATAAGAGCCACCACGTAACACATACAAATGGCTTACCAAGGAACAAAATTTTGTAGCCAAAGTTGCACACATGACTTATATAACTTTTTTGGCACCATTGGCAACACGTCAAATTAAACTATATCTTCACATTTGATTCACACCAACAACATTTTTGGCCTCTAGATCGATTGATCACTCCCGATTCAATTTTTTTCTCCACCATGATTTTAAAAGTACCCATATATCACACTCACTATCTATGTTTTTGTCACCACTACCCTTTCACCGAGTCCCCGTGGTATATACAAGGATCACCCTTTCTTCTTTCTTAAGAATAGGTTTCCTCTATAACACCCATGTTATGATTCATCCAAATTAAGGGAATTTTTTAATTTTATTTAAACAAATACCTTAAGTTCCTTTATGTTGTAATGATTATCATTAATACTTAGCTCACTGCTAAATATTCCAACATTGTTTAATATTCCAGAATCCATCTTGACAACATACATTAACCATGTGCAATTGTAAGGGTCCTTTAGATCTCCCTAAATCCCCCTTATACACTCTACACGAGTGTGTATATTTGGTTAAACCTTTTTATAGGTTAAGAGAACATGTGCATCCCCCTATTGTCACCAAGAAAGTATTCAAGTACTTCCCTCTAGTAGAAGACATTGTTGATTAGAATAAATGGTGAACAGACAATGTAATCAGTCATTTGCATTACTATGGCCATAGTTATCCAAAGATTGCACTAGCAAGAAGCGGTTTGAAGACTTCACAAAGAGCCAATGAAACTTCTCTTGCATTCACCACACAACCATCTCAATATAGTTATCAAGATTCTTTTCCGTTGATTAAGAAATTAAGTTTCAGTTATCCATTTAGGTTAAGTAGATAAGTTTATCTATTGATAGGTTATTTAGTATCAACACATGACCTTCCTTTATCGATAGAGATTCATAGTAACTTACTAAGTTATTACCTTCAATGAGTATCTCTCATCATGTTATCATAACACATTGATTGTTATTTAATATAGGATAACTTAACCAAGTCTCATGTTTGAATGATAAAATTGTTTCATAGATAGTTCAGTCTTAGTCTCACTCACCTAAGTTTAACATTAATATGAATAGTTCACTTAATTACAATGGTCATCATCCGATAATAAATGGAACAACTTATGATTGACATGTAACGTGAGTTTAATTAATCACGCCTCACATATAGTTAATATATTTAATAATTTTTAAAACAAAGTGTATACTTATGTGTCGTTATGGTATCATAATTAGTGTACTTGTTAATAGTAAAGTACAACGACACTACTACATTGAATTCATGCTCATGTTTCCCCAAAGGTATTATTCACATTAATGACATAATTTTCATCCTTAAAGAAAATATATTTCTGCAAATATTGTTATTTATTAACAATAATTGGACATTGTTAGTAATTTCAGCTTTTAAAACACTTTTAGTTTAAATATGATGATAAGATTATAAAGTTTAATTGTATCATAATGATATCTATATCATACTGTTGATTGTAGATTGTCATATTTGATCGGATCACTCGTATAAAATAATTTATTCATTACTTAATACAGATATAACAAGACCTCTTTTACTTTTCATTATTCATGAATAGTATAATTCATTTCGCAGTATGTTAATATTCTTTATTGTTTCATCATATTTTTTTTAGTAAACTATGTCATCTATAAACATAATTATCTAATCAAAATGAAATCATAAAAGCGGATATAATCCCACATTATAACATCAAATGTATTAAACATACTCTGCTAAAAAACAACAATATAACTCCTTCATCTTTCACAATCATGATAATTAGATCAAAAAAGTTTCTTTATTTTTATAAAGATAATACATGTTTATGAAATGATTATGCACATATAATATGAAAGGTATAATAGGCAAATTTTCCCTTGTTCAACTTGCAAAGTTAAAAAAATTGTATTTAAAATCAAACACAATAATATGAAACTAATAGTAAATCTCATTTTATGATGAATACGTGAAAGATCAATCCAATAATTTACTTCACGAGTTACTCCATCCTGCATTTTATGAGAGAGAAAGTTGTATGGAAGGTCAATTTTACAAACTGGCATGAATTATCCACTCGTAATCATGTTGCATTAATTTGAGATAAAGAAATATAATAAGGTTATCCAACTTTTATCTTTATCATACATTTAATCAATAAGTATATCAATGATCAAATAAAAACATAATGTAGCCTTTGTTTCCAAACATCCATGAAACAAACTGATTTCATGATTATAAAGCCTATTACAAATCATTAAGGCATTTCTAAGTAATAACTAATAATGATCCAAATCTCATTTTTAAATAATATAAATTCACATTGAACATATTTTACTTAACTAAAAGGTCAATCATTATCACAAGGAAACAAATCAAAATTTTATTTAAATATAGGGCTGAAATTGCACTTTCCAAAATGAATATCCTCGTCATCAAATCAACTTCGAACTCGAGATCACAAAATGGATTCCTTTCATATAAGCAATTATACATTTCTCAACTTGTAAATAGTAATCCAATATGATTTCATAAATAATATTGAATGATCTTAAACCATCTCTGTAAATCCCTTAAAGGCAATTAAACATAAATACATTAAAACATCAAAGAGGACAATACAAGTATTACTGTTCTCATAATAGAACCAAACAAAAGCTGCTCTATTATGGAAGGATATTATCTTCCCGAAATCAACCTATCTACCCAAAATGTCAAGTGTGTGCTATCACGTAAAGATTCAACTACCTTTGTCGAAGGATAATCGGTAAATAAGCATGGTTACACAGGTGAGCTCGAGCGACTTGCACCCCTTATCAATCAATCACGTAAGGGATAGCACATAACTTATACAACGTACTCAAAAGGAAAGAAATATGAATGCACTAGAACTAGTCATGTATATTATATAAGACTTGTATGCACAACCCAAATCTTCAACAAAGATTCTAACTGAAGCCATCTAAATAAAAAAATTAAGTAAGAAATAAAGATCAATTCACAGTCACCCATTTCCAAAAATGATTTCCTAAATATATACCCATAACCCAAATCAAATAAACATATTTAAGTATTCCATGAATGGAGTGAACTCGAACTAAAAATGGTATTGACCCAAGTGTCTAAATGTAAATGGCTCGACCCCAAGCCACTTAACACATTCAAAAATGGGTCACAAACAGATATAACATGTACTTAAACAAAACTATTTCCTATCAATCCAAAAGAACCTACAACCAAATAGGTCATTAATATTATTTCCAACATGCAAATACAAAATCAAAACTTTCCACAAATAAGGCGTTCAAATGCATAACTAGTTCAAGAAATGATAAAACTTAAATGTATTCCTAATACCCAATTTCTTATATGCATTTTTGCATAGTTTTCAATCAAGTATATAGTTATAACCCACAAATCTTTTCCAGATTAAGTAACACAAATAGAAAACCCAATAATATTTCATTATCCCAAAGTAAAACAAATGGGATAAGAGTTAGATATTCATGCCGAAGTTTCCAGTGCTTTTTCCAATTTCCCCACAATGTTCCACGCATAGAACTTCACCAAAAATGACCAAAAAAACCTCCAATCGCACCTCAAATCGCAACAATTTATATGTCATTATTCTAAGTAACATTGTGTTATTATTAGCTAAACAGGATATTAAAAATCTCCATTGAAAATTGCCTTCAAATTTCCATGTATAGCTCGAAAGAGGGAGCTTGACCAACAAAGGAAAAATATAAAAAATGAAACTACTTTGCATGTTAAGGATTCTCCACAAAGCTTCCACATTCCCAAAAAAATCATGGAAATTCATTTAATTCCATTTAATTCTAGTGGTGTCACTCATGGCATAAACAACTCTCTACCAAACTTTCCCTCCAAACAAAGCATGGTGACTACGAAGGGTCGAAGACAAATTAAAACAAAACCATAAAATTTCCCAAGTTTGTATGGTGGTTGGTCAATGACCAAAATTGACCAATAATCTAAACATTCATAATACCCATTTATATGGTTGAGGGCCATAGTACAATTTCTTTAACTTTAAAAACTAATAAGCATTCATGATGCCCTCTAATATGGTCTAAGACCATTTTAATTTAACTTTCCAAAATTGCTACGATTTATGACCAACCAAGAATTAAACAATGAAATATCACCTTACCACATGATAAGCACAAAGGAAGAAATTCATGGCTTTCTACAGCCTATAGACACAAAATCATGCACTTTGAATCATTATCTAGTCTTGGTCTCATACTACTATTCATATGGTTCTCAATTGAAAAGAGTGATAATTAACCCATGTCTTTCTCCATTTTTCATTGTATTTTGTTGTTACTTTCGATCTTATACCCGTAATTTCCCAATATGTAATCTCATACTGCATTTTTCCTATTTATGGTAGGGTTAGCAGAATGGGGCACCCAGTGCCTTAGTCCCCTCTAGTCGCCCCGATCCTCTGTACGCTTTCCTCTCACTTTTTGGGAACTTTCTAGCCATTTGAGCTTCTTATATTTTTGTGGTCAGCATTTTTGGGGTTAATTATGAAATTAAATTAAGAGAACCATATAAATATGAATTTATGTGACCATAATGGGAGATAAAGCACCAAGCACTTACTATCACTACCTAAGGTTGCATCCATTAAAGGCATCTTTAGCTACATTTGCATCCATCTAGATCCATCACAAGGCACACAAGGCTCATTCATCTACATCACAATTCATAGGAGGGGAGTCTATTATTTCCATGCACACATTTATTACATTCTACATCTAGCTACTTGCTCACTACTTCACAAAGTACAACTAGCACAAGAGAACCTAGGGCATAATCTTCACACACACACACACACACACACACACACACACACACACACACACACACACACACACACACACACACACACACACACACACACACACACACACACACACACCTAGAACTACATTGGGTCTAAGATGTAGTACAACACTCAGTGATAATTCCATCCATTTGGTAGTTGAGGGCATTCCAACCCCTTCATATGCATTTTTCTTTTTAGGGTTTTGATGCTTTGTCTGGGGTTTTACAAGTGATTCTTCATTGTAGGTCTATAGTGACATTGGCGATCATACAGTGACATTCGAGGCAATAGGAAGAGAACACGGCGAACACTCAATGATACCTCATATGAGGTTTTCTATTCATTTCCACATACTAGGGTGCCCATGGGTGCCCCTATCCTTCTCTAGGCACCCCATTCTAGCTAGACATTCCATATCTACACTTTTTTAGCTCTTGTGTAAAGGTTTCCTCCTCCTGTTCATCCGATCTCCACTGTAACACAATCATGCGACATCATCAAATAAGCTAAGGCCTTCTTAACCCTCTTTGCACATTAGGGTTTCACATTTCATTTCTTATATTTCTTGGGTATTATTTCAATATTTTATTACTTCATTTATTCAGTTATTTTATTGCTCCTATAACATTAGATTACACTAGAATATTCACATTTTAGTTAATCACATCCAACAATTTAAATGAAACCATGGTCAATGACCATTAATTTAATACATAAACCTTTTCAAACAAATACTCAACTTACCAAAAATTGCCATATAACAATTAGCATTGTGTTATGGTCTAAGACTAATACCTTTTGCATTATGATCAAAACCAACACAACAACAACAATATTAACTTACATTATGGTCTAAGACCAGTTTATACATTATTTGGCATTGCCACACAATATGATCAAACAAGTAAAATTTTATCTTGTTGGCGATTGTGAACCTTCTCTGGTAGCAATGAAGGCCAATTTTTAATGCCTTTCGGTCTATGACCGATATTGCAATGAAAAGTAGGTTATTCAAAACATCAAAATAATGCAAAGTACAACAACATATCAAATTTATCAAATAATAATGAAATCATCAAATACAACAAGTAGGTGGTGTCTAGTCACCCAATCAAATACAATAGTAATCAAGTTGCGATCATTAAACAATTAACAAATGTGAGGTGACGAGTACATGTATGGTGTTGGGTATACATCTACGCATATGTATGTATTTTTTCATAATATATACATATGTATATCTGTAAACTCAACCTCATAACAACACTAATCAACTAACCTTCGCAATCATTTAATAAATCAAAAATTATTTTAGCAACTTAACCTAATAAAAAAGTGGGACTGTGACATCCTCGCCTATATACTTATGGGATCTTATGTCGAGGTTATACACGTCACCCATTATGAATTCTCATCAATTTATTCCCATCAATGACCATTCAACCAATTCCCCAATCACACAATCCAGATTCATCTACATGTATTTTCATAACATTTATATTAGATTTCTTACATATCACACACATTTATTACCAATCTCAACACTCCATCTATATCAACCTAATGTTAACAATGTACACATCCTTATACTAAGCAATAGTGCCAACATTTAAAAAAATCACATACAACCATGATATTAAAACTTATATCCATGCATCTCATCAAATATGCTACAAACTCTCTAACCATGACACCAAACACAATCTTTGCAGAATACAAAATCAATATCTATACATATATGTCTCAGCACTTCACCAATGACAATACATTGAGGTCCATGCCCTTCTTGAATATGTATATACATCATCTCATCACTCTACCCTAACATCCAACCATTTCATCATGATATTTTCTACCTCCCGAGATAGAGCACAAAATATAAGATCATATTTTTATAGGGCACGAGATCCTCGGAATTAGAAATAATTATCCAAAATTAAAAAAACTCTAACACGTCAAAAATGTAAAGGAATGTCAAGACCGAATTATGGTATTGACCATTATATATTCTCTGAGGAAGGGGGCATCTCCTATATATTTTTCAATTCTCAAAAATTCTATTAGTTATTTACAAGATATATATGTAGTCTCATATCACTACTTAGTTCAAACAAGTGACATAAATCCTTCACCACTTTTTACCTACATTATTCTAATTCAAATATAAGAACGGTATTTCGCGGGCATGAGCCTACTCCTCCTCTATCATTTATTTAAATATTTATGACCAATATCAATATTATAACATTGTACAAGGAGATGACAATGTCCATCCCTTCCTTACTTTCTAATCAAGTAGTTCTGATAGTACAAAATGGACCACTTCAAACATTTTACACAATTCTTGAAAATTAATTTTTTTACACACAATTGCAAGATCTCAACACTTGTTAAGTCATCAATTATTTGCACCTTAATAACATTCACTATTCAATCAACATCCGAACATAAAGCTTCTCCATACGACATCCTATCTCTCTCCAATTTATAAAAAAATAAAATGCATTATCAATTAGTGTAATAATGCAAGGACTATTTGGCTTTCCACCATACTATATATAGTGCACGATCCCATGTGGGCCTATAATCATATATATTGACCTAATTATATCAGTTGTTTCATGCCTCACACTTTTTCATGTCATATCTTGGTATCGATTTCTCCAATATTGTGTCATCTTTGACATCAAGATTGTTATTTTCCCTATTGCTATACTAAACCACGGTGACTCTTCATTCAAGTCCCATGATCTTCATTTTATGCAAGTTTATTACACATGTTAATCTTGTGTGTTCCTTACAATATTTCTTCTAAGATAACAATCATGCACTGAATTTAATGTACATCTATTCTATGAAGGCTTGATCTTATTTTATCACTTTCTACTCACTCTATATCATCTTGGAAAGAATACCCTCTTATTCAAGAACTCCTACAAATCCAACTCTTTTATCAAGATGTCATTTCTATTGTACACATGTTACAAAATCCATTCTACTACATTAAACAATCTTTCAATGTTATAATTTACACTCAATGCTTTATCCTCATCTATTCTCTGTGTCTAGTCACTATTTTCCATGGCACATTATTAAAAATTGTGCACACACTCTTATTAACATCTTTCTATATCTACACTACTCAAGTTACTTTTTCAATGATAATTTGTTCTTAATTTATGTCTCCACTCGCAACTTCACTATGGTATGGTCCATATCTTAGGTGATATTTACCAATGTTACATGTAGTTTTCAGTTTTATGATCATGTTTTTGACTAATTTTGCATCAATACTTCACTACACTACACTACTACACACCATATATGGTTATGCACAATTTTTCTCCAACAAACTCTAAATCTGGTGCTATTGCACACATACTACCCCATTGCCTCTTATCAATCATTTTATTCAATTTTACAAATCACACTGCTCATTTCTCAATTCTTATCCACCACATTACATAATATTTGACATACTTGCATCTCTTCACTTTCATCTCAAGCGACATTGTTTCACACTCTCCATTTCGTTGAAAATGGAAACTCTATAGGCTAACCATACATGATCATCTACTTTTCTTCTCACAAATAAATAATCAAAATCCAATGGATTGGTCATACAAGGCCATCTTCCTATGCACATATTACACATGAATCAAGCAAGGTTGGATATGCAAGGCCACTTTTCTCTCTTCATCACATAGTTTGGTCCAATTATATCACCCAATATTCACTCCTAAGTACAAAACTTTTGCATTAGCCCACACTTGCTCAATTTATCCAATTATGTTATCCCTAACTATATCTCACTCATTCTTTCTTGAACACACAACCTATTGGTTTGTATAATGGTCATATTAATCCATCAAATTATGTTATACCCTCACATATTACAATCCAAATTTTCAAATCACTCACAAATGTATATGAGACTTGTTTGATGATAATTCCTACTACTGCCCAGATTAGTGAAAGATAAACAAGAAATCAAGAAACCTCATATATGGGAGGGTTTAGGGACCTCCTGATGTGGATAGTGATGATGTGGTATGGGAAAAAAGGGGATGATTTTCCTCATGATAAATCTTTGACCTACATAGCAAAGAGAACTAAAACACGAAGAAGATTAGCAAGATATATAGTGGGCTGCCAAACGTTGGTTCCGGGAAGCGAAAGCTTCCTAGAAAGGATGTCAACCCACGTATTAATAAAAGAGTGTAATCAATGTTGGATGATGATACACTAATAACAGAAATTCAAAGCAGTGATATGATAAATGGAAATACTAAATGATACGATAATCGAGATAGTAATCAAAATGATAATTAATAACAAGGAATACACAAACAAACCCACATGGTTCGGTAATGATCCAAGAGAAGACCATATGGTTGATAGTGACTTGAGAAAACCAATCCAGGAGGTAGAATGCCAAGAGCTCCGCAAGAGATCATCAATATGGAGGGATGGAGAGATTGTAAGAGAAATAGGATTGCCCGATGGAATCACAAGAGCACAAGGGCATCATGATGGTATTATGATGGTATGATGATGATATGAGTGGAGCTATAATGCGAGTTTTTCTATCACTTCTAACTTGTCTAAAAGAGGGGAGGCTCTTATTTATAGCCTGAAGATGGGGTTAATTTAGGGGTTATTAGGTAATCCTGATTTGAAAAAGTAACCCTGATTAGGTGAGTGGGGGACATGATTTGAATGATTTTGGAATATTAAATTCAATAGTGGATTTCATGTGGATTATTTTGTAATATTTAATTCAATAATAGATTTCATGTGGATTATCTGGAATATTTAATTCGATAGTGGGGTGCATGTGGATTATCTTGGAATATTTAATTTGATAGTGGGTGTATGTGGATTATCTTGGAATATTTAATTATTAAGTGGATTTATATGGAGCATATTAGCATATAATGAGGATTAGGGATTTAAAAGGGATCAATTAACCAATTAATATTGATTAATTGAATATGTATTTTTGGTGGGAAATGGGATTTATTCAAATTTATGAGGGAAAAGGGATTTGAATGGGAAATCCTATTGAAGGAGAGTAGATGCGAGGTGAATTGGAGGAACAACACCAAAAATTTGTGTCTACAAGACCATATCACCTAGAAAGGGACATAGTATCCGTATGTTATGGGTCGACCTAACAACTTTGGTCCCTTACCCTCCAACAATATTTTTCTTAATTTGAACGTATTTGGTACACTTCTAGTACGCTTTATCCAAGTTTTCTAGATCCATAACACATATATAAGCAAGTTATTCATCTCTCATTAGAGAGGGCATTTTATCTACTTGACACCTAACACTCCAATGAGAAAATACTAAGATCCATCACAAGAAAATATACTCCAATACTCCTTTGAGCTTCATATACTCTACATACTTACTATAGGTGGTTATCCACTCAAATATGTAAACACAAAAGGCACATCATCAAAGTCAAGTTAGGCTAGGATAAATATTCAAATATAATCACATTGTTACAAGGTCATGGTTATCAATTTGGTTGCATACATTATAGATATCACATGCTAGGTGAGAATGATGTGCGGTTTGAGCCCTCTTCGGAGTAGTGGTGATGTCAAAATGTATAAGGGTACCCACAACCCAACTAATGTTTATTCTACCAAACTCTCTCACCATCTAGGGTTTTGAAGATTCAAGGAATTATATAATGATCATCACATAGTGTCGAAGGTCCAAATTCTAGAAAGGATCGGATCAGAAACAACACACATACCTAGAAAAATTATTATATGAAAGTCTGAAAGGGATAAGGACATATAGAAAGGGCCATAGTGGCCATACGCTTTGGTCATGGCAAGTTTTAGGATAGTTTCATATACAAATACTTTTAAGATCATTTCCAGCCCTATCCATCACCGAGGTCAGCCCAAATCAACACACAATCTAGAATATCAGCTAAGTCTCATTTTATTTCTCATTGTTAGTACTTTGTTTCATTATCTATCATTATTTATATTTGTTCATGTATTATCTTGATATTGCTGCAATTAGCTTTGGAAAGTAGTTGATTAGGATAATATACCATCAATTACTACCCCCTATAAATTTAACCATTTAGGTTATATCATATGGTAAACCAAACCGATCAAATCCTTCACCTAATATGAAAATCTTGCCAGTTAGGCTTGTTGATACTCTTGGTGTATGATCCTTCTCATATTTTAAGCTTGTTTATACTCTTTTTTGGGTATCATTATGGCCCCTATTCATCCTCTTGTTGTCATTGAGCTCCCTCTATATGTTAAATTTATTATACATAAGGCTTTGGTTAAATGTGTTCTTCTTGATAGTGGATCAAACCTAAAAATTTATGGTATGTCTTTCCATCATGTTTTTGGTGTCTTTGTTGCATATCTTTCTCCTATTAGTTTATATATCCACGGATTTGACAATATCCCTCGCAAATTATTTGGTTTTATCACTATTCTAATCATTATTTGCTTAAAAACCCTTGATGTTACTTTTTATGTACTCCCCGATGACCCTTTCTACAATATTCTCCTCCTTGATTACATGTGTAGACCACTTGAGTACATTTCTAGGTCCTAAAAGCATATTTGCATTCATATGGTTCTAAGAAAGAAAACTAATAATGGACAGTTATCTTTGGTCTCTTTTCTTTGTTTTTGGTCTTTTACACCCTACTGACCATTCAAGTACTTAACATGCTTATATTTTATGGCTTTGGACACCGGCGCCCATGAACCTTCATCCTTCTAGGTGCCCCGACCCTTTTCTATCTTCTTGTCTTCTTTTCGGTCTCTTTTATCTTTTAGGCATCTTATTTTCTTATAGTTTGGCCTTCTAGTTGTCAATTATGAAATTCAACCAAGGGAATCCTATAGATACAAAGCTATGTGACCGAATAAAGGACCAAGCTCTAAGCATCTATTACCATAACCTAAGGTTGAATCAAAAGGCATTTAAGAGCATCGAAGGAATCCATCTAGCTTTCATTTAAGGGATAAGGGACTACATTTTTTCCATACACTTCATAGGAAGGGGAAGTTAATTTTTCCATCCACACATCTATTTATATTTGGTACATCTATTTATCACTCGTTATCAAGTGCACTTGCACTGAGGGCTTATTAGGGCAAGATTATTTCACATAGAGCACAAGAACTACATGGATTATGAGATGTAGTGTAGTGCTCGGTTGTAAGTTCACTTAGTCGGGTGACCATCGAGGCCGATCTGACTCCCCATATTACATATTTTCTTTTTGGGATTTGATGTAGTTTGAGGATTTTTCATGTGAACTTCTATTTTTCAAATTCTGAAGTGTGATCTAAACCCTAACAAGGATATACATGTGATCAAAAACAAATATTTTGTCACCCTTACTGATCAGGGGATCATTTTCAAAAGTTCCCTAAACATCCCTAAATGGTGTTAGTGTAGAATATCATCTTGAGAGCTTTCCAACGACTGTGAGAACGCGACAAACGGACATCGGGAGCTCTAGATATGTTCGGTCAAAGTTCAGATAGCGGGAAAGTCAACTTTGGTCAACTGGTCAATATTGGACCAATGGCACTGCGACACGTGGCAAAAAGGCAAAAGGGAGTTGTTTGTTGGTTTTCGATCACCGGTCTTCGACGAGCGTAAAAATGGTGCATGGGAACAAGAGGCTCAACTTTTATTACGGAGGGGAGCCCGGCCGCCGTGTGGACTATGGTATTATCGCCGACGTGGTGGGTCCACAAGCCACCATGTGGCTTGCCACCACTCATCGAATTTGCTCGATTTTCCTATCGAGAGATGACAAGTGGACTACATGCTTTATTTACCGAGTTAATTATTTCCATACCACATTACATGGGTCGACATTATATTATCTTGGTAAGTCCACTTTCCAAATGCCACATATATATATTAATGTTTATACATTAGTATAAACCGCCAACATGCCAAATGCTATGCTAAGCATGTGGAAGGGAGCATGTTTAATGGAATGCATGGTGATCAAGGTGGTGAAGTGGTTGTTGGGCTTAAAGCCATGTGTGGAATGTCCCACGTGAAAAACGGTGAGAGTAAGGAGTAATAAAACCCTACCCAAAGTTAATGGTGCCAAATGTGGGATATCCCACTTAACTAAACAATACCGCCCCACTTTACCTTAGCCGCTTTTTTGGGAATTAATCCCATTTCAAACAAATTCCACACCTTATGGGATTTTTATCCCTTAACAAATGCTTAGCCGCTCTTATGGGATATTTTGTTTCGCTCGGAATGTTTCGACTTACGGGAATAGAGTTGCTTCTATCCTTTCATTCCTTTTAGAAGCAGAGATGAGGTTAGGGTTAGGAGGAATACACCTCGAATGTCGAGATGGTGTGCGCGTGCCGTAGAGAAAGATCGGGGCGATGCGGAGAACTCCTTTTGTCTTGGAAGGACTACTGCGAAATAAGAACACAAGACCACAAGATTTTGATTAAACAATAAATGAGAAGCTGCATTGGGCCTGGAAATATAAAAGCGCCTTTCGAAGGTGGTCGAGTTCCCTGCTAATATGAATTAACACAAAAGACTTGCAAAATATCAATTAAATTGTTTCGTTAAAAGCTGGGTAAGGGGGAAATGTTGGTTTTGGTTTTGATCGGAGGAACCGTGCGATTCTTGATAACCGATGCGATTCTTATACCGATACCGGTGGGTTCTAGGATCTTCTTGGTAGCTATGGTGTTTGTAATGGCTGGTTTTGGATGGTATTAGGAAATGGGATGATTAGAAGCAAAAGAATGACAGCAGTTAGATGCAATGGCACGTTGGGTAGTGGATTGAAACGGATTTAGGAGGACCGAGATTCAAGAAGCATAAGCGATGTTATAACAAAGGACATGCAAGATGTGACTTCTTGGTTTTGACCAAGATGCAAGTTGATCTCCTTGGTTGTAAACACTTCGGTTTCTTTACTCGTCTCTGCTCTGTCAAGTGAAGATCTGGACTCTGTTCCTCGCTCATGATACTCTCTGTTGATCCAAAATCCTTTTCTTGATCTCCAAAATGAAATTCCGATCCATTGTTTTGGTTTGGGAGCCCATTTACGGGGAATCGATGGTGGTTACGTAACAGACGGCGGTCGAGTAGAACCAAAGGCATCGGTAAGGAAAAAAGTAGGCTATTTTTAGTAAAATAGCCCGCCTTCCTGCTTTTCTCCCGAGAGATCGAGTTGCGGGCTTGGTCAGTCAGTGGCTAGAAGGTCGGCTTTGGGTGCGAGTAAGGAGGCATTAGTTATGGATGTGAGTTTAGACCAAGTCACGGTCTTAATTAGGTTAGTTTAGGGTTAGGGCTGGGTCATGATGAGGTGGCAAAGTGAGGTGGCGGGTAAGGTGATGTGGATTTATCAATTACAAGGTAATTAATAAATAATTGTGTAAGGTTTAGGTAATGAGGTTAGATTGCGAGATGAGATGCGGGTCACAAGGGGTCGTAAGACACAAATTTGGTGTCTACATTAGCCCCGTGTAGCTTGTTTTTTGTAAAGTAGCTAATATGAAGTGGTTACTCCTGTTAAGGGTATAGGTAATCCCCCTCAAATCTATCACAGATTGAGTGAACGGGAAATCAGGGATAGGGTTGATAAAGGGTAAATGGGGTAGAGGGATGGTAAGATGATGGGGTAGGTCCAAGGAAGCAGACGCATGTTGAAATGCAATAGTGTGACGAGGGTACATGATTTGACGAGCAAACCAGCAATGCAGAGGCAAAGGTTGATAGTTTATCCAAACAAGGGTGATATAATCCTGGTATCCAAGGCATAGGAAGTAGCCCCAGGGTATATAACAGGTAAGGTACCGGAACGTTTAGGCATGTTCGGCAGTACCAAAAGGTTGGTTTGGTTGAGATAAACGTCACGGTCTGGTGCAGGTAAAGGCGGGTCGACGATCAAGTCGAGGACCCTAATCATGCTAAAACACGAACAGGTGAGCTCGATTGAACAAAAACCTACGTGATGGGTGGATAAAAGTGTATGTTGTTGATGTTGGGCAAGGTAGTTAAGTGGTACGGCCTTGGGTAGGGCTGATTGATGAGTGAGGGCCGTGGGTCGGGCCAAGTTGTTGGGTTGAGGCCTTGGGTCGGGCCAAATAGGTTGGTTGCGGCCTCGGGTCGGGCCAAATGGTTGGGTGCGGCCTTGGGTCGGGCCAAATAGGTTGGTTGCGGCCTTGGGTCGGGCCAAATGGTTAACAAGGGGTTTGCAGCAAAGGTAGATATTTGCGATGTTTGTGAGTCACGAGTGGAGGGACTAGAGGCTAGATACCTCCATGCGAGAGAGCGTATTCACATGTTACAGGAGAGATTGGCAGATCAGTGGGCGGTACCAATAGCCGTGGTACCTTTGAGGACAGGGAGGCCCGGCGAGAGGCGTCGACGATCACGATCATCACCTGGTTCGGGATGAGGCGTGAGGGTCTAAGTAAATGTTATCGAGGTATAAGAATAAATAAGGATGCCGACCTGCGTGTCGATGATAGAGAAGATGTATTTGTTTAACATCTAAATAAAACTGAATATGTATGTTGATTTGAGTTATGATAATAATAAGAATGTTTTCGTTTTGTTTTGAAAAAAGGATAAAGAGGAATGTGATTAAATAGAAATACACCAAAAATATTTATATTTACCACACATGATAGGTTATGGTAGGGGATGGTCGAGCTAACCTTGGGAGACCCCATGTCTCCAAAGTGCTGCCTACATAGCCCATTGCTCAAAGCAAGGAGGGGCCTCAGACCGATGTAGTTCTCCCTTAGGACCAGGGAGAGGTGAATTCAGGCAATTTGGGTATGGTTAGGCAATTTGTTGGTTGATAAGAATTTGATGTTGATAGGGTAATGTTGTTGGTGTTGGTAAGGTATGGGCGATGTTGATGTAGGTATAGGTAAAGCGAAAGTTAGCTTACCCAAATAGTAGGGAACCGTATCCTGATTAAGGTCAACACACAATCCTAGAGTCGAGCAAAAGAGGTAAAAGTGTCCCGTAGTTGAGAAGAGCTAAACAAACCACATATTAACATAGGATGAGCTTGAATCCCTAGGTACCTTGCATAGGCGAGAAGTCGATAGGTGAAAAGAGTTGTATAATCACAATATATCGGATATACGTCACGTCCCTTGAGTTTTGTTGCTTTGACAAAGGGTGAGGTGAGGTGGTTGATATAGGCGAAGTGCTTTGAGAGCTTATTCTGAAGGTGATTATTCTGACGAAAGAGAAACTACCCTAAATAGACAAGTCCATGACTCAAAAGTGCTTTTGAATGCGGCTTCTTTTTTTTTTTGCTGAATATAGACTGATCGATGCGGGAAGTCTACAAGGGATATGTATTGTGTTACTCTTGAGGTCTTCACGAAGGCTGATCAATGTGAGAAGCTTCGATAAAAACTAACTTGTGTATAGCTGTCCTTCGAGGGAGCAAGCGATCTATTTATAGTAGCGAGATATGATGATTATAATGCATAGCTGTCCTTCGAGAGCAATCTATATATAATAACGGCAATAGTTCGACATATAGCATTTGTCCTTCGAGGAGAGCATCTATATTTAATTTAGATGACTAGATGTTCATTTGGCGTGAAGCATCTAGTTTAGTAGGAAGTTTGACTCAAGAAAATCCCATAAGAATACGGCTTATTTTAATATTTTGAAGTCATGGACTAGACTAAAAAGGGGAAGGCTTCATCAAGGGGAGGTGAGGATCAAACTATGTGAGCTTGATTGTTATTATGAGGTGTAGGAAACAGTGTATGTAGTGGTAAGTGAGCTCGAGGATGAGCGGAAGGTAGATAAGAAGTGATATAACACTAATTTCAACAGTAGAATGGTCGAAGATGCAAGGCATTAAGGGGTTCAGGCTCAGGTTTACCATTAAGCGAAGCTAAACGATAAGTACCAGATCCATAGGTATGAGTGATTATATAAGGCCCAATCCAATTGGGAGCAAATTTTCCACGTTTGCTCTTTTCTAGTTTGGTTACATGTTGATTCTCTTTGAGAACAAGATCACCAACCTTAAAGGTACGCTCATGAAGTCACTTATCATAAGCACGTTTAATGCGTTTTTGATAGATTTGAAGGTGATCAAGAGCTGTAAGACGGCGTTCGTCAAGAAGCTCCAATTGGGCTAACCGCTCTTGGCGGAAATCATCGTTGGTGAGAATATCCTGAAGAGATATTCTAAGGGAGGGTATTTGTATTTCGAGAGGCAAAACAGCCTCGGTGCCGTATACCAAAGAAAAGGTGTGGCATTAATAGAGGTACGAATGCTTGTACGATAAGCCCAAAGGGCAAAGGGAATGTGATCGTGCCAATTTCTTCTGGATTCATTGACAACTTTCATGAGGATTTTGGTTAGTGTTTTATTAGAGGACTCGGCTTGCCCATTGGCTTGTGGATAGTAAGGTGATGAGAAACTAAGTTTGATACCAAAGTTGTCACAAAGGTCTTGCAACAACTTGTTTTTGAAAGATTTTCCATTATCTGTTATCAGGCGATGAGGAACACCAAAACGACAGATAATGTGGTGGTTAATGAACTCGACAATTTTTTCTTTTTTGATTGAAATGAGTGGAATAGCCTCCACCCATTTTGTGTAATATTCGGTCGCTGTGATTATCCAACGGTGACGTTGTGAAGAGGTTGGGTGAATCTCACCAATAAGGTCTAAACCCCATTGTGAGAAGGGCCAAAGATCTCGAGCGATCTGGAGCGGGTGGCTAGGAGTATGTTGAAGGTTGGCATGTTGCTGACACATAACACAACGCTTAACATATTCGTGCGATCGTTATTGAGAGTAGGCCAATAATAACCAAGGCGAAGGATTCGTTTAGCCACGCAGCGCCGCTAAAATGTCCACCACAAATACCGTCATGGACCTGTTGGATGGTATGAGTGGCCTCCGCGCCAGTTAGACAGCGAAGGAGGATGCCATCAAAGCCACGTTTATAGAGGAGTCCCCCCATGACAACATAACGTGAAACACTTTTAAGAAAAGCACGTTTGCCGTTACTAGTAAGGTCAGGCGGGAGGACAGAGATTGTAAGGTAGTCGTGAAATTGGTGGTACCAGGTATCTTGTGAATTAGTAGACACAGTATTTATCATACAAACTACCGGGGTTGAATAGGATGGGGCAAAAAGTTGTTGGACCACGACGAATAATTCAGAGTCAGTTGGCGCGGCGGGAATTTGCGAGGCTAAGCAAGCCATAGTATCCGCAAATTTGTTAGTGGAGCGGGGAATGGTTTGTATAGAATAGTGGGTAAATAAGGCTAGAAGTGAATCCACGTAGTGTTTGTATTTTTGAAGTTCCTCGTTTTTGCATTGGTAGACGCCCATAACTTGATTGACTACCAATTGAGAGTCGCCAAAAATGTTGATAGATTTGATACCTAAGTGTAATGTAACTTGGAGACCCAGAACAAGGGCCTCGTATTCCATTGTATTATTAGTGCAAGGGAAATCAAGTCGGAATGAAAGAGGCATAGGTTCAGCGTTGAGAGGAATGAGAACAACGCCGGCTCCTCCGCCGCGCTGGCATTTAGATCCATCGAAGAAGAGGGTCATTGGGTACGACTCCTCCGTGATGGAAAGAGTAGCGATGAGTTCGTCGGGAAATGTGAAATTGGTAAATTGTTCCCCAGGTAAAGGAGCTTCCATGAAGTTGGTGCGATGGTTTGTCCTTTGATTGATTTCTGGTGGACAAACTCAAGGTCGAGGTCGGCGAGAAGCATGAGCCATCTAGCAATGCGTTGGTTCAGATGAGGTTTGGCATACATGTAATGGATGGGGTCTGTATTGGTGATGACGAAAGTCTTGTGATTTAGAAGGTAGTGTCGGAGTTTGGTGGCCACGAATGATAGGGCAAGGCACAATTTTTCTACATGTGTGTACCTAGTCTCATAGTCCACCAAAGTAAGACTTATATAATAAATGGCTTGTTCTCGATTCTCAAAGTCACGATGTGCAAGCATGGCTCCTACAGCGTGGTCGGTGGCGGAAAGGTAAAGGTAGAAAGGGCGGTCATCTTGGGGTGGGATAAGCACGGGTGGCTGCAAGAGATAGGATTTGAGAGCTTCGAAGGCTTGGTGACATTCTTCGCTCCATTGGAATGCAATATCCTTTTTAAGGAGGTGATGGAAAGGTTGACACCGATCCGAGAGTTGGGAGATGAAACGTCGGATAGATTGGAGCTTACCTTGTAAACTACGCAATTGTTTAAGATTTTTGGTGGGGGCATTTCTAGGATAGCTTTGACTTTAGATGGATCAACCTCAATGCCATGCAAAGAGACGATAAAGCCAAGAAGTTTTCCCGAAAGAACACCAAAGACACATTTCTTCGGTTGAAGGCGGATAGAATATTGTAACAGGCGATCAAAAATAATGGTTAAAACATCGAGATGTTCACTACGATGTTTAGACTTGCCGAGAAGATCGTCGACATAGTCTTGAGGATAGTGTGCATAATGTCATGAAAAATGTAGGTCATAGCCCGCTGATAGGTAGCACCAATGCATTCTTAAGGCCAAATGGCATGACACGATAACAGAAGGTTCCCAGGAGTTATGAAAGTAGTTTTATGTTGATCGGCGGGGCTACCAAAATTTGATTGTATCCCAAAAAACCATCCATGAGAGAAAGCATTTCATGGCCAGCAGATGAGATCAACAAGTTGATCAATACTTGGGAGGAAGTCATCCTTAGGGGCAAGCGAGGTTAAGATCCCGGAAATCTATGCATATCTGAAGTCCCCCTGTCGCTTTAGTGACAGGTACGATGTTAGAAATCCATTGAGGATAGTCAATAGGCAAGATGAAGGAAACAGAAAGGAGTCATTGGAGCTCCTCTTTGACCAAGAGAGCAATGCGTGGATGCATTTTTCTCAATTTCTGTTTGACTGGTTTGGAATCGGGGTTTAGGGTGATGTTATGGACGGCGATGGTAGGATCAATTCCTGGCATGTCAGCGTAAGACCATGCGAAAGCTTGGTTGCGAGCACGGAGAAAGGTAGTAAAGGCGGCTTGTTCTGATGTGTTAAGGGATTGTCCAATCTTCACAATGTGAGGATCCTCCTCCGTGTGGATATTGATTTCTATGGTAGATTCGTTCAGCATAGTTTGGGTTTTAGATGGTAAGGCTCGTTGAATATAAGGATCATCCGCGCCAAGGTAAGTGAGGATGGAGTCGTCATCCTGGCATTCAACAACATTAATCAAAGGCAAATCCTCTTCGATCATGTCTGGATAAAGAAGGGGCAAAGAAGATGGGTCGTCATTATCGCGTTGATAAGTGAGAGGACCTATGAAGATAGCATTTATGAAAAAAAAAAGTTAGGAGGGATGGATTCAGGGTCTATAGATTCTGTGGGTGATGATGGCAAAGTGGGTGATGATGGTTTGGTAGGGGCGACGTCTTCTTCTTCCAGGATACAGCTGACAGGAGGTGTCTCCTGTGTAGGTGTTTCGGGAAAACCGAGACCACTGCGATCATTATGTTTACGGGTAGTCACGGGAATGAGTGTATGTCGGCCTTGTTCGTAAAGGCCAAAACCAAAGCCTTTCCACGCACAGCGAGTCAAGAAGGTGAGGGCGAAACGACGATTTGTCAAGTATTGAAAATCGGATTGGAAAGGAACCACACCAAGAGGAGGTTCAGGGGTAATGGAGGATGCGTCAACACCCCCATACGTTAGGTTAGTGCGGCAATGGGGTGGTCCGTAAGAGATTATCTCCCCCACGCGACGGTCGTAGGTGGGATGTGCATGTAATTGTCCGTACTCCTGCGGGGTAGGGAAAGAACTAACGTTATATAGGCGGTACTCCCCCAGCGTAAGGCGCTGAAAAACATCTACTAAGGGGTCGGAGGTTGGAATGTTAGCTGCGGGAAGGGAAGTGGTTTTTGCGATGGTGGTTTCATCAATTGAAGGCGTAGGCGCGGTTGAGGTGGATGGTTGAGGTACATTTGAGGAGGATGGTTGGGTTGAATGTATGGGTGTCTTGATTGGTATAAGCACATCGTTAGGGCGGTATAACATATTGCAGGTTTTAAAGGGGGGAGGGTCAGCTTTTACGGTGTAAGACTTCCCCTCGTACTCAAATTTTATGCATCTATGTAAGGTTGAGGGAACGCATCCCATGGCCGGATCGAGGACGACCAAAGCCAATATATTATATTAGAACTCTCCCTCAAGGACATAGAAGAGTTCGGGTAAAGTACGTGGTCCTACCCGAATGTTGAGGATCACGGTGCCTAAGGTAGAAGTAATAGCGTCATTGAATGACCGACATGATGGGGTTGGCACACATGCAACTAGAAGGGATGTTCATCATTGGAAGGCTTTTGAAGAGATGATGTTTAGGCTAGCACCCCGTCAATCATAACCCGCGTACTCGAATGCCCCGGACGTAAGCGGAGATGAAAAGGGCGAGGTCGGGGATCTTACTCGTACCAAATTCGACAATTTCATCTTTAGCCCAAACCGCGAGCGAGCTTGTTGTACAGAGACAGAAGTGGTTGGGGCAGTGGGTTGTTTGGTGAGAGAAGCAACGTGATTGGGTGTTAGAATGGAGGTGACAGGCAGGGTTTCATTAGGTAAAACCTCTATCCCTTGAAGGATCTCAACGAGAGCTTGTCGATGAGATTCAGAAGTCTGAATGAGATCATACAGTGTCATTTTTACGGGTGATTGGTGAAGCTGTTTAATCATATTTCGGTGGGCAATGCCATTAGAGACGGGATAGGCGGGTCCGCGAATGACCACTTTAGGTGGTGGTGCAATTGGGATGTTTGACGGAGAAAGAGATGCCGCAGGTGTGTTTTCTTTTGCTTTCCCATTGTTTTTCTGCCCTCGAGTAGCGACACTAATCATATTAATCTCGTAGACCTGAGATGAGGAAGATGGTGGGGATAACTCATGGTCTTCAAGAGGTGGGGTTGTAATAATGATAGATCTTGGTGAGGCGGGGACAGATGGTATAGGAGAGGGAATGGAAACTAAAGGTCTCTCCCTTCGTAAGTTGTCTTTCTTAATCTTTCTATCCGGGAGAGGTGACTGGCGAAGGATGGTTTTTAGAGCTTTGCATCCCTCCACATCATGTCCTGGTGTGCGGTGATAAGCGCAGATTTTAGACTCATCGTAACCCATAGGTCGGGGCTTAGACGGGTCATAAGGTCTAAGTGGAGGTAGGGAAATGGTCGCATTCTCCACCAACATAGCAAGGATTTTGGCGTAAGATCCTTTGAGTGGGTCAAAATCGGAAGAGGATGAGGGTATTGATTGTGTGGGTTTTGGTAATGTTTGGGCATGATTGGTTCGCATGGGTGGTGGTTTAGCCGAGGGGTGTTGATACATGGTTTTTACTAAACGTGATTTCTTTGGCGCAGAAGCTATGTTGGATGATGAGGCCGCAGATGATGTGGTATCAGAAAACAACCACGGGGAAATAGGAGTGACTGAAAACAAATCTTTTGATGATGGAATTTGTTTAGGGTTGATAGGTGGACAGGATACGCGGAGTGGCGGTGTTGCTATACCCTGGAATTTCTGTATAGGTGCGGAAGGCGTAGGTTGTTAAAGAAACGCGGGAGGTATGATATATTGATGTAAGGTAGAGGGATGGGGTCCCAATATGGAAGGTAGGTATGACGATGATGGTTTTGATTGTGATAGGGGCACGGATTGAGTTTGTCTCCTAGGTGGTGGAGCGGATTTATTTTTGGATAGATCGAGTCGCTTAGGTGGGTGCGTTAGACTGGGCATTGGTGAGGTCCCAAGCGTAGGGGAAGATCTGGTTAAGTTGATAGAAGTGGACGGGGCATTTGGTAGAGGTGAGGGGGGTGAAGGTGAGAACAGGGGCATTTTAAGCTTCTGTAAGCACTTCGGGTATATGGTGGAGACATCAGGATCAGTCATTTGCATTTGAGTAGAAAAAGGGGTACTCAAACGTTCCCATAGGGCCTGTCTATCTTCTGTGGAATGACAGTCTCCAGGTGTGATTTGTAATTTTTGTACGGAAGAAAGGTGGGTTGTAATTCCAGTCCACTGCGGGTGTGACACAGGAGGTAGATGAGGCACTGTATCAATAGATGTTAAGAGGTCAACCGGTCGTTGAAAAGATTTAGGCGATGAGGGACTAATAGGTAGGAGGGCGTGTTCGAGGGGATCTGTCACGTTTAAAGAATGTGGTGATGTTAGTGTAAGAGATTTCTCGTCTAAGGATGTCAAAAGGAGTGGCGAGCCTTCCTCTTGTGTAGCAAGAGTGGTAGAAGGGGACGTTTGGGAAATAGATAAATTAGATAGCATCCGCTCACAGTCTTGTAGGGATGTGGTGTAAGAAGACTCGTCGATGAGAAGAGAAGTCCGGGCAGTTAACTCTTCTATGGGTAAAGGAATGATTTCACTTTGGCTTGATGGTGGTGAAGGAGGTTCAAACTCCTGTGTTGGTGGAGAGGCTTGATTTAAAATTTTTTCAATAGAGGCTTTTGGCTGAGAATCGAAGACTGCATGGATCTCATGAACACTCTCCTCGGCTAAGATATCTTGGTTCACGTTACTGTTGGACGAGTGATTCGGGAATGGCTTGTTGAAAATTTTCAGATTTCGGTTAGTAGGGGCGTTAGGATTATCGAGGTTATATCCCTAAATCAACCATTTCTGCACTATGTTGTTTTTCAACATCTTGCGCTTTTCATGACTATGTCCTTTTACGCGGTGAAAGTTACAAAAGTCATTTTCTTTGTACCAGGAAGGTATTGCGCGGGTGAGTCAAACCCAGTGAGAGGTTTAACGAGCAAGGTGATAGCCCCAGCTTTGAGCAATTTCTCCAGGATGATGCCATAAGTTTCTCCCAAGGGAGTGTAATTGGTGGGCTCGGCTTTGTACTTATAAGTGGTTTTCGGCGGAGTATTGGACGGTGTTTGAGATTTGACCATTACCGCGTGGACAGCTCCTTTTGATTTAGAAGAAGTGGACGCGTGAGGAGTGGTGGTGTTTGGCTTGTTGGTAGAATCAGGAGTTCGGAAATTGGGGTTTTTGTTACGCAACCGCAATTTCTCTTCTTCTAAGGCTCGAATTTCTAGTTTCCGAGCCATGGTAAAGGCCTCGTCGAATGTGCGGAAAGTTTGAATTTGGAGGGTAGGGGAGATGTGCTTAGCGCAGGCCCGCGTAAATAGTTCGATGAGTTCGGTTTGAGGCAAGGCATACGTAAGTTGGTTGATAAGGCCCCGCCATCGTCCAATGAAATCTGCGATAGATTCGTCTTCAAATTGTCGGATGGCATAGAGGTCGGTAATAGATACTTTCTTGGCAATGTTAATGGAGAAATGATCCAAGAAAGATTGGGCTAGTTGGTTAAAAGAGAAGATTGAGTCTTTGGGTTAAAGCAGCTTTGTACCACTCAAGCGCAGGGGCTGATAAGGACATGGGAAAGGTGCGAAGTAACAGGCATCATCATGGGCAATCAAATAACAAGCATGTCTAAATGATCGCAAGTGTTGTTGAGGATCCTCTTTCTTGTTAAACGAGTAAACTTTGGCAACTCCCATTGAGGAGGATATGAATGAAGGGGATAGAAGGGTGAATGGGCTCCCGACAAACTTGCTCGTATGTCAGCGCGCTACGACTTCTGAAACGGAAGCCTCCGTGTTTTGCATTTTGTCCATCATTTGTTTGATGAAATCTGTGGTTGGATGAGATGATGGTGCCACGAAAAGGGATGTCCCATATAAGGTGTTGAGGTTCTTTGGATACGTGTATGGGAATGAAAAGGTAGGCGGAGCTTGAGAAGGAAAGCTCGTGTGAATAGGTGGCGAGAGTAAGTCATGAATGGAGTGGTCTAAAAGAGAGATGAGATAGGGGCGGTTGGTGGTAACGATACGTGGGGTCCAAGGTTAACCAAAGGAAAGCTAATCGGGGTCGTATGAACCTCTGAAGGCGTCGGATTGGGAGAGGGGGGCTAGAGATGCGAGAAGTAAGGCAATGTTATCGGGGAGGAGTGGGAGCTAAATGAGCAGCTATACTAATAGGCATGCCAATAAGGAGGCGACCATCGGGCGTACGGTCGGGGCATGAGACAAATAGTATTGTACAGCGCTGGGATTAGCATCCAGAAATTTGGCAAAGTCCTTGTCTCCTACAAGAATTTGGGGGATCTCACTGGTGTCCGTAGGGTTCCTTATAGAATGTGAAGGGGGTGATTCAGGCAAAGACACAGAGCGAGGCATGTGAAACCATGGCGGCGGCTTGCTTCCGAGTGATGACAACCATAGACAAGAACACACAGGAAATTTTTAATCTATCAAGAACAAAAACAACCTCAAAATGATGAATTTGGCAAGTTCTTTGGTTTGTCGGGGTGATGAAGACGATGGCAAATATCGGTTTAATAACCGGTGTCGTCCAGTCCGAGAGAAAAATGACGTCGGTCCCTTAACCGATGCGGTGTCAAAAGTCTAGGATAAGAAGATATAAAAAGGTGCTAATTTGATTTTTAGCAACGTTGAGTATATTTATCAACTTATTGATCACGAGAAGACAAAGTATGACGAGAAAAATAGGATTTGAAAACAAGCGAGGCACACGCAAATCTAGAGACTAATCCTAGGGTTAATTTTAGTTATCGTGGGCTTATGCCTTTAGATGTAAGATGATGTCAGAATCCTAAACAACAAGACCTAGGGGAAATGTCAAGTTTGTTTTGGCTTATAAGGTTACCTCAATCGGGCGGAGGAATACCGCGGAAAAGGGGGGATGTTTGAGCTGTTGTGTTAATTGTGAAGTGATTCGGTATGTGTTGTGCAGTGAAACTAAGGTTAATTTCCTGTCAATACCGTGGATATCACCCCCACGTGTATGACCTGTTACTTAATCTATGTTCACTAGAATTGAAGAACAACAAGCAGGAATGCAATGCACGTGTTTTAAACCCAAATCGAAAATTATATTCGATGAAGCAAGAGAGATGACTTTCACTAATGCGAAACTAGGAAAGCAAGACAAATTCTTTACGAAATATATAACAAAAGCAACAGCAAATATGCTTCCTAAAATGAAAATAAGCAAGAGAAAGAAACCCAAAATGGGTCCCACCGGGCGTGCCAAAATGTTTCGCTCGGAATGTTTCAGCTTCTGGGAATAGAGTTGCTTCTATCCTTTCATTCCTTTTAGAAACAGATGAGGTTAGGGTTAGGAGGAATACCTGTTGAATGTCGAGATGGTGTGCGCGTACCGTAGAGAAAGATCAGGCTGACTGCGGAGAACTCCTTTTTGTCTTGGAAGGACTACCTGCAAATAAGAACACAAGACCACAAGATTTTGATTAAACAATAAATGAGGAAACTGCCTTGGGCCCAGGAAATATAAAACTTCCTTTCGAAGGTGGTCAGTTCCCCTGCTAATATGAATTAACACAAAAGACTTGCAAAATATCAATTAAATTGTTTCGTTAAACTGGGTAGGGGGAAATGCTGGTTTTCTGGTTTTGATCAGAGGAACCGATGCTGTATCGATAACCGATGCCGATTCTCGATAACCGCCGATACCGGTGGGTTCTAGGATCTTCTTGGTAGCTATGGTGTTTGTAATGGCTGGTTTTTGGATGGTATTAGGAAATGGGATGATTAGAAGCAAAAGAATGACAGTTAGATGCAATGGCACGTTGGGTAGTGGATTCAGAAACGGATTTAGGAGGACTGAGATTCAAGAAGCATAAGCAATGTTATAACAAAGGACATGCAAGATGTGACTTACTGGTTTTGACCAAGA
Organism: Taxus wallichiana var. yunnanensis; assembly: GCA_018340775.1. Classification (NCBI taxonomy): domain Eukaryota; kingdom Viridiplantae; phylum Streptophyta; class Pinopsida; order Cupressales; family Taxaceae; genus Taxus; species Taxus wallichiana. The sequence continues at coordinate 548,275,834 of CM031241.1, forward strand.
TGCAAGTTGATCTCCTTGGTTGTAAACACTTCTGGTTTCTTTACTCGTCTCTGCTCTGTCAAGTGAAGATCTGGACTCTGTTCCTCGCTCGCAATGCTCTCTGTTGATCCAAAAATCCTTTTACTGATCTCCAAAATGAAATTCCGATCCGTTGTTTTGGTTTGGGGAGCCCATTTACAGGGAACCGATGGCGGTTACGTGTAACCGACGGCGGTCGAGTAGGAACCGGCATCGGTAAGGAAAAAGTAGGCTATTTTTAGTAAAATAGCCCGCCTTCCCTGCTTTTCTCCCGAGAGATCAGTTGCGGGCTTGGTCAAGTGGCTAGAAGGTCGGCTTTGGGTGCGAGTAAGGAGGCATTAGTTATGGATGTGAGTCTAGACCAAGTCACAGGTCTTAATTAGGTTAGTTTAGGGTTAGGGCTAGGTCATGATGAGGTGGCAAAGTGAGGTGGCGGGTAAGGTGATGTGGATTTATCAATTACAAGGTAATTAATAAATAATTGTGTAAGGTTTAGGTAATGAGGTTAGATTGCGAGATGAGATGCGGGTCACAAGGGGTCGTAAGACACAAATTTGGTGTCTACATATTTATCCTATTATAACATGCTAATCGGCTAAAATGGGTATTAATCCCATTTCCTATGCAATCCGCCCATTATTGGGAATTTTTAATCCCAATTTCTATGTACGGGTAAGGCTAATATTAGCCTAAGGATGATGTTAAATGCATATTTTAAGGGCCCTATTTTTTGTATAAATAGGGAACCCATTCTATTGTAATACACACAAACCCAAGCTTATTATTTGTTAAGCTTATTGTCGGGACACACACAAAGGCAGAAGACAAGCTCAGAGCTTGGAAGGCGAATGAGAAATTGTTGTTGTGTGAAGACCTAAATTATTTTAGGCATTATTATTTTGATTATTATTGACCTATTATTTGTTAGGCAATAATAAATTAAATATTTTTGGCTAGGAGTTATTCAAACTACCTAGTCGGCCCATAGCGCCACACCAATTACTTGCAAATCCTGGATTGTCAACCGGAGTGCTAGCGTCGCATTGATAGCGTCGCATTGATAGCATCGGGAAGGCCGATCGAAGCCAAAGGAGATTGTACGCCAGGAAGGTGGAAGTCGGGTGCTATTTTTCACCCTTGTCATCCGAAGGTCTGGTTATTCTTCTAAGCAAGTTTAAATAGTTTCCATTAGGTTTTCTTGTGAAAGTACTATTGTAACTTACAAGTTTTGACTAGTGGAACGGTTTGACCACGAACCCGGAGACATAGGCAATTTCCGAACTCCGTAATCAATCTGTGTGCAATTGTCATTATTGTCTTGCATTATTTTAAATTGATTACTTAAAAGGAGTAAAATATCAGCAAATAATTAAAGCCTATAAGGGTCCGAGATCATGTAGTAATAATCTGGTTATTTTCGGATCATGTTTGGTATCAGAGCTAGTTTAGCTCCATATTTGTTTTTCAATAAATCGATTAACAATGAGTGATTACTTCAAGATTGGTGTAGTTAGTTCAATGTGTGTGAACAAGGTACAGGTGCACTATGGGCAAGATGTCTAAACAGAAAAAGCTCGAGGAAATCAAGCTTATAATCACCGAGATCCAGAAGAGAATTCTCTTCTACGATCAATGTATTCCTCCTTGGAAGAGGAGAATGCTCGTTTGAAATCGAACTGCAAACCAAGGATGAGCTCTTGGCAAGGTTGCAGTGTGGTGATCGAGAGGAAGGAAATACCTTCAACTTCGAGATCAAAGGCCATGGCGAGATGATTGCGCACCGTGAGTTGTTCACCACGGAATCTTCTTCTTCCTCCCATTCGATTTTGGATTCGAGTAATGAAGTCTTTGGTTTGTTTGAAAAGCATACTAGAGGCATTGGATCCAAGTTACTAGATAAAATGGGATTTGATGGAAGAGGCCTTGGTAAAAATGGCCAGGCATTGCTAACCCAATACATGTCGAGGATCATCCTCGTTTTGCAGGATTAGGTTATCCTAGTGCGGAATGGAAATTGGAGAATGCTCCAAGAATGCGACGGAGACAAGCTTTCGAAAGCAAAGTGATTACCCCACTAGTCTGCAAGAAGATTACGAAAGCAGAAAGTTGTGCTTATCGTCACGAGGCAAGATGTGGTAAGAGAAATCAATGAAGAGGTAATGAGATTCCACCTCCGAGTTTCTTACCATAATCATAAGCACAATAAAACTTCGATCCACTTTTTCACTTAAGAAGTATGGTTATGATTTTCTTAAGATGTGGAATTCTTTTCCCGTACTTTTTGTGGATTGCATAATCATTCAAAGGCCGATGCTAGAAGAGAAGGACACCGATGAAGAAGTTGATGTCGTTAAATCAGAACACGGCAAATCGAAAAGACCAATCTCGTCATGCAGTCGAGAAATGGCGAAAGAGTTCCTCATCCCGAAGAAGAAGAGATTAAGAGGAATTTTTGTGCTCATTGCCAGAGGAATGGGTATCGGTGGAAAATTGCTAGAAAGCGCATCCATCTCACCATCGGTGTAATGGCAAGCTAAAGATGGAATGGAGGCCTATTGCGAAAGGCGAGAGGAAGTTTCTACTCCACCACTAGTTGACAAGTCAACCCAGGACCAGGTAAAACCTAAAAGTGAAAGTCCTTTAAAATGGGTAAGTCAACAATTTTTCGATTATATATTGCATAATTCAGATTGATGGATCGTATGCAGTATTAAGTTTGGAGATCAGATTTTGTGAGAAAATGCTGAGAGAAAGGTTTACAATACTCAGTGGATTTTCTTACTTAGAAAATTTGATTAATGCTCCAAACATATCTCCTAATCAGCTTGTGAGTACTTGTTACAGCTTGGATACAGGAAATAACTCATATAAAGCTTGGAGATTGATCTGCCATTTGTGCAGATAGTAGAGTTCGCAGAGATCAGCTCGGAACTTCATTACGTAGAGGCATTATGACCATGCAGCGAATGGTAAATTTGAATCACCGTTGGCATTGACGTTGGGTCGAACTTCATTACGTGTGTAGAGGCATTGCGATGCGGCGTGAGAATAGTACACGATATTAGTATGTCAACAAGAGGAGCTCTCAAAGGATTAGCTCGGAACGTCATTCGGTGTCAAGGCATTGCGACCACACATACAAATGGTAGTTGATCAACAGACTTAGCATCATGCATTGGAGGCTCGAGGTCTTGAAAGAGGCTTAGCATCATGCATCGGAGGCATTGAGGTCTGTAATAGACTTAGCATCGTGCATTGGAGGCTCGAGGTCTTGAAAGAGGCTTAGCATCATGCATTGGAGGCGTTGAGGTCTGTAAAGGGATAAGGCATTGTCCATCACCGACATCGAATCAATCAAAGCTCTACGTAACATGGAGTTCCTTCAAACCAATTCGATTCTCGCGAATCAACTTAGAACCAGAGTCGTGTTATAGAATTAAAGAAGATCCTTGTTGTCAGATATCAAGAAGCTTAGCACCGCATAGAAGGAGCGTTGAGGTTTCATACAGAAACTTAGCACCATAAAGCGGAGGCGTGGAGGTCTTCTTCGGATATCAGAGTGGCGCAGTGAAAGCATCGTGGACCCATAACCCACAAGTCCCGGATCGGAGCACGCTTTTCAAAGTGAGAAGGTTGGAGGAGAAGACCCAAGGGTCTACTGCAGAGCACTTCCGAGGTGGCGGAGAGTTTTTCGATTTAGGATAGTATGGAAGCTTTTTGGGACAAAAAGATTTTCTCAGTGGGGAGGTGTGATCAGGGGATCATTTTCAAAGTTCCCTAAATATCCCTAAATGGTGTCAATACTGAATATCATCTCGAGAGATTTCCAACGACTGTGAGAACGTGACAAACGGACATTGGGAGCTCTAGATATGTTCGGTCAAAGTTCAAGCAATGAGGAAAGTCAACTTTGGTCAACTGGTCAATATTGGACCAATGGCACTGCGACACGTGGCAAAAAGGCAAAAGGGAGTTGTTTGTTGGTTTTCGATCACCGGTCTTCGACGAGCGTAAAAAAATGGTGCACGGGAACAAGAGGCTCAACTTTTATTACGGAGGGAAGCCCAGCCGTCGTGTGGACTGGTATTATCGCCGACGTGGTGGGTCCACAAGCCACCACGTGGCTTGCCACCACTCGTCGAATTTGTTCGATTTTCCTATCAGAAGATGACAAGTGGATTACATGCTATTTACCGAGTTAATTATTTCCATACCACATTACATGGGTCGACATTATATTATCTTGGTAAGTCCACTTTCCAAATGCCACATATATATATTAATGTTTATACATTAGTATAAACCGCCAACATGCCAAATGCTATGCTAAGCACGTGGAAGGGAGCATGTTTAATGGAATGCGTGGTGATCAAGGTGGTGAAGCGGTTGTTGGGCTTAAAGCCATGCGTGGAATGTTCCACGTGAAAAACGGTGAGAGTAAGGGGTAATAAAACCCTACCCAAAGTTAATGGCGCCAAATGTGGGATATCCCACTTAACTAAACAATACCGCCCCACTTTACCTTAGCCGCTTTTTTGGGAATTAATCCCATTTCAAACAAATGCCGCACCTTATGGGATTTTTATCCCTTAACAAATGCTTAGCCGCTCTTATGGGATATTTATCCTATTATAACATGCTAATCGGCTAAAATGGGTATTAATCCCATTTCCTATGCAATCCGCCCATTATTGGGAATTTTTATCCCAATTTCTATGTACGGGTAAGGCTAATATTAGCCTAAGGATGATGTTAAATGCATATTTTAAGGGCCCTATTTTTTGTATAAATAGGGAACCCATTCTATTGTAATACACACACCCGAGCTTATTATTTGTTAAGCTTATTGTGGGGACACACAAAAACGGAAACAAGCTCAGAGCTTGGAAGGCGAATGAGAAATTGTTGTTGTGTGAAGACCTAAATTATTTAAGGCATTATTATTTTGATTATTATTGACCTATTATTTGTTAGGCAATAATAAATTAAATATTTGTGGCTAGGAGTTATTCAAACTACCTAGTCGGCCCATAGCGCCACACCAATTACTTGCAAATCTGGATTGTCAACTGGAGTGCTAGCGTCGCATTGATAGCGTCGGGAAGGCTGATCGAAGCCAAAGGAGATTGTACGCCAGGAAGGTGGAAGTCGGGTGCTATTTTTCACCCTTTTCGTCCGAAGGTCTGGTTATTCTTCTAAGCAAGTTTAAATAGTTTCCATTAGGTTTTCTTGTGAAAGTACTATTGTAACTTACAAGTTTTGACTAGTGGAACGGTTCGACCATGAACCCAGAGACGTAGGCAATTGTCGAACTCCGTAATCAATCTATGTGCAATTGTCATTATTGTCTTGCATTATTTTAAATTGATTACTTAAAAGGAGTAAAATATCAGCAAATAATTAAAGCCTATAAGGGTCCGAGATCAGGTAGTAATAATAATCGGTTATTTTAGGATCACTTACGACCCAAAAAATTTGAAACACGAGGGCTTGTCTAAACACTAAAGCCTAGATTCGGTCACTAGAGCCTAGGCACTCCTATCCTTTAGTGGGTGCCTGTGTCCGTCCTCATTCATGTGTACTAGAATTTATCTTGAGATTTTATGACATAGTGCACTTCTGTTCGATGAGGTTTACGAGTTTGTACAGGTCCCAGAACAAGTGCAAATCATCTAAGTCTTTTTCTCTCTCTTATGCTTAGGGTTTCATATTTACTTACTTATTTACTTGTGTCGTATTACATCATATCATTTTTACTTCATTGCTTCTATCAATTACTCTATAATTAGGGTTTTACAAATTCAAATTTTTTTAATCATTTGGTGAACCCCCCTTTTGAACACTCTTGGATCCTTCTTTCTTCTTTTTTCTTCAATTTCCTAAGCTTCTTCCATCATGGATATTTCTCTCTATGCCTTTTTGCAAGCTAATCCTGAATGTAAGTCTAGAATCAACTCCCTTCTAGCTAATAGTTATATTCCTTTGAATACTCCTTCGGATCATGTATATCAGTTATTTGTCAATGTATTTTCTCAACACCTTAATTTCCCATCTGATGTAGCTACCACTCTTTCTATTTATGACAATGATCCTCCTCTTTATATTCAGGCTTACATATTTAACATATGCATTAGGCAAGTACTAGTTGATAATGGATCTGAGCTCAATATTTGTAATCTTACATTTCTTCAACAACTTGGCATTTCCCCACCTCATCTTGGTCCAACATTCATTTCCATCTGTAGCTATGTTTCTTATGCATGACCTTGCATGGGCACTATCACCTTACCTCTCACCATCAGGCCTAAAACCATTCTTATGATATTCTTTGTTATCAATGCAAAACTCCAATACAATTGATATCTTGGTATGTTATGGCTTCACGTACGCAGAAGTACCTTTTACGGATTCATCGTTGTGTTAAATTCCTACATGATGGTTCAGTATATAACATTATTTCTTATTACGCAACCCATTCAAATATTGTAACTTTGACCCACTCACTGCTCTCCCTACTCCATTTATCTATCACAATCCCGTGGCATCCCCATAATCCTCCTACATACCTCAATGATGAATATTAACTCATGGAACCTCCTACCCCTACCACCGACATGATTTGTCTCCAGGGATCCATTTTTGCATTAGACACCATGCCATCTGCTTCATCTTCCCATGAACACCTGCGCCATCGGCACTTACTTCTTTCATATGCACTCTTTTTCATAAATAATTCTTATTGTCCTCGCATTCCATTTGATCATACTTACTCTGATATTGTTTGCACACATGACGGCTTGGATCGTGTTGGATTCACACGTGTTGATCTCCTCCCTCCACCCAATTCCCTTCACCTTTATCAAGGATATATTCACATTACTATTTCTTATGGCCTCTGTGTTTTCCATTTATCAATGTTTTTGCACACACTTTTCGCACTTCTCCACTCACACTTGGACAGTCTTAGCTTGACTACATTGGTGGCACATTGGATTCTAATCATATTGACATCCACATTTCTCATGCCTTTCACTCGTGTTTCTATTTGCAATGATTCATTTCTCAGCTATACACATAATATTACTTGTTGGCAAGCGCATGGATGTCCATTACAACCTTTTACGAATGAAGAGTATGCAATGGAGATGTATAATCTATGTCGCAATGGATCTTTATCTAATCAACCCCATACTTATTGCTTATCAAGTCTCGACACTTCTCCGTTCGGCCGACCATGACAATGATGATCTTTTAGATGATGTTACTTGATTATTATCTACATCATATAATTAGGGGCATCATGCTTACTTTCCCCCTCCTATCATCATCAGGTGTCTAACATTTCTACTCATATGCTTTGTACTTCATCTTTGCACTTTTTAAGCATCATTACACAATGTGTATCGTCATTACCCTATGATGCACTCTCGTGCTTAGGTTCACACTTGATTATTGAGGGCATACTACATACATGAACCTTACACACACCACATTTCACACTTTGTGCTTCATGATACATCTTTCTATAATATTATTTGCACGCATCATACTAGCCTCTTCTACACTTTACATTGTGCTTCATGATATATCTTTCTATCATCTCATCATCAAACTATTTCCCGATGACGCACTCTTGTTTTATGGTTCATTCTTGATTATTAGGGGGTCTTTTATAAATTAACCTCATCTCAGAATCACACACATCCACTCGGGGCACGCTTCCCCTATCGCATTCACATTGGATATCATTTTATTTCACTCAATCACAACATACTTCATATCTTAGTTGCTTTTATTCTTGCTTACTTAATATTACATGTACACTTTTTTACCATGTTAGACGGATACTTATTATGTCAATATATTTTCTATATATCGATGCATGTTCACATGTTCTCTAGTTGTGAATGAAAACTTCCTACAAATCTTCAAATGGAGAAATGATGTTTGGCATTGTACCTCTTACCAGTCCCACCGAGGCTCCTGGGGCATCTACATTCCTATTCTTACACACTACATGTGTTATTTTTTCATTTTATACTACCTATTCTTATTAGCACACTAATTTTTCGATTGGAACATACACATCTTGACATACTTTATATCTTTCTAACATGCTAACGGGTGCTTCATGTGCAACATTTTCCTTACATGAACTATTTTCCACCATGGTTATCTAATACTTTTCTTGCCATTGTTTTCCATTGATTATTATTGTATGCGCCATTGTTTGGGGATATTCCCTTTGTATTGTATGCATATTGTATGCTTTTGGCCACTTCACCTTGATTGTCTTGTGACATTGTGAGTGATGTCCCATGTTTGAAACCCACTTTTTGTTGTCTATCTTGTATACACCTTTGCTCGTTACATTGCTTCTTTATTACATGTTTGATATATTTTTCTACTAACACATGTATCTAGCCATTTTGTTTACATGTGCCTTGGTTTCCACCATGCACATTCCCCCTCCCCCATAGGGTACACACTTCACTCGGTTTGAGTCCTCTCTTTTGGGCCGCATTTTCCTAGTGAGGTCACATGCATCCCAAACAATGGGGTATACATTGGATGAATTATTCACCCCATAAAGTAGCTCAGAGTTAGAGTACATTACGAGTCAACATGGGAATAGAATAGGATACGGTTTCATAAACACCCCAAAATATGACTTAGGTCCTCAGTTCAACATAGACTCCATTGCCCAAATACAATCACTAGTGCATGGGCGCTCTTGACCTCTCTTGGGTGCCTATGTCCTAAGGGAAGATCTGACTACTTTCTTAGTTCATAACATTTTCAGCGGTTCACATATCGGTTTTCATAGTACAGAATAGTCCTCAATCAAGCATAATACATTCTCTCTCCATCTCAACACGAAACAAATACGTAACTACTCGAACTAAACATAGATCAAACCATCGCAGTGGTGTATAAATTCGGAAGCAATCATGGAAAGAGGGTGACACTAAACCTCTCTCCCCAACACTCTTCCTCGGCGTGGCATGAGATCACCAAAAATCACACTTGGCATGAGATCACCTGAAAAACTCATTCTTGGCATGAGATCTCCCAAAAAACTCACTCTTGGCATGAGATTTCCCAAAAAAATCACTCTTATACAACATTTTAGGACATTTTATATCTTTTTACACTCATGTTCACAGTGCACACTTTCTTTTAGTACTTTTTACACACATTTACATGCTTTTTACAAGAGGGTTCATAATATTGAATTTTATTACTCTTTTTCTCTTCTTTTACGGGAATGTCCTCAATACGCAACAAGAAGCAACCCTACATCACCCCTAGGGTCACTTTCTCTTTATTAAATTCCATGATTCATTTTATTTATCACTTCACATTTTCACTTGTCTCTTCAACACGTTATCGGCATCACATTCTACATGGTTATCAGGTACACATCTCTTATCTACATTATGTTATCAAGTATTCACTCAACAACATAAAGTGGGGCATATGTAGACACAACATCACGCACTTGGGTACATTTCTAGGTCCTAAAAGCATACTTGCATTCATATGATTCCTAAGCGAGAAAACTAATAATTGGCGCTATGTTTTGCCTCTTTGCTTTGTTTTTGGTCTTTTACACCCTACAGACCTAGTCGGTACTTCACTTGTTTATATTTTATGGCTTTGGACACCAACTCCTAGAAACTTTGCTAGCACCTAGATGCCCTTGTCCTTCCAGGCACCCTTAACCCTTTTCTATCTCACTCGCTTCTTTTGGGTCTCTTTTATCTTTCAACATCTTATTTTCTCATAGGTCGGCCTTCCAGGTTGTCGGTTACAAAAATTTAAGGAAGGGAATCATATAAATAAGTGTAGACACAAAATCACACACTTTAGGTATTATTTATTCTTGGTCTCATACTACTATTCATATGGTTTTGAGTGAAGAAAGTACTAATTAACCCCCATCTTTTGGCCATTTTACTTTGTTTTCTATCGTCACTACCGACCTCCCACACATACATGCCTAGTCTATTTTTGTCATTTTGCATCATTTTAGCCTTGGTAGGGTGCCTGGTCCCAATCTTTAGGGTGCCCATAGGCACCCTGGTCCCGGTCGGGATGCTCGAATCATTTTCCACTTTTACGCCACTTTTTGGGCACTTTCTAGTCGTTTGAGCTTCCTATATTTTTAATGGTTGGCCTTTTCGGGGTTAATTACGAAATTAGAACAAGAGAACCATATAAATACAAATTTATGAGACCATAATGAGGGACCAAACACTAAGCACTACTATCATCACCTATGGATGCATCCACAAAAGGCTCCATTTGCATCTATCCACTCCATCACAAGACACAAGGCCGGTTCATCTACATCACACTACATAGGAGGGAAGTTTATTATATTCCATCTATTACCAAAATATTGTGTAACATTATTAAATAAAATGTAATATTATTAATAATGAGTTTATAGAACTCATATTAATAATATAGTTGTAATTGTTTTAGTATTTGGGTGAGTTGTGAGAATAACTCACGTAACTATTTTAGTGTGAGAGATATCTTAGGGATAAGTTTGAGAGATTGTAGGGATTTGAGAGAGATATGTGGGTTGTTGAGGATTGATGTTGACTCCTTGTATTAAGGAGAACATCCTCCTATATAATGTAAACTCTATCAATGTAATTGATATCCCGAATGATTTCTAAATTCAATACAATTATATTCGGTGTTTTTTATATAATTGTGCAGTGTTCAACACCATCCACCATTTTATTACATTTATACATATAATTATTTCTTGCTACTTTCACAAAGTGCGACTCACAAGAGCACCTAGGGCATGATTGCATACAAACACACACACACACACGAGAGAACTACATCAGGTTTGAGATGTAGTGTAGTGCTTAGTTAGTAAGTCCACCATTGTGGTCATTAAGGACAGTCGACCCCTTCATATGCATCTTTCTTTTTAGGGGTTTGATATTTGTCTTGGGGTTTTGTAGGTCTCATCTTCATCACCGATTTCCAAATGACAAATTGAGAATTCCATCAAAGATAGTGTGACAGAAGTGAATGCAGGTGATCACTCAAAAACACCTCGAGGAGATTTACATAGCTTTTCATAGACCAGGGTACCTATATCTCATACTAGGGTGCCCATAGGCACCCTTGTACCTATCCAAGCACCCCAATCTATTCAGATTTCCCAGATCTGCACTTTTCTAGACCTCGGCATAGTCATTTCCTCCTCTTGTTTCTCCAACCATCTCTGCAACATAGTCTAACAAGCTCGTCGAATTAGTTGAGTTCTTTCTAACTCTCTTTGCACTCTAGGGTTTTACATATCTAATTTTTATTTTTGCTTGGGTCATTTCTCCTTATTTGGTTAGCTCTTATTTACTGTTGTACTTCTTATATTAACTTCTAAAATCCACATTTTAGTTAATCATTTTAGTGAACTTGATCTTCATGCTTAGAATCCTCATTTTCCATCTAGCATGGATTCTAAATTTTTCAAGTTTCTTTTTCGATTTACTTAAGATGCATCCTAATTGCCAAGTTGTTTTCTAAAATCTGTAGACACCGTATATCAGCCTAAAGATACGTTACCACACAAAATAAGTCCTATATTCTATTGTTTATATGATGACCCTAGTCCTAGTGATCCTTCATCTACTCAACCCATATTGGAGTCAATTCAAGCATTACATACTCTATTTTACGACAAATTTCAAGCTATGGAATCCACGATTATCTCTTTTAAATCTGAAATGCAATAGCTTAAGGACACTTCACAAGCACATGTTTGGTCTACTTCTACATCTCATCTTCATTCTATGTCTTCTACATATGCTCATATCAGTGAGCCTCAAGTCATACCATTACCAGAGCCTCTCATCCTTGATCGTAATACTAAACAACATGACCTTTTTACTTGAGCTCCTTATTCGTCACTTGATCACTTTACCTTTACTCATTTTTATCCTCCTTATCGACTAGCAAAGTATCAAGGGCATATTTATTGCAATTATCATCGAATCGATTGCCATAATGACAATGATTGCTACACTTTACAATGAAGAATCAAACATCTTGAGTGTCATGACTTTATCTCATTTGTTATACAACATTTTGTTGCATGCCCATCTATAAATGCTACACCTCAGTGGGTTCCTAAATCTGATTCCACCATGTCTAATGAACATCCATTCATCACTTCTAATGTTTCATCTTCCATCACTCAAGTGCCACCTATCAATCTACTCAAGTCAAGCAACCACTTCTCAAAATTAGTCTCACTCCCCCTCCTCTCAAGGCATCTATGGCACTAACAATTCAATCTAAGAAACCTCCTTTAAAACTTAGTGTAACTTGGCCTCCTATCAAGCCTTCGATAGTGTCATCAACACCACCAAAGCTACCACCATTCAAGATACCTCCCCATCCTACACCACTTCAACAACCAATCATTTTTGTCAAAGCAACTACCCCTTCTTGTTGGTCAAGACACATTGCAAATTCCACCACCACATGGTCCTACTGTTACTCTTGCCCACCATGCTTCCACCACTTCACGCAAACTTGGTCTTTGGTAGGTGACTATTGTCACCCTACCCTCTTGATGACACACTCATATTCTTATGGTTCTTATATGACTTGAGAGAGAGCTCTATTACAATAAAGAACCTCGTTTCATCTTGCATTAACATATTTATCTATTACATAACCACTCATACATATGTACCTCTATAATCATTTATCGCTTGTCACGCATACCATATAATCTCTCATTATTTATCCCATTATTGAATCAATCTTACACAATCTATGATACTTCACCACCTTCATACATCATTTATCGAATAGTACATGTATTACCACACACTTGGGGGATATAACATTTACACATCCATCCCCCTCATATTAGTATCAACACATCTCCCATACTTGCATAATCATACAATCTCTTAGTGTAGTCATACTCATCTACGATTTAGCGTTGTCATTGCCTCGATGACACACTTTTGTTCTTCGGTTCACACTTGACTATTGAGGGCATACTACACATGAACCCCACACATTACATATTAGGCACTACACATTGTGTCTCTTCACACATTTCACGTCATATGTCTTACATCCTACATCATACATTCTACATTTAGTCTACATAATTTTTACATTTGTGCATCTACACATCATACAAATTTCACAAATTATATTATTAGGAAATCTTCACATCTCGCATTACATACTACACATCATACATCATACTAGTCTTCATCATACATGTACAACACTCTCATGTTCTACGAGTCTAGCATTACATATTCCTCATTTTACATCACGTGCACCTTACACTTTTAGTTTACATACACATCTTGCATTACATCTTATACATTGTACATTACACATTCTACACATCACATGGTCATCTCTCATCACACACACACTACATCTTATTTTATGCACTACACTCACTACCTTATGACACACTCTAGTTCCTCGGTCCATACTCATTGCAGGGTTTACAAATCACATGGAGCTTATTCTTCTCACATAATCCTCATTCAACCTTCTATCATATGAAATTATTAGGTTAGTGACATACATTTTAGACTAAATGGTCACCTATTCCTTCATATTGTAGTGGTATACGCTTTAGGCTACATCACCACTCCCTTTATTCATCTAGTAGTGATATACTCTTTAGGCTACATCATCACTCCTACGCTCATCTTATTGTGATATATGCTTTGGCTATAGGGTCACGCACATACATCATCTTTACATCGCATATCATCACTACATATACACACTCATCACAACACGTTAGATACAACACACACTTTAACCATTTCCCAATGACGCACTCTTGTTTACGGTTCATTCTTGACTGTTGAGGGGAAAACCAAATGAACCTTATGGCATGGAACTCCATTCACTTAGGAGGACACGACTCCTATCATTCATCTTGCATTTCATTCCATCCACAACATATTGCATATCTTGGTTGCTTTTACTCTTGCTTGCATTTATTTGTATATGGTTACTTTATTACACAAGCTAATTATATCTCTTGTATGTCATTCATTTATACCATACACACATGCGCATTCACGTATTTTTCTAGTTGTGGTTGCATATACAAGTCTCTTGCATGTAGCATGGTGTTAGGTTGTGGAGCTTGTTTTCATGTGTGAAAGTGTTGAAGACTGTACACTAAGAGTATTGTACACTTTTCATGTATCCTCGTTTTGGCTTAAAACGTGCTCGATATATCGGGAAACGTGATTTTCTCATATGGGCGAGATTTTGACCCATAGGTTTATAAGACGGTTTTTCCCCATGGTTTTGATACCCACGGTTTTGTAAAATTGTTTAAGAATTTGTCTATTTATATGGTTTTATGCATATGATACAAGGATGAAAAATAATGCGATGATGTGCTTTGAATTGGTGTGTGAATTTTATAGAGCTTATTAAGCATAGCTCCAAACATATATGGGTTTTGTATTGAGAGAGTGGTGGATTATAATAAAATATGAGCAAGTAATTCTTGGTGGACATAGCCCAAATTGGGTGAACCACGTTAAATACTATCTCTTTGTGTTGTGTTATTTTATTCTACACTTTTATTTGAGATCTATAATATTTTATACGCATATTAGTTTCTACTTTTGTAATTCTGTGAGGGATTATTCTACATATTTTATCCCTTATTCCCTAACAATTGGTATCAGAGCCTGGTTTGGTTTGCTAAAGTGTTGAATCACGGGAAATTTTTATCTAGATTGGGAGCTATGGTAGATGATGGAAGATCTAGGGTTGATAAATTCAACGGGCGAAATTTCGATCTTTGGAAAATGCGATGGAATATTACCTTTATCGAAGGATCTTTATACTCTGTTATCTGAGAAGGTGAACAAACCCTCAAGCATGACAGATGCGGAATGGGATTTGTTAGATAGGAAGGCACTTGGGACAATCCAGCTGTGTCTTGCATCTTCGGTATTATTTAATGTTTCAAAGGAAAAGACTACAAAAGAACTGATGGATGCATTAGGGAAGTTGTATAAAAAACCCTCTGCCTCTAATAAGATATTTTTAATGAAAAATTTTTTTAATATGAAGATGTCTGAGAATGGTTTAGTAGCAGATCATCTAAATGATTTTAATCCTATTGTAAATATACTAGCTTCGGTTACAATAGAATTTGATGAAGAAGTTAGGGCTTTATTAGTTCTGTGTTCTTTACCTGAGAGTTGGAATAGCCTGGTAATGGTGGTAAGCAACTCGGTTCCTGCTAACTCAAAGTTGAAGTTTGAGGATGTTGTAGGGGTGATTCTAAATGAGGAAATGTGAAGAAAAGCTCTGGTGAATCTTCTACTTCAGGGAATGCTTTGATAGTGGAAACTAGAGGGAGACAGAAGAATAGAGGAAACCATGGAAAATCAAAAGATCGGGAAAGGTCAAAATCCAAAAGCAAGATAGTATGTTGGCATTGTGGAAAGTCTAGGCATGCAAAGAAGGATGTTGGGAGCTTTGGGAAAGAAGAAACAACGGAAGAAAACAACGAGGCAAATGTGGCAACGGTAATGTATGTCGGTGTATATATATATATATATATATATATATATATATATATATATATATATATGATTCTTTCTTTGCACAATATTCTTTGAATCTTGGGTTTTAGATTCGGGGTTTCTTTCCATGCTTCTCCACATAGGCATTATTTTGTTGATTATGTTCAAGGAGATTTTGGGCGAGTTTTTTCTTGGTGATGATGAGCCTTGCAACATAGTTGGAAAAGGTTACATTCGAGTTAAGATGTAGAATGGGAATACTTGGCTATTGAAGGATGTCGGACATGTGCCTACATTAAGATGAAATTTGATATTGGCAAGGCGGTTGGGAAGTGATGGTTGTGACTTGTGATATTTACAACAGACTCTTGGAAGGTTCTTTATTATCCAAATTCACCCCCCAGGGTTAATTCGATAACATGCATCAGAATTCTCAAGTCCTAGGCAAATGGATTGATTCAGGCAAAAATCATGTTTCTAGGGTCCCCTCAAATTTTTTCTAAGTCCCCTGTCCGAGAGGAAAAGAGCAAGCTCTGCGGAAAGGTGGAAAAAGTGGCAAAAACAAGCTTGAAACAGGAAAAATCGTGAAAATTGGCTAAGTCCTAGTCCTCGCAAAAGTTGGAACAGTTGGGACATCAAGGCGCGGATCGGCCGAAAAGCCTCCAGGCGGCCCGATGAAGCAAAGGGACATCTGGGACAAATGGACGCGAAGGGCATGAACCGCGGCCGGTTTGGCCGAAACGGACAACTTTCGCACTAAGCATTTGGGACATCGGGCCGCGAGGGCGTGAAGGACGTGAAAAGGTGAAGTGGCGAGGCGAAGGAAGCCCATTTCGGGCGGTTGGAAGAATTTGTCCCAAACTTGATCCTGGACATCTGGACAAATGGACGCGAAGGACGCGAACTTGGTCGGTTCGGCGAAAGCGGGAACAACATCAGGACATTCGGGACAAAAAGATGTGAAGGGCGCAAGAGCCGTGAAACCACGGACCAATCAAATCACGACACGTGTCACAAGGGAAAAGGGTCCAAAAGTCAAAGGACAAGTTTTGAAGGGTCAAATGCCCAGAGCCAACGAAATAGTGCCACGTGTCCAAGTTTAAGGGCCTGAGGAAATTTCAAAGGAAAGTTCACAAAAAGGTGGAGGAGAGAGAATCGCTCGGTGACTCGAGCACTTTGCCACATGTCATCTAAGTGGCGGAGCGCGGGGAAGTTCAAATATTTTCCCTTGACTGTTTTTGCTGTTTTTGCCCTAAATCTTCATATCGTCATATATTTCGATCTAGAGCTCAGATTTGCACGTTCCTTATATCAACGGAAAGCTGTTGAGATTCTCTACATGATTCTGGGATCAATCTTGCATTTTGGTGCAGTATGGAGAGAGAAAATTGAGAAAATGTCCTTGGCGTGGTAATACCGAAGTGAGCGCTCCAACAACCAGCTTTAATGCGTGAAAACGATTCGCCGCTTCTATTAGACAAAATGCCACTTAGTTTTGCTAGGATCCACCGCTTTTGCCATAATGAGATGATTTCAAATATGACCTAGAAGTGGTTGGGGTAGATTCTGGATTTCCTCTTTTCCCTCTCTCTTTCTTTCTATATATTGTAAAGAGGGGCTTCTTAAAAAGGTCGAACATTTTTTGTTTTGCTCCTCCCTTCTTCTTCTAATCAGGCAAATTTGTGGAGTTCGAACCTCCCATTTGAAACTATAATGCGACTCTACCTTTTGCATTTTGTAGTGTATTGTATTAATCTTTGGAGCAAGTAATGCATGTTTGTGGATGATTCTCAACCCTCTCTGTGTTCATTTGCATCCTCTTGGTCTTTCACTGCAAGTTTTGTTATCAGTGCATGATCTTGCCTCACATTTGAATGGTCTGTGTTTATCAGCAAGACAGGTGTTCTTCATTCCTCGGTGCATCACCTCTATTAGCTTAGGTTTATTTTTATGTATCCCTCTCTCTCTGTCTCCTTGGCAAGTTAGATTAGGTTTTGAGTAAAACCTCTGCATTTTTATGTGCATCTGAACAGAGGAATAGGAACCAGCCTTCTCTGGAGAATCCTTTCTCATCTTTTCAAGTCCCACACTTGGAGAAAGGATTCCATGTTGTGCAATCACACTGGATGCCTGAATATCAACCTAGAAGCCTGATCTACATCCAGGGGTGCTGTGAGTCTGCAACAGTTTTAGCTGCACGCCGGTGGGGGACCTAGAGGTCTCATTTTTATTTAGCAAGAAAATTGATGTGCATCTGCTGCAATTTTCTTGCTTAAAAGAGCTATTATTTGCATATATGGTGACTCCAGGGGAAGAATCAATCTGTTTCAGCGGTGCAAGCACGAAAACTTATGAGAAGAATCACAAGGTCAAGAGTTGGAGAAGAAGAAGTGTTGTTTGAATACCTACAATTATCTCCGAGAAGAAGGCAAAGAGGAAGAAGGATTCGAGAGGTCTCCATCTCCACCAAATAGAACTCTCTCAACTCCTCCACACGATAGGCCTCTCATTCAATAGATAGAATGGTTTTAAGACCAATCGAATGGCTCGAACAACCCCTACGTCAACTTCACAGCGTGCACCCACTTGCTCTCAATGCACACATCCAGTTCCTATTGCAACCTTGAAGAACATTCCCTACTTCATTTGGAGAAAATCAAACCACTCCGGTGATCATGTTAAAGATATTGCTAACCTTTGTGCAATCCACGAAATCAATGAGATGCAAGTGGTACATCCAAGTTCTTGGCATCTTCATTCAAGGGTAAAGCATTACAATGGTTTAGGAGCCTTGGAGCTGGTTCCATCACAAACTGGAATCAGCTGTGTATTGCACTTCATGAGTAATTTGGAGAGAAGGGAGACAACTTGTATCTTTTGGAGCAGCTAACAACCATCAAGAGGGCTCCCAACGAGTAGCTGACTGACTTCAACTTCAGATTTCAAAGGTCTTGGGATAGGATTCCAGTGGCAGTCAGGCCAACAGCAGAAGGTGATTTTCTATATTACCTTAAAGCTTTGAATTCTGATATTTCTATGTTAATTCAATCTATGGGAGGCACAACCTTACCTTCTGCTTATAGCATTGCCATTAGAGCCAAAAACTGTCTTATTCAAGCTGGTAAACTGGCTCCTAGGCCTCCATGCCCTTGTATCCAAACTTAGAAAGTCTAAGCACTAGTCAAGAACCCACTTTGGCTCCTGTTCCCCTAGAAATCAAAGTTCAAGTGAAACTTCTACTTCATCCTCTAGTGCTTTAAATGAACTCCAAGAGGTCATGAAACAATTCTGAAAACCTAGGCAATGAGCTAGTTACTCTCAAGAGGCAACAAGCCCAAGGTTTGGACCTTCTTATCAACCCCAAGCTCAGCCTAATAGGCAGCCATACCAACCACAAAGACCACCTAATCTAGCTGCAAATATGAATCAAACAAGGCCTCCTGCCCGATAGACCATTCCAGCCTATAATCCAAATGCCATATCTACCTCTAAGGCATTAGTGCCAACACAGAACAACATTGCTCAGGAATATGATTGGTGTTTTCCATGCAATGAGCCTCATAACCAATCCATGTGCTTCAATGGTGCTCTCAATCAAGCATTGATGGTGACAACTACCGGTGTGGAGGGCGAGGCGGTCGAGAAACGATCAACAACAAGAAACATTCCAACAAAGAATCAGCCCCAAATGACACCACATTGGTGAACTAGCAAAGCGAGAGGATTTACGCGGCATGAATCAAGCGGTTTCTCAAGGTGTTGCAGCCAACACAAGGTCAAAGAGGAGAAATTTGGGTGAAGAACAGCCATTAGCCCGGCCCGATCCACAACCTCCCATGGCTCCACAAATGATTGGCAAGCAAAGTCCATTTCAAATGCACAAGGACAGCCAAGAATAGCCCCTAGGCCAACTCAAATGCACCGGCTATCGTTGCCCACGTGCAAGGAGTAAATGTGCAAACTAAGGGACAGAGAGAGATCCTTCATCACCGTTCGAGTATCATTGAGCAGATGAAGAAGACTAACGTTAACATATCAATGTGGGAATCCCTATCTATCCCAAGCCAAAGAGATCTGCTACAAGCTGCCATGAAGAATTGGTCAACTTTGAACCAGCAGGTCCCTATGCAAGAGAATGTCCTCACAAATGCTACTCATCCTGAAGGGAATCATGGAGGACAACAAGGTAAAATGTTGAAGCCCCCTCCTTTCTATGTTTCATTGATCATTGGAAATCAGCTAGTACACAATTGCATGATTGATTCCGGGGCAAGTAGTTCTGTCATGCCCAAACAAATAGCTGATCAGCTAGGGCTCCAGTATGAAATAACATCCAAAGGGGTAGTGCAGTTAGATGGAACAGCAGTAGCAACAGTTGGAGTGATTAGAAACTTGAGTCTTACCTTACATGCATGTCCAAATGTTGTTGTTTTACAAGATGTATCAATCATAGACCTTCCACCACTCTTTGCCCTTTGCTTGTCAAGAGACTTCACAGCCAAGATTGGGGGGTATTTGTCTGCTGATTGGTCACACATGCTATTCAGAACAAGATATGGAACTAAGGCCACAATCAGATCCGAACCTATTGCAAACTTCCATATTGAGCCTTACACTCCAAGCCAAATCAATGCCAATTGCTCAGCATTTGATCAAGAAGATTATCTAAACACGGATGAAGCCGACACCAAAGTTGGAAGCATTCCGTTGTTGACTCTTGATGAATGGGCAAGCAAGGTACATGCTTTTGATCCCTACTAAGAAGTAGAAGAATCTAAACTAGGAGTCTATTGCATACATGAAGAAAACCAGCCTATTCCTAGCATCACCAAACCAAACCATAAGGATGACAATGAGGTATGGAAATTATTTTTTGATGGATCAAGGAGTAGGCAAGGTGCGGGGAGGAGGAGCTATGATTGTTTCACCTCTAGGCATCAAATATTATTCAGCTTTTCGTTTCCAGTTTTCTTGTTCAAACAACACAGCTGAATATGAGGCCTTGATTCATGGACTTCATTGGGCTAGGAAAAAGGGCATAAATAACTTGCAGGTGTTTGGGGATAGTGAGCTGATCGTCAATCAAGTCAGGGGACAACATGCTACAAAGAATGACCTGCTGAAGAACTACAAGAATAGGGTATGGGACCTCATTGAGGATTTCAAAGCTTTCAACATCGTGTCCATACCCAGGAAGAAAAATGAAGCCGCGGATAGGCTCGCAGCAGTTGGAGCAACGTTTGATGTGGTTGACAACATCAAAAGGGAAAAAACATAGCCACATATCCATGTGATCAGCAGAGAGGCCAGCAGATTCGATAATAATATAAGTGGCGGTGTTTGAGAACGATCAACAAATCGTCAATTTTTTACAAGAAGAGGCTGAATTCTCAGCTAGGAATCAAGACAGAGACTAGAGCAGCGTGATGGAGATCAAGTAGTGCAGGCTGCAGACAAACAAGCTTCCCAAGGGTTTAGTAACGTTGGAGTATATCTTGAACCCTAACGACTAGTTCCGTAAGGAAAAGGCTAACATACAGGTGAAGAGAGAAGATTCAAAGCCAATTCCGGTTGGGGAAGGCAAAACACTTCAAATTGGTAAAGTGGCCCGGCGGAGAAATCAGATTTCATACAGCTTTGCCAAGAATTTCCAAATGTCTTCGCTTGGAGCTATGAAGACTTGAGAGGATTCAATCCAAATTTGGCACAACATACCATAGAATTGGATCCAGATGCTAAGCCCATCGGGCGACGAAGCGAGAGACACAGTTAACCCTCACATTGAGCCTCTAATGAAGAAAGAGCTAAATAAGCTAATAGAGGCAAGCATTATATTCCCGATCAAGCACTCAAGTTGGGTTGCTAACTTGGTTCCGTCCACGAAAAGAGCGGAGAAATCGGTTGTGTGTGGACTTCGAGACCTCAATAGGGCATCTCTCAAAGATCATTACCGCTTCATTCAATGGAACAAATATTGCAGGTAGTATCGATTGAGAGAGATTCTCTCTCCTAGATGGCTACTCGGGGTATAATCGGGTAATGGTGAAAGAAGATGACCGATTCAAGAGCGGCTTTCACCACCAATGGGGGACCTATGCCTCAAGAAGATTCCATTTGGGCTATCAAATCTTTGGGGCCACTTTCCAAAGGGCCATGGATATGGCATTCAAGGGTTGATCAATAAAATAGTTTTGATATATCTTGATGACATCAAGTGTATTCTCCAAAAATGCGGTGGACCACCTTTTTCATCTAAAGCGGTATTTCAAGGTGTAGAAGATTTGGGGTATCATTGAATCCCAAAAATGCATATTCTGGCTCACGAGGGAAACTTCTAGGCCATATTGTCTCGGAAGAAGGATGGCAATTGATCTAGAGATAGTTGAAGCCATAAGAGCACTACCATTGCCAAGTCACAAGAAGGCTCTTCAAAGCTTCTTGGGAAGGATCAATTTTGTCCGCAGGTTTATCCCAGATTTTGCAGCCCTTGTCAAGCCCATCACCAAAATGTTAAAGAAGAGCATGGCTTTTAAGTGGACAGACAGAAGGCAAGGAGAGTTTTGAGGCAATCAAAGAAGCTATCTCTCAAGCACCAACTCTCATCAACCCAGACTTCTCCAAGGATTTCATCCTCTATGCATTTGGAGGTGATGACACTATTTCTGCCATTCTAGTACAATAGAACAAAGATAATGATGAGCAGCTGATTGCCTTTTTTAGCCAGAGCCTAGATGACTGCGAGGTGAGGTACTCTTTTATTGAAAAGCATGTACTTGCAGTAATCAGAAGCTTGAAGAAATTCAAGCATTTAGTCTCAAACAACAAGGTCCAGTTCTTTGGTCTCGCACATCTTTGAGGGTTAAGGACTTCCTCCTCAACAAGGATTTGAATGAGAAAAGGGTAGGTTGGATCACCCGTGTCATGGAGTATGACATTGAGATCAAGATCACCAAGCTGGTAAGAGGGAAAGGATTGTGTGAGCAGCTGGTTTTGGGAAGCAAAAATAAGTATGCAATGAAGAAGAAAGTTGTTTTGATGATCCAAGACAGCCATGAGCTAAGTGGCAATCAAGAAGAAGACAATGCTTTGCCTCGACTCCTTGCTTGGACCCAAGGTATTATGCACTTCCAGGCACGAGGCCTATGCCCTCCAGAGAGATGAGCAAGACCCAAAGGAGACACTTCAGTTGCGGGTTGTCCCGTATGCCATTGTTGATGGAGTTTTGTTCAAAAAGATGTAAATGGAGTGCTTCTTGAGATGCATTAGCACAGTCGATTCAAAGGGTGTTGGAGGGTTTCATGGTGGACCATGGTGGCCATTTTGCACCAAGAGTGACAGCTCTAAAAATCATGAAGGCTGGTTATTATTGGCCTAAAATCTTCAGTGATTGCTATGCATGGATCAAGAGGTGTAAGAATTGTGCATTCTTCACAGGAAAAGAGAGACTTGCAGCCCTCCCATTGCATCCAATCTCAGTTGACCAGCCATTCATGCAATGGGGTTTGGACTTCATTGGAGTCATTAATCCCAATTCAAGCCAAGGGCACAAATGGATTTTGACAGCCACAGACTACTTCACCAAATGGACAGAAGCAGTAGCACTCAAAGAGGCGAATGAGTCTAGCATCTTAGACTTTTATGAGGGGATAACAACCAGATTTGGTGTACCTACTACAATAATCTTTGATAATGCATTGGCATTCATTAGATCTAAGGTGACTGAGTGGGCTGTCAAGAACGGTATTTACCTAAGCACTTCATCAAACTATTACCCTCAAGGTAATGGCCAAGCCGAGTCTACAAACAAGAACTTGTTGAGGATCATTAGGAGGACTCTTGATGAGAATCAGAGGTCTTGGCATACCAAGCTGAAATCAGCCTTATGGGCTGATAGGATAACTCCCAAAATATCCACAGGTAATTCTCCATTCAGGCTTGTCTATGGAAGAGAGGCAATCTTGCCCATGTCACTTGAGTTGCCAACATTGGAACTCGTGAAGCGGCTGGAGTTGCTTGAATTTGAGCCCATGGAGGTGAGGTATGCGAGTTGATGGAGCTGCAAGAGATCAGAAATCGGGCATCCCAAGCAATGGAAAAGGATCAAGCTTTGATCGAAGACCTTTGATAGAAAGGCCAAGGATAGATCTTTTCAAGTTGGAGATCTAGTGTTGAAATGGGATATGGACAGAGCAAAACCGGGAAGGCATTCAAAATTTGATGCCATTTGGAGTGGCCCATACATGGTCACAAAGTGCAAGAACAACAATGCTTTCCAATTGGCCTCATTGGATGGTGAAGAACTACGATTCCGATTAATGGAATCTATCTCAAGCGTTAACTACAGAGGGAAGTTCACTACCTCTTTAAATATTAGATTAGATTTTCCTTCCTCCAGTGCTTATGCACATTGTTTTGTTGTAGGTTAGTCTTGTTTTCCCTAAGTGCTTTGGCATTTGCTTGCATTATGGAAGTGTTTTGTAGTCTTTGCTCCCATCGGGTGATATCCCATCTTCCTCCTTGCACATTACTCGAGTCGGTTGAGGTTCTAAATAGAATATTTGATGACTCCATGCCCAATGGACTGCTTGGACTACTGGTCTTTTCACCTAGCAGGCAGGTTCCCCCGCTGAGTCGCCAATTGTTATCCAAAATTCACCCCCCAGGGTTAATTCGATAACATGCATCAGAATTCTCAAGTCCCAGGCAAATGGATTGATTCAGGGCAAAAATCATGTTTCTAGGGTCCCCTCAAATTTTTTCTAAGTCCCCTGTCCGAGAGGAAAGAGCAAGCTCTGAGGAAAGGTGGAAAAAGTGGCAAAAACAAGCTTGGAACAGGAAAAATCGTGAAAATTGGCTAAGTCCTAGTCCTCGCAAAAGTTGGAATAGTTGGGACATCAAGGCGCGGATCGGCCGAAAAGCCTCCAGGCGGCCCGCGAAGCAAAGGGACATCTGGGACAAATGGACGCGAAGGGCGCGAACCGGCCGGTTCGGCCGAAAAGGAGAACTTTCGCACTAAGCATTTGGGACATCTGGGCCGTGAGGACACGAAGGACGTGAAAAGGCGAAGCGGCCGAGAGCAAAGGAAGCCCATTTCGGGTGGTTTGGAAGAATTTGTCCCAGGGCAGTCCGGACATCCAGGACAAATGGGCCAATGCGAAGAACACGAACCGTACCGGCTAGTTCGGCGAAACGGGAACAACAAAGACCGGACATTCGGGACAAAAAGATGCAAAGGGCGCGAGACCCGACCCACGGACCAATCAAATCATGACACGTGTCACAAGGGAAAAGGGTCCAAAAGTCAAAGGACAAGTTTTGAAGGGTCAGCCCGAGCCAACGAAATAGTGCCACGTGTCCAAGTTTAAGGGCCCACAAGGAAATTTCAAAGGAAAGTTCACAAAAAGGTGGAGGAGAGAGAACTGCTCAGCGAATCAGAGCCTGCCACGTGTCATCCAAGTGGCAGAGCGTGGGGAAAGTTCAAATATTTTTCCTGCTGACCTGTTTTTGCCTATTTTTGCCCTTAATCTTCATATCGTCATATCTTTCGATCCAGAGCTCGGATTTGCACGTTCCTTATATCAACGGAAAGCTGTTGAAATTCTCTACATGATTCTGGGATCAATCTTGCATTTTGGTGTAGTCTAGAGAGAAAATTTGAGAAAATGTCCTGATGCGTGGTAATGCCGTGAGTACGCTCAACAACCAGCTTTAATGCGGCGGAGCAGGTTCGCCGCTTCTATTAGGCGACCCGCCGTTTTTTGCCGAGATCCACCACTTTTGCCATAATGAGATGATTTCAAATATGACCTAGAAGTGGTTGGGGTAGATTCTGGATTTCCTCTTCCCTCTCTCTTTCTTTTTATATATTGTAAGAGGGGGCTTCTTAAAAAGGTCGAACATTTTCTTTTTGCTCCTCCCTTCTTCTTCTAATCAGGTGAATTTGTGGAGTTCGAACCTCCCATTTGAAACTATAATGTGACTCTACCTTTTGCATTTTGTAGTGTATTGTATTAATCTTTAGAGCAAGTAATGCATGTCTGTGGATGATTCTCAACCCTCTCTGTGTTCATTTGCATCCTCTTGGTCTTTCACTGCAAGTTTTGTTATCTGTGCATGATCTTGCCTCACATTTGAATGGTCTCATGTGTTTATCAGCAAGACAGGTGTTCTTCATTCCTCGATGCATCACCTCTATTAGCTTAGGTTTATTTTTATGTATCCCTCTCTCTCTGTCTCCTTGCTTGGCAAGTTAGATTAGGTTTTGAGTAAAACCTCTGCATTTTTATGTGCATCTAAAAGAGGAATAGGAACCACCTTCTCTCGGAGAATCCTTTCTCATCTTTTCAAGTCCCACACTTGGAGAAAGGATTCAATGTTGTGCAATCACACTAGATGCCTTAATATCAACCTAGAAGCTGATCCGCATCCAGGGGTCTTGTGAGTCTACAACAACATTTACTAGAGGGTGCTCTTGTGGTGGTGAGAGGTAAGAAGGTTGGAACCTTGTATTTAACCACTTATAACACTAATGTTTGTAATCTTGTGGCTTAAGAAGTAAATACAACATTGTGGCACTATAGGCTCGGTCATATGAGTCATAAGGGCATGGAGATCATAAAGAAGGATTTTCCTGGATATACATAAACTAGTTTGGAGTTACGTGAGGAATTTGCATAAATGGGAAACAAAAGCTAGTAAGGTTTCTCAGGTTGGACCTACAAAGAAAGAGGGTAAGTTAGAGCTAGTGCATTATGATGTGTGGAGGCCATCTTAGGTATCATCTCTTGGGGTTTAAGTTATTATGTTACTTTTATTGATGATGCAACAAGGAAATTTTGGGTTTATTGTATTAGAAACAAATCGGTGTATTTGACACTTTTGTTGAATGGAAAACCTTGGTAGAGAATGAAACAGTCTCAAGCTAAAATGTCTTAGGTCGAGATAATGGAGGGAAGTATTGCGATAATGAATTTGATGATTACTATTCTAAGAATGGAATCTACAAGAAAATGACGGTTCTAGGAACTCCGCACGAGAATGGGGTATCGAAAGGATGAACAAAACAATAATGGAGCGTCTTTAGGAGCATGAGGATACATGCGGGATTGCCTCTTTATTTTTGGGTAGAAGCGGTGAGCATAGGCGTGTACTTGATAAACAGAGGACCCTCAAGTGCCTTGGATGGAGGCATATCCGAGGAGGCTTGGTATGGTAATAAAGTTGATTATTCATTTCTTAGAGTCTTTGGGTGTGAGGTGTTTATTCATATATACAAGGATGATAGGACCAAGCTAGAGGCTAAGTCAGAAAAATGTAATTTCATTGGTTATCGTGGTGATGATTTTGGATATAAATGTTGGAGTATTAAGGACAAGAAAATCATTCACTCTAGGGATGTGGTCTTTAATGAGAAAGTCATGTTTAAGCAGCAGTTGCAGGAAAATAGGGAAGAATCCAAGAAAGAATATGCAGCGGTAGAGGATCTTCCAGATGGAAAAGTGACACATGAATCAGTTCAGGAACCTCCTCAACAGGAACCCCAAACTCCTATATTGAGGAGGTCTTCTAGGAGTAAGAAGATAACCTAAACGTTTTCTCCTTCTCTTTATTATTTATTACTCACCGATAGTGGAGAGCCGAGAGCTTTGATGAAGCAATGCGGGTAGATGCCGGGGAAAAAGTGGGAGCAAGCCATGGATAAGGAGCATCGGGCTCTCATGGAGAACCATACATGGGATTTGGTGAAGCTACCCAAGGCAAAAGAGCATTATAGAACAAGTGGGTGTTCGAGTCAAAGAGGAAGAAGGAGGCAAGAAAGATATAAGGCCGGTTGGTGGTCAAGGGTTTGCACAAAAAAAAAAAAAAGGTATAGATTTTTATGAGATTTTTTCTCATGTAGTAAAAATGACTTCTATTAAAACTGTTCTAGGAATAGTTGCAAAGAAGACTTGCACTTAGAACAACTTGATGTAAAGACTACATTTCTCCATGGTGATTTGGAGGAGGAACTATATATGCAGCAACCAGAGGGCTATGAGGTCAAAGGTAAAGAGGAGATGGTGTGCAAACTAAAGAAGAGCTTGTATGGCTTGAAACAAGCTCCACGTCAATGGTATAAGAAATTTGATAGCTTCGTGATGGAGCAAGGTTATATTAGATGTCATTCTGACCATTGCGTGTATACAAAGAAATTTGAGGATGGCAGTTATATTATCTTGTGTCTATATGTGGATGACATGTTGGTTGCAGGTAAAAACATGCAGGAAATAAAAGTACTCAAGAAACAACTAAGTAAATCCTTTCTTTATGAAGGATTTGGGGGCAGCCAAACAAATCCTTGGTATAAGGATATCTCGGGATAGGAAGGAACGGAAGATGAATTTATCTCAGGAAGAGTACATTAAGAAAGTCTTTGAGAGGTTTAATATGTAGGATGCTAAACCGGTTGGGACTCCTTTAGCAGGCCATTTCAAGTTATCAAAGGAGCGGTGTCCCAAGACAGAGCAGGAGAGAAACCAAATGTCCAAGGTACCTTACTCATCAACATTTGGCAATTTGATGTGTGTCATGGTGTGTACCAAGCCTGATATTTCCCATGCAATGGGAGCGGTGAGTAGACTTATGAGTGATCCAGGCGAGATCAGCGGCGGGCGATAAAGTGGATCCTTTGGTATTCGAGAGGAACCACGGGGATAGTTTTGTGCTACTGATGGATCGACACCACTTTTGTGTGGATATATAGATTCAAATATGACTGGAGATGTAGAATGAAGAGGAGCACGACGAGGTTATGTTTACACTGTAGGTGGGACAACAATGAGTTGGATTTCACGACTACGAGTGGTGGTGGCTTTGCTCGACCACGAGGTGAGTATGTTGCTGCTTTACGAGAGGCAAGCAAATAAATTATTTGGTTACAATAATTGATTGAGGAGTTGGGGCATAAGTAGGAGGAAGGAAAGCTACATAGTGCTAGTCGAGTGTTATACACCTAGCTAAGAACTCGATTTCCACTCTAGGATGAAGCATATACGGTTAAGGTACAATTTCATCGGGGACAACTTTGGAGGAAGAGAAGTTGAAGATGGAGAAGATCCATACCAGTCGAATCCTACGGATATGATGACCAAGGTGGTCATAAAGGGAAAAACTTAAGTTATGTTCAGCTTTGGTTGGTCTTCACAGAAACTAGTGAAGGGTTGAGAAGCTTGCTCAGAGAAAAACTAGTCTCCAAGTGGGAGATTGATAGGTTATGGATCATGTTTTCATGTGTGAAAGTGTTGAAGATTTTACACTAAGAGTCTTGTACACTTTTCATGTACAATTTTTTTGGGCCTTAAAACGTGCCTGACATATCGGGAAACGTAATTTTCTCATATGGGCGGGATTTTGACCCATAGGTTTATGGCACGGTTTTGTAAAATTGCTTAAGCAGTTATCTATTTATATGGTTTTATGCATATGATACAAGGATGAAAAACATTGCAGATGTGCTTTGAATTCGGGTGTGAATTCTGTAGAGTTTGTTGAGCATAGCTCCAAATAGATCTGGGTATTGTATTAAGAGAGTAGTGGCTTGTAATAAAATATGAGCAAGTGATTCTTGGTAGACGTAGCCCAAATTGGGTGAACCACATTAAATATTGTCTTTTTTTGTTGTGTTATTTTATTACGCACTTTTATTTGAGATCACGTAATATTTTCTACATATTAGTTTCTCTTATTACGATTACTGTGAGGGATTATTCTGCATATTTTATCCCTTATTCCCTAACACATGGATGATCACCTTCTACCACTCTTACAAATTTCTTTGGGGACATCCATGTTCATATTTTCCAGTGTTATAGTTTCATTTCATACTTATCACTTTTCATTACATGCTTATAAATGCTTTTTACATACTAGTTATCTTTCTAACATGCTAACGGGTGCTTCATGTGCACCATTTATTTTGTAGGATTGATTACTTCTATGGTTATTTGTTGTTTAAACTTGTTTGTTTTGTTTTCTATTGTATGTGGGCCTTACCCTATGTTTAGTGTGCACACTTGGTTGTTGTATGTGGCCATTATGGCCTTGAGTGTCTTGCAACATCATGAGTGGTGTCCCATGTTTGCAACCCACTTTAGCGGTCTATATTGCTTTCTTGTGTGTTTACTAGCATTTTGGCTTCTACATTGTTTGGTAGCATACTATTGTTGCTAAATCACTGCACCCTCCAAATGGCTAGAATGTGAATAGGATTTTTGGTGTGATTGGGACACACGGGATCACCTCTTAAGTCAGTAGGACTTCGACTTGAGGTGAACCTCCGAGAAGGCCGGCTTCCTCTTCCTAAACTAAGCATTTTACTACTCCTAGTGTGGTAAAATGGTTATCTAAACCTAGGCTAACATTTTCATGGGTTTTAGGGAAGATATTTGCAATAAATTAAACTATACTAGGGATGGTGATGCACCAAATAAAGGGTATTGTCAGACTTAGGAAGGGTTAATTTGAAGAGGGTGTGTGCACCACGAGCCAACTTCACCTGCTTTGCAACTTGGAGAGGATACATGATATCACAAACTAAGAAGCATACGTTCCTTTTGTTAAACTCATATTATGCATAAGATAGATCGAATTCAATTGAAACACAATCAATCACCACGGTAATATAAAATAGGCACATGTCAAACATCCATTTCATTCATAAAATTCAATAATAATATGGCTTGTATAACAGAAAGAAGATAACCTTTTTCACAACTGATATTCACACAATTATATCACTTTATAACAAAATGAAATAAGATATTCTGAGATAAGGACAAGCCAATCACTTATACTAAGGAACTATGCATTCACAAAGCATAAATACATCAACCATTAACACAATAACTCAACTTTCCATGGAAAAATATCACTCTGAATGTAATTGAAAAGTTTCTGAATATTCAAAGCACTCTTCCAAGCTTGAAGAGTAACTTCTCCAAAAATCAATTCCCCTAAAGACTTAATGTACTTCTCTATTTATAAGTTCCTTAGGCTAGGCCTTAACTAACAATTTACTAAAAATAGAAATGTCATTAAACTCAAGGGAACATGCTCCCATAAAATAGAAAAGTTTGTTGCAATAATTTGACCCAGTCAATCCTATAACTTTGGCCCGATCTGAGCTTGATCGAGTCCTTTCATGGCCATGTAGCCTTGGTTTTTGGGCACTACAACATCTTCTTCGATTTTAATTTTCCCTTGATATTTCTCCCAGGCAGCCATCCGATGTTTGTACTCGATGAAACACTTGATAATTCCTTGAATCTCTCTGTCCTCTAGCCCACATGATTCACTACATCCGTTGTCTCGATTTCCCTTGTGATTTTGGTTGGAATTATTCTCAGTTTACCCATAACCTTCTTTAGTCTTCTTGTGAAATTTTGGCATGACACCAACCTATCAATAGAGTCGTTGCTAAAAGTCCAGTAACCTCATCATCACGCTTCACCAAATATTTGAAATTTTCCCAGATTTGATCCTTGAAAGAGCATCAATGTTTTCATTAAAGAACTTACAATTAATAATATCAAACTCTTCTGATATGTCGTTCAAAGCATCCATGATTTCTACTCGTTTATCATCCAACTTCTTTATTAAATCTTGCAACACTTGAGACCGGAATTCCATTGCCTTTTGATATTCAAACAATTTTGAAGCATCATCAATTACATCCTCCTGAAGGAGTATATCTGAATCTTCTTCTTTGATTTCACTCCATGTAGCCAAATTCAAGTTTAGGTTATTATTGTCCTCGAGAAAGGCTTCATCCATATTACAAATAGTGTTTCTTCCAACCTGTAAATCATTGTATATTTCAAGAGCCTCTTTAATTAAAGGATTGGCCTCTTGAAGTATATGCTCCATCCATCCATTTATCGATCTTCCCTTCGAACTATCTTCTCAATCTCATGATAAGGAATATCATCGAGAGTAGAAGAAATTGTCAGAGCCGTAGTAGTTGAAACCTCTGGTAGATGGAGTTGGTTGTGTTACCTTCCTTAATAATGCAGTGAGTTTCTCGAATTTCACTTTGAGCTCATCCTTGGAAGCCTTGTCCTTGTCATATTTTTCCAACATATTTCCAAGAGCATCCTGCACATCATGTTTAGCTCCTTCGTGTGTTGCTTTTAGTGAAAATATAGAAATTCAATAATCCGTTGCTGTAATAGTTTCCTTGGTTTTCCCTTCAATGGGAGTAGCAACTTCTACAACCCTTTCTCCATATTGATTCACTGATAGGCTGGAAACAATTTTAGGCCTCTTGGCCTATCTTTTTGGTGTAGGTTCCAACACGCTTAGGTCTATGACATCCCCCAGAGGCACCTTCTTCTTTTGTTTCAGAGTTTGACAAAATAGCCATTCTGGAATGGCTGATGTTGATGGGAGTGGAACAACCGATTCAGTACCTGAAGCACTAGTCAAAACAAGAGCACCAAAACATTAGTTGGCATTTGAATGGAGGTGGCAATAATGGGTGGGGTGGATGTGAGAATGACCATAGGAGTGGATACAATGGGATTAGAAGATGAGACAGAAAGAAATGGAAGTGTTAGAGGTAGTGAAGAAGAGATGGGTGACCCAATCATTTCCCCTACTAAGAGAACTGGAAGAGATGAGATACTTGGGCCATAGAAGGGGATGGGAAAGAAGAAATGATTGTAGAGGTGGAAGGAAATGATGGAGGAAGTGATGATGAAAGAGGAGATGGCAGATCCTATGAGACACTTGGAGAATCAACAACTTCAACTATTTCGAGGTTGGTATTACAAGAGACACAGCCTTGGAAGGAGGAGCCTTTGAGAGAGAGGAGCTACCAACAAAAATGAGATCTTCTTTGGAACTATCGGCCCCTTTGGATGGACTTCTTCCCTTTTGTAGGTGTTGGAAGACTCACGGTTGGTTGGGATCCTGTATTTTTAGGTTGATCTAACCCTTTGGGTGAAATTCCCAAGGTGGCCAACCAATTATAAGTTCTCTACAGAATGGGCCCCACCCTCTCCTTGGTATTGCAACATTATTCTACATACCAATCAATCCATGGCAATGGTTGATTGGAAACATTGTTATCTTTGTAAGTTGCATCCAAAACCTCATCATCATCTTGCATTTCTTTTGGAATATCAGTTATACCAAACTGTTGAATCTCATCCAGAGTTAACCTCTCATAATCTCTTTGTCGATGATGATTTCATCCTAAAAATGAATCCAAATATCTTCCAACTAGGGCACGTGAGAACTAGATAGACATGTTTCGCCAAATTTACCCCAGTAATCAAAACTGGTCCGAGGATGGAAGGTCCGCAAAGTTACTTATGACATCTCTGCATCTACATTCTTCACCTTATAAATATTTGGACAAGTGTATCTGCCAATTGAAATAGGGAATTGCATTCCCACCTTGTGCCATTTATTCTAAATCTTATGATAGTCCAACAACTACCGAACCAATTCTAGTAAGACCCACTTAGTCATGGGACATCTTGGCAGCTTCTTTGGGAGCACCTATGAAACTAGGAATCCAAATATATGTAAATGTAGGGAACTATAAGTAGATAGCTCCCCACTCATGTACTTCCTTGAAGGCTTCATCAGAAATCCTTTGGTTGTATAACTCTTTATCGAAACGATAGAGAATGATAGCAAAGAAAGCATCGTTAATTCTGCAGAAGTGCCTGCTTCCCTCATCTAGTGTAAGTTGAGGATAGAAATCATAAATTTGGGAAGTACTTCGAATACCCTTAGTATTCAGTCCAGTAAAATCCCCATAGCAGCTGTAACATAGACTAAAAAGGATGTCATGTAGAAACTCTTGGAAGACGATACCTTGCTTAACTGAAAGCAAATGGAGCTACTGATATGCTCCCCCATCTAATAAATTATTTTCTTTCTTGATGGTAGCTATATATAGGAACATCCATTCCTGAAATTCCTTTACAGAGGGAAGGCCTAAAATTCTGCTTAGTAACACAATAATGTCATTGACTTCCTGGATGAAGTCTGACCGATACATAGTCTTGGGCAATTTAGTAACATTCTTGGCCAGATAGCTTTTTAACATGACCTTTGTGCATACTTCTATTTCTTTGTCCCAATGCTCTACTGCCAATTCCGGTGAAATTTTTGCATAATCTTTGACATCCGAAGTTTGAACAAGTCCTCAAAGAAATATGGGTCCAAGCGGATTACAACCTTGCCATCAACATCCTTAACTATCCTGGAGTCTTCATCGAAGTGAGTTGCTGCAACTAAGACAAACTCAGGGCAATGCATGGACGTGGGAAATCCAACAACCAAAACAAGTCCACTATCATATATGGCTTGCATCCAGGATTTCTTGTTTGGGGCTTTCACCCTTTCCTAGAAGTCTGGAAAATCAATCTATCTGAGATCAGTGTCTCCTATATTCCCCAAGTCTGAAGATAGACAAGAATGGGGAGCCACTCGAGGAATGTATACTTCATCTTTTCCTTGCCTTTGGCTGTAGAAGTTGACATCAAATTTTGATTTTGGAATCTGAAGACTTTTCAAGAGTTCGAAAACCTTGAAACACAAACCCCGAAATTCCAAAATGGAGAGTTCAAAACCCAAAATGGAGAGTTCCAAAAACCTGAAATGGAGAGTTCTAAAACCTGAAATGAGTACGGTTTCCAAAAAATGCCAACCTTCAAACCATCAATTCTCCGAACTCAGAAAACACAAACTTCCGAAAATGCCAACCTCCGAACCTCTGAAAACACAAACTTCAAAAATTCCAACCTCTCGAACCCCGAAAAATTTAGAAATGCCAAAAGGGAAGACTTCGTCGAAGGCACAAAAGGCAAGTAAAATACTCGGGAGGATCTTGATGAAATTTGCACCGGATGCCTGTAGAAAATTGGATTGTTAAAGGAAACATGGCGGGCAATGAGATTTTCATCTTCCAAGGTATATAGAAGAGGAACAAAAAAAAATGAACAAGGAGAAAACAAACCACAAATATCTTAAACCAAAAAGAAAATAACCTAAATAAAATACCTCGAAAATGATGTCAAAAAGTACAAGATACCGTAAAAACTAGATCGTCAGAGAAAAATGTCAGGTGAAAATGATAGGTAAAATCACGAGTTTAAATAGAAAAACCCGACATTAATGCCTAGATTTTGACACATACGAAAGTAGGTAAGAATTAAATGCATAAAGAACTCGAAAGTCTAAAATTCTGAAATTTCAAAGTTTCGGGCTTCGGAGATCATGAGGTGAAAATCGTGGAATGGTGATGGAGAAACTCCGAAACTCAAAATCTGAAAGTCTGAAATTTCAAACTTTCGGACTTCGAAGTCCAAAGTGAAAAAAAAATGGTTGGGAAGGTTCCAAAGCCCGAAAGCTCAAATTCCAGGACTTTCAAAGTTTCGGACTTCTAACTCCAAATGAGAGTTTACTCAAAATGTGACATAGGATCCCAAAACCCAAAAGCCCGAAAGTCCAAAATTTCAAACTTTCGGGCTTTCAGACTTCAAAAGTCCGAAAGTGAAAATCACCAATTACCTAAGGAAATATCTGAAACCCGAAAGCCCAAAAGTCTGAAATTTTAGACTTCCGGACTTTCGAACTTCAGAGGTCCAAAAGCACAATTTTAATTCTTTGTCATAAAATTTCCGAAAGGGAGAAATCCTTAAAACCTAAAAGTTTGAAATTTCGGAAGTTTGGGATTCGAAGAATCTCCAGAAACTACTAAATACTTCCGAGTGAAGGATTTTCACAAAAAAATTGTTTTGATTGGTTTTAACATTTATTTCTCAAGGTAGATTTTAAAAGTTAACATTTTTGTGACCTCCAGGGAATGCTTTCCTACTAATATTTTGATCAATAGCCTTATACAAACCATTGGGAAAAGGAGTCTTGGAAGTAAAAACTACATTCAGGATGCACAAAAACAAAAGAAAAGAAGAACAAAAACAAACAATGTGCGAAGCACTTGGAGGAAAAGACAAAAGAACACTTTGTATAGGGGTGAAATTTCAGCGTTTTGGACTTCGTAGATCAAGAGGTGAAAATCATGGAATGGTGATGGAGAAACTCAAACCCGAAAGTCTGAAATTTCAGACTTTTGGACTTCAGAAGTCCGAAAGCAAAAAAAACTGAAAATGGTTGGAAAGGTTCTGAAACCCGAAAGCCTAAAAGTCTGAAATTTCAGAGTTTCAGACTTTGGAACTCCAAATGAGATTTTACCCAAAATGTGACATAGGATCGCAAAACTCAAAATCCCGAAAGTCTGAAATTTCTCGACTTTTAGGCTTTCGACTTGTCGGAAGTCCAAAGCAAAATCACCAATTATCTAAGGAAATCTCCAAAACCCTAAAGCACGAAAGTCCAAATTTCAAACTTTCAGACTTTGGAAGTCCAAAATCACAATTTCAATTCTCATAAAATTTCTGAAAGGGAGAAATCCCCAAAACCTAAAAGTCTGAAATTTTAGACTTTCGAGATTTGGAGAATCCCCGAAACTACTAAATACTTCCGAGTGAAAGATTTTTTTAAAAAAATGTTTTGATCGGTTTTAACATCTTTTTCTTAAGGTAGATTTTAAAACTTAACACATACACTTGTCTTCTACATGCATGCTTGTTCATACTAACGCTTATTTTCTAGCCACTTGTTTGTGAGTGCCATGGTTTTACCAAGCACATTCCTTTCCCCTGCATGGCACACTTTATGCGGTTGATCCTCTTTTGGGTTGTATTCTTCTATCAAGCGACATTGCATGCACCCCGAAGAGGGGAGGCATCATTTGGGTTTACATACTACACAAAGGTGCTTCTACACTGGTTCGGTTGATTCGATTCAGTTTACACACTTAGCATTGTGGCTTATACAAATGCCAGTGAGTTCAGACCAACCTATGAACCCCATACACAATGGCTATTATTCTGAAACATGGTGGTCCTTAGGATTACGGGAGCGATTACGAGGTTAGAGGATACTGATGGATTTCCTCTCTACTCTTCTTTAGTCAGTGGCATCCGATCGCCCAAAAAACCAAGCAATACGAGAGATCTCTTTGCACATACTTCGAGAGAAGCGATTCTGAGTTAGATAATAACGTAACTTTTTCCTAAACTTCTTTAGCTAGGGTGGCATGAGATCGCCCAAAAAACTCATAGTACAGGATATCCTCTCTACACCCTTTCTCTCATCACAAATTAGGTGCACACATTCCTTTTACATTTTTTCATATTTCCATTTCAGTCTTTTCATTTCTACATACATGTGTTTTTACACATATATACATACGTATTTGACTACTTGATCGTCTTCTCCTTGCAGGTTCGTCTATATGGGAAGCAAGTAGTCAACAACAAGAAACTACAACAAAGGTGTCAACAACAATAATAACAACATAATGCGGCAACACAAACCTCATTCTAACATGCAGGTACATTGCACACATCAACATCTACACATGCATTTCCACCCTAGGTTCACTCTCATCACTTTTTGCACGTTTTACATCTTTAGTCTCCACGCTCCGTCCTTTTGTCACTCCACTTTGGTTTAGTCCTTGACAAGATGCTTTCTACATCACTCTACATGGACATCAAGTACGCATCTCTATCTACCTTATGTTAGCGAGTGTTCCACTCACCAACATAAAGTAGGGGAAAATGTAGACCTAAAATCATGCACTTTAGGCATTATTTAGTCTCGGTCTCATATTACTATTCATATGGCTTTTAAGTGAAAAAAGTACTAACTAACCCCCATCTTTTGGCCATTTTACTTTACTTTCTATCGTCACTACCGATCTCCCACACATACATGCCTAGTCTATTTTTGTTATTTTACATCATTTTAGCCTTGATTGGGGTGCCCACAGGTGCACCATGGTCTCGATCGGGGCACCCCGATCCTTTTCCACTTTCCCGCTACTTTTTGGGCACTTTCTAGCTATTTGAGCTTCCTATCTTTTTAGTGGTTGGCATTTTTAGGGTTAATTACAAAATTAGAACAAGAGAACCATATAAATACAAAGTTATGAGACCATAATGAGGGACCAAGCACTAAGCACTATTATCATCACCTAAGGTTGCATCCATCAAAGGCTCCATTTTCATCCATCTAGCTCCATCACAAGGCACAAGGTTGGTTCATTTGCATCACACTACATAAGAGGGAAGTTTATTCTATTCCATCCACCATTTTATTACATTTCTACACATAGTTATTTCTCACTACTTTCACAAAGTGCGACTAGCACAAGAGCACCTAGGGCATGATTGCACACACACACACATAGAACTACATCGGGTCTAAGATGTAGTGCGTGCTCAGTTAGTAAGTCCACCATTGTGGTTGTTGAGGACAGTCCAACCCCTTCATATGCATCTTTCTTTTTTATGGGTTTGATGTTTGTCTTGGGGTTTTGCAGGTCTCATCTTCATCACTAATTTTGGTGACATACTTGAGCAGGTCAACAAAGATAGTGTGATAGGAAGCGAAAGTAGGTGATCACTTGGCGACACCTTAGAGGAGGTTTACAAAGATTTTTCATAGACCAGGGCACCCATATCTCAGACTAGGGCACCCATAGGCACCCATGTACATATCCAGGTGCCTCATTCCACTCGGATTGCCTAGATCTGCACTTTTCTGGACCTTGGCACAATCGTTTCCTCCTCTTATTCCTCCAACCATCTCTATGACACATTCTAGCAAGCTCATCGAATCAACTGGGTGCTTTCTAACTCTCTTTATACTCTAGGGTTTTACATATCTACTTTCTTAATGTTTAGGTCATTTCTCCTTGTTTGGTTAGATCTTATTTACTATTGTACTTCTTATATTAACTTCTAAAATCATCATTTTAGTTAATCCCAAATATGTGTGACCAAAATAAAGGACTAAGCTCTAATCATCTATTATCATCACCTAAGGTTGCATCTAAAGGCATTTAAGAGCATCAAAGGCATCCATCTAGCTTTCATTCAAGGGACAAGGGACTTTTTCTACATACAATTCATAGGAAGGGGAAGTTCATTTTTCCATCCACACATCTATTTATATTGGTACATCTATATATCACACTGCTATCAAGTGCACTTACACAAGGGCTTCCTAGGGTATGATTCTTTCACACACACACAAGAACTACATGGAGTCTGAGATGTAGTGTAATGCCCAGTCATAAGTTCACTCGGTCGGGTGGACTGTCGGGGTCATTTGACTCCCATATTACATCTTTTCTTTTTGGGATTTGATGTAGTTTGAGGCTTTTATAGGTGAACTTCTACTTTGTAGCTTATATATGTGTTTTGAACCCTAACAGCAACACACAGGTGATCAACAATGAATATTTGTGACACCCTTGTCACCCATAAAAATTCAGAAGCTGAGGACCTACCTGGAAACTATAGCTCAGTTCTGATCACTAAGGCCTAGGCAATCCTATCCTTCTATGGACGCCCATGTCCAACCTCATTCCTAAGCTCCAAAATTTACCACAGATTTTACGACATAGTACACTTTCTGCTTGAAGTTTCCTAGTCTATACGAATCTGAATCAAGCACAAATCAACTAAGTCATTTTTTCTCTCTCTCTCTTGTGCTTAAGGTTTCATATTTACTTGTGTCATATTGCATCATATCATCTCGTACTTCATTTTTTCTATCGCTTACTCTGTAATTAGGGTTTATACAAAATTCTATTTTTGTTAAATCAACATGCTACACACATCACCTTAGTACCTACTAGTTTACAAACCCCTCATTAAGGCTATACTCATATTTATAATTGGGATATTATAAAATATCTCCTTGATACACATCCTTTTGACTGGGATATCCCTTATTCCTTTTAAAAGATTCAAAATAATAGGTACAAAATCAAACAATTCATAGGCTCAAAAATTGGCTCGAAATAAATTTGGGTTAGAAAACATACAAGAACCAAACCATACAAAAAAGACCATAACATCTAGATGTTATGGCCCATTCCATACACTTTCATCCTGAGGGGTAGATTCAACAATTTTTTCATTTAGTATAGTTTCTCACTTTGATATTTATAGGATTTTTACTCGGTTTCAATTATAAAATGCATGTTATAGTTCATATTATGGTGGCACCAAGGGTACGTGTAAGCTAGCATTTCCTAATATATTTTTTCATCATTTACAAATCAGTTGGTTTTGTGTTCATCTACAATGGAACTTATCCATGGATCTTAGGAAATATGAAGGTGATTATTATCCTTATAGGCTTGACTTCCCATTGCTCATTTTTGTAGACACTAAATTACGCACTTAGGTAAATTTCTAGGTCCTAAAAGCATGCTAGCATTTGCATGATTCCCAAGAAAGAAAACTAGTAATTAATAACTATCTTTGGCCTCTTTTCTCTATCTCTTACTTTCTATTTGGTCTTACACACCCTACAACCCAGTAAAAATTTGACTGATTTATCTTTTATGGCTCCAAACACCGGCGCTTTTAGCCAGAAAGCAATGCCCGGCTCTCTTGTCCCTCTTGGCACCCTTGACCCTTTTTCTACCTTATTGGCTCTTTTATGTCTCTTTTATCTTTTGGGCATATTTTTCACTTATGGGTTGGCCTTCCAGGTTGTCAATTACAAAATTCAAACAAGGGAATCATATAAATACATAGTTATGTTTTCAAAATGAGGACCAAGCACTAAAAATTACTATCATCACCTAAGCTTGCATTCCAAAGGCACTAAAGCACTCAAAAGGCATTCATTTAACATCCATTTAAGGTAAATGGGTTACATATACTTCTGCATATCACATCATAGGAAGGGGGATTCTATTTTATTCCATCCAAAAAAACTATTACATTGCTACATTATATCTACAACCCACTATCATTTGTGCAACTTACACAAGGGCATCCTAGGGTACCATTTTTACACACACACACAAATACTACATGGAGTCTGAGATGTAGTGCAATGCTCGATCATAAGTTCACTCTTAGGGTGACCATCGGGGTCAATCGACTCCTCATTCTACATTTTCCTTTTCGTTTAGATATGGTTTATGAGCTTGTATAAGTAAGCTTCACTTTTGAAGGTTACATGTATCATCAGCGATCATAGTGTGAACATTAGGTGATCAATAGATACCAACTTTGAAACCCTAGCAATTCAAAAAAAATCAAATTCCGAGCCTCTGCACAGTCACCATCACCTGCAGACACGTTTGTCCTACTATAGGCACCCATGTCCGACATTATTATCATATTCTAAATTTCATAGTGATCATGATGACCCGTTCGAAATCTTTTCATCGATTCACCTTCCTAGATCACTTCTTGTGCACTCAAAAATAAGCTAAGTCCTCTATCTCTCTTCCTTTCTTAGGGTTTCATACTTTACATCTTAGTTCACTTGTTTTATTACTATATTTTATCATTTATACATATGTTATTTTTAAATAATTAGATTTAATTAATTCAAATTAAATTAAATCATTTGGTGAACCCCACTCGTGATCAAACACTTGGATCCTCATTTTTCTTATTCTACCCGATCTTCTTTCATGGCTCCTAAAAATCCTCTAATCTCCTTGCATGACTTACTTCAAATGCACCCACCTTGCAAAGATGTTCTCTAAAAATCCCTAGACACTATGTATCTCCCTCATAGTACGCCACCCGCTCAAGTAAGTGCCATTTTCGATCATCTATTTAATGACTCTATCGATCCTAATCCTCCATCCAATCAACCCATATTAGAGTCAATTCAATATTTACTTTGTTTATTTCAAGACAAAAATCAAGCTATGAAAACAATGATTACATCTCTTAAAGCTAAAATCCAACATCGCAAGGATGCTTCTCAAGCCCGTGCTTAGTTCTCCTTCTACATATCATTCTACTTATATGTCTACTACTTGTGCTCATATAATCGACCCTCAAGTATTCTTGCTCCTCGTGCCTCTCAATTTTGATCCAAATGCTAAGAAACGTGATATTCTTTCCATGCTCCTTAATCACCAATTAATAAACTTTCTAGCTACTCATTGTTATCCTCTTTATCGACTTAAAAATACATCGGTCTCACATTTTGAAATTATCATAGACTTAATGGACATCATGACGATGATTTTTATGCTCTAACACAAAGAATCAAGGACCTTGAACATCAAGGTTTTATTTCATTCACTTCACAACATCCTGCTACATCTTCAATTTCTAAATATCAATGGGCTCCTAAATCCAGTCCTTCCATGTCTAATGAGCATCATTCCATAGTTACTAATGTTCCTCCTTGATCAATCAAGCCACCGTCACACCCATTCCAACTAATCAACCTCCTCTAAAACTTATTCCATTACATCCTCCGTTCAAGCCTTCTACAAAGACATTACACAATCCAACTAAGCAACCTCCTCTAAAATCGGTACATCCCCTCTTCCTATCAATTCTTCTACGGTGTTACCCATTCCAACTAAGCAACCTCCTCTAAAATTCAGTCCATCCTCTCCTCCTCTCAATTCTTCTACGGTGTTAGAAATTCCAAAACAAAACCACTCTCTAAGTAAGACTAAAAACTCTAGAAAACCTCTTATCCCTTCTCCTATTAACTCGAGTCCAACCCTAGTCCTACTCTTGCTCCTAACTACCTTTACGACGACCATATGTTTTCTTCTAACACATTTCAAACTCCACCACCTTGGAAAGTTATCTCCCACATCATCACATGGATACCCATTCCTCGCACACTTGGGGGCATCATACTTCCCCCATTATAGCACCGATAGTTGTCTATCCATATTATTCACATATACATCTATACATTACTCTTGCTTTGCAATTCACGTCAATATTTCTAGCAGCACTTTCTCATATCTACACTATGGGAACACCTTATTACATCTCTCTATGCTCCTATACTACTCCATACACACTTTTCTACTCATTATTACTTATGGATCCTTATATTCATGGTACACATACTACTTTCTATATACGGTATACATCCTTGCATGCACTATACATACTTTGGCTACTCTTGTTCACAATGATCACATCTTTTTTCCAATAGCTCCCGATCAACTCGTATCTAATATATACTAGTACACTTTATGTTTTGTGCATCATAACTAATATTCCTACTCACTCTCACACCCTTTGATACACACAGGTGTATTTTCATTACCCTATGACGTACTCTAGTTCCACGATTCATACTCAACTGCTGAGGGTCTAAATTTGAAATGAGACTCACCGCATTCACTTTTCACACTCTATGCTTCATGATCTATTTTTCTAGCACACATTCTTAAACCATTTCCCGATGACACAATATGGTTCATTCTTGATTGTTGAGGGTATTTTATAAATGAACCTCATCTCATACACATCTTTTTAGGGGCACGCTACTCCTATCACATTTACACATTACATACCATTCCATCACACTCATATACTGCATTTGCATATCTTGGTTTCACTTACTCTTTCTTTCTTATACTACTTACATGATGCACTTTGCTTACTATGCTAGTTAAATACTTAGTATGTCATTATCTTTCTATATACACATATGCATGTTCACTTGGTCTTTTGGAGTGAATGCATATCTCTTACAAATTTTCACACGTTGTAATGATGCTCGACACGATATTCTTTACCAAATCCCACACAAAGCTCTTACAGGCATCTACCATTACTACTCTCACACATTACAGGTGTTATTGTTTCATCATTTACTACTTCTTATTCTTACTAGCACATTACTTTCCATTGATACATACATGCCTTGACACATGATTTTTAACTTCTCAACATGCAAACAAGTGCTTCATGTGT
Organism: Taxus wallichiana var. yunnanensis; assembly: GCA_018340775.1. Lineage (NCBI taxonomy): Eukaryota > Viridiplantae > Streptophyta > Pinopsida > Cupressales > Taxaceae > Taxus > Taxus wallichiana. Next base: position 548,319,278 of record CM031241.1, read on the forward strand.
AGCATTTACCTTCCAGGGACTATATGGCACCATGGTTATTTAATACATTGTGCTTGACATTGTTTTTCATTATATGTTATTGTTTGTTGGTTATGCCCTATGTATTACTTGATCATTGTTTGCTTGTTTATGGCTGCTTCAGTTGATTTTCTTATGACATTGTGAGTGATGTCCCATGTTTGAAACCCACTTTTCACAATCTATCTTGTTTGCACACTTGCTTGTTACATTGTCTTTTATTACGTGCTTTCGACTTTTACTACTAACACATGTTACTAGCCCACTTTGTTTGCATGTGCCTTGATTTCTACCATGCACATCCCCTACCCCATGCAGGTATCCACTTCAACACAACATCAAGTCCTCTCTTTTGGGCCGAAACTCCTACCAATGATCGTCGCATGCACCCCAAACGATGGGGACATACATTGGGTGAACAAATAACCCCTACAATAGCTTAGAGCTATAGTATAGATCTGTAAAGTACAACAACAACACAAGAACATAGTCATAGAATGACCAAAAATAAGACTTGGGTTAGAATCATATCACAGACATCGGTGCCCAGGACTTAGACAAGTATACCTAGGTGCTTGTGTCCTCCCTAAGTGCTAATGTCCTAGGGAACATACGATCAACTTATCATAACAACATAGTTTATAAAAGTCTTCAGAGAATTCTACATTTACATGCACATTCATCCAGTCAAAGAATGCATTTTATCTCTTTTAATCGGTACAACTCGGAACTAATTCAAAACAATCGAGACAACAGTATATAAATCAAGGACGCAACATTTGTAGTGTTACTTATCGGGAAGAGTCATGGAAGGATAGTAACACTAGACCTCTTTCCCCAACACTTGCTCTTTGGCGTGAGATCACCCAAAAACTTGCACTTGGCATGATATTTCCCAATAAACTCACACTTGGCATGAGATCACCTAGAAAACTCACTATCCGCATGAGATCGCCAAAAAAAAATTGCTCTTCATAAAATTCAAGGACATTTTTCTATCATTTACATTGTTCTACATCAGTGCACACTTTCCTTTACTACTACTTTTACATCATTTTACATACTTATACACATTTTTCATTGATTTATCATATACAAGACTTTGACTACTCTTTTGCTCTTCTTTTTTAGGTCTATTCTTAATACGCAACAAGAAGCAACCTACAACAGAAATACAAACACAACAACATGTATAAATAACACATGTGCTTCATCCCTAGCGTAACTTTGTAGACACAAAAGCATGCACTTGGGTACATTTATAGGTCCTAAGAACATATTTGCATTCATATGATTCGTAATCGAGAAAACTAGTAATTGAGTGTTTGCTTTGGCCGTTTTCTGTCTTTCTTACTTTCTCTTTTGTCTTCCACACCCTATAACCTAGTTGATACTTTATTTCTTTATCTTTTATGACTTCGAACACCGGTTCCCAAACAAGAGCGCCAATGCCCTCATCCTTCTAGGTGCCCCCGACCCTTTTCTATCTTACTCGCTTCTTTTTAGGCCTCTTTTATCTTTTGAGCATCTTATTTTCTTATGGGTCGGCCTTCCAATTATCAATTACGAAATTCAACCAAGGGAATCATATAAATACAAAGCTATGTGACCAAAATAAAGGACCAAGCTCTAAGTATCTATTAACATCACCTAATGTTGCATCCAAAGGCATCTAAGAGTATCAAAGGCATCCATCTAGCACCCATTCAAGGGACAAGGGACTGCATTTTCTGCATACACACATAGGAGGGAAGTTCATTTTTCCATCTACACATCTATTTACATTGATACATCTAGTTGTCACATGTTATCACGTACACTTGCACAAGGGCTTCCTAGGGCATGATTCTATCACACATACACAAGAAATACAGGGAGTCTAAGATGTAATGTAATGCTTGGTCATAAGTTCACTCAGTTGGGTGACCTTAGGGGTCAGTCTGACTCCCCATATTGCATCTTTTCTTTTTGGGGTTCGATGTAGTTTAAGGGTTTTACATGTCAATATCTATTTGCAAGTTACAAGCAACTTTTGCATACAAGGTGTGATACATGAGTGACTAATAAGCAACTATCGGGGACCACCTTGTGAAACCAAGAAAACTAGATTCCAAGCTCTTGTGTAGTTACAGGCACCGGTAGAGGTCTCTGGAGCCTATGCACCATTTCCTAGTCCAAGAACCCCTAGTCTAGGCTCATTCGATAAATCCATAATTTACTGAAGCACATTTGTGACACTCTACCTTTCCTATTTATCGGTTTCTCCAGTCTACATGGTCCTAACATCAAGCATAAATTAGCTAATTCTTTCACTCTCTCTCTTGCACTTAGGGTTTAAAATTTATCTAGCTTATTGCTTGCGTCAAATCTGTACTTTATTGTTTATTTATCATATGTGACTCTATAATATTAGTATTTTACAAATTCTATATTTATTAAATCATTTGGTGAACTCGATGTTTTGAGCATGTATCATAATCTCTCTTCTTCTTCTCAATTCATGTATTAATCTTATTATCCTTCCTTCACCCCAACTAGGGTTTTTGGCATGTTCTTACCATTGCTGATTTTATACAAGTTCGTACTCACCATCCTCCATGTTTCATTACTCTTATGTTTGATCTAACCATCATTGAAGTCACCACTCACCGCACTCATCCTCCTATGGCTCAACTCATTTATGTCCCACCACCTATCACTTCTATAGCTCCTACTATCACCTCTCAGGGTTATGACATCATATAAAGAACTTAAGAATACACTTTGACAAAAATATCACTTTATGATTTATTACGCATGCACCTAATTATCATAAAAATTAGAGTCCTCCTCCGTTGCATCCACATTGAAAGCAATAACTCACCGGTGACCTTCACACATCTTATTTTATCTCTCAAAAATATGCCACATGTTATATCATTTAGTGATAAAGATATTCCACCATCATTGTTGACAATCCATTTGCACCTCTGCTTATCACCACTACTATTGGTACCATTTGTATCAAGCATGTACTCGTTGATAATGGATCTATTATAAATTTGTGTGCTCACTCCTTCTCGGGAAAATTAGTATTATTGATAATCTAATTATTAAAAATTCTACTCTCATTCATAGCTATGATTCCACCACTTGCACATGTCTTGGTACTATTAATTTACCTATACAAGTTGGGCGTAAGATTATTCTTATTGTATTCTTCGTTATTGATTCCTCGTTTCATTTTAATCTCTTATCGGGAAGACCCTCAATTTATATAATGCATGTTATCCCATATATAGTTCATCGGTGCACTAAATTTTTACATGATGGTTATGAACATACCATTGCTTCTAACCCTGATCCATTCAAGTTCTATTGTATAGACCTTGTTACTGCCATGCCCATTCCTCCATCGCAGTGTATTTTATATAGCAATATTGGTACATATGATATTGGTCAATCTAGTGCTTCACATCATTTTTCCACCTTTGCAAGCATACAGTCCACTCCCACTCACACTACTAATATCATTTCACCCACCTTATCTACTCTAATAACCACCACCACTCCACTCACCGAGACTCCTCTCGCTCCTCCATCTAACTCAATTCCTTCCAATATCCTTGATACTGCTATCCAACATGAAAATGTCAACATTGATGATTTTATGATGAGGTTAATGTCATCGAGCTTAATGATGACACATTACGCAATATTAACTTTACTCCTATTAAGATAGATGAGTCCTACTTCAATGATACTTTCATTGTTATTAGCCTTGGTGAATATCAATTCAAGAAACCCCCTCCTTCCACTAATGTTATGGTACTTTTTAAGGGTTTGTCCATACATTGGATGTCATACCACCTTCCTCATCTTCCCATGAACACCCTGCATCAGCGCTTCCTCCTTTCACATGCACTTTTTCATAAATAATTCTTATTGGCCTCACATTTCATTTGATCCTATTTACTCATATATTATTTACACACATTATGGATTGGCTTGGCTAGGATTCATGCTTGCATATATCCTCCCTCCACCTCATTCTCCTCACCTCTATCATGGATATGTTCACATCACTTCTACTTATGGCCTCTGCGTCTTCCATCTATCAATTTTTTTTGCATGCACTTCTCGCACTTATCCACTTACACTTGGGCGTTTTGGCTTAACCACTTTGGATCACAATCATAGTGATATCAAATTTCCCATGCCTTTCATATGTGTCTCTATTTGCAGTGATTCATTTCTCGGCTATATAAAAAATCTTACTCATTGGTATGCACATGGTTGTCCACTACCACCTTTCACTGATGAAGAATACACAATGGGCATGTATAATTTACGCCACAATGGATCTTTATATGATCAACCCCATACTATTTCTTACCAGGTCTTTGAAACTTCTTCATTTGACTTCGACCATGACAATGATGATCTCTTAGATGATGTTACTTTATTCTTATCTACATCATACACTTGGGGACATCATGTTTACCTTTCCCCCCTCCTAACATCATCAGGTGTCTATCGTTATGCTTTGTGCTTCATACTTCATCTTTATAAGCATCCTTACACAATTTGATACATAACTTGTATCTTCATTACCACCTATGACGTACTCTCATGCTAAGCTTCAAACTTGACTATTCGGGCATACTACATCCATGAACCTCATACACTATGCATTTCATGCTCCGCGCTTCACAATACATCTTTCTAGCATTCCATTCTCACACATCATACTACCCTATGACACACTCTCATGATAAATTTCACACTTGACTATTTTGGGATTACTACATTCATGAACCTCACACACTACACATCTCACGCTCCACTCTTCATGATAAATCTTTATAGTACTCCATTCTCACACATCATACTATCCTATTCTACAATCTATGTTATGTGTTTGATGTTACATCTTTCTAGTAGACATTATCAAACCATTTCCCGATGACACACTCTTATTCTATGGTTCATTCTTGATTATTGAGGGGTCTTTTATAAATGAACCTCATCTCATACTCATCCACATTCTCTCGGGGGCATGTTGCTCCTATCACATTCACATTGCATATCATTCCATCTCACTCATTCACAACATACTACATATCTTGGTTACTTTTACTCTTGCTTGTTTATAATTACATGGACACTTTGTTTCCATGTCGAAAAAATACCTAGTAAATCACTATACCTTTTATATATACACATGTACGTTCACTTGTTCTATAGTTGTGAATGCAGCCTTTTCTACACATCTTTACATGTAACAATGATGTTTGGCATTGTACCTCTTACAACTGCCACTGAGGATCCTGGGGGCATCTAATTTCTCACACTACAAGTGTTATTGTTTCATTATTTAATACTTCCCACTCTTACTTGCACACTACTTTCCATTGGTCTATAAATACTTTGGCATACTCTTTATCTTTCTAACATGCTAACAAGGGCTTCATGTGCAGCATTTTCCTTGTAGAAACTATTCACCACCATGGTTATCTATTACACTTTGCTTTCCATTTTTTTCTACTTGTATGTTATTATTTGTGGAATATGCCCTATGTCTTGTTTGATCATTTATATGTTTTTGGTCGCTTTCGGCCTTGATTGTATTGTGACATTGTGAGTGATGTCCCGTGTTTGAAACCTACTTTTAGCGGTCTACTTTGTCTGTAGTATTTCTTGTTTACATTATCTTATATAGCATGTTTGTCACCTTTTTCCTACTAACACAAATTTCTAGCCACTTTGTTTGCATGTGCCTTAGTTTCTACCATGTACATTCCCTCCCTTACAGGTATCAATTTTATATCAACATCTGGTCCTCTCTTTGGGCCGCATTCTCCTAGTGACATCAAATGAACCCCAAACGAGGGAGCATACATTGGGTGAATCAAAACATTTCTACACAGTATAGGAATATAACAAAGATACGATCATGAGAATGGCCCAACTCTGGATTCGGTCCTCGGTCTGACACTGCAGAGAGTAGCACATGGGTGCATGTTTCCATCTCTAAGCACTCTATGTCATGGGGGCATATACATAAATTTTCTCATATCAACATAGTCTATAGTAGTTCACAGAGCATTTTCACAAGATCAAGTGTTGGCCTCATAATACATAATGCATGCAATCTCCTTGATTGGGACAATCAATACATTTGGAACAACACAAAACAATACGAGAACTAAACACGAGATCACACCATCTACGGTGGTATATAATTCGGGAAACACTTATGGAAGGACAAGTAACACGAGACCTCTCTCCCTAACACTCTTTTGTCGTGGTGTGTGATTGCCCAAAAAACTCGCACTTGGCATGAGATCACCCAAAAAACTTACACTTGGCGTGAGATCGCCAAAACCTCACTCTTAGCATGATATCACCCAAAAACTTGAACTTAGCGTGAGATCACGCAAAAACTTACACTTGGCATGAGATCGCCTAAAAAACTCACTCTTCTATAGCTTTTCAGACATTTTCTATCATTTTCACTCTTCATGGATTAGGTGCACACTTTCCTTTTTACACATTTTTACACACTTTTACATACTTATGCAAAAAAATTCATATACACATATTTGACTACTTCTTTTGCTCTTCTTTTGCAAGTCCATCCTTAATATGCAACAAGAAACAACCCAGCGTTAGTAAATAGCAATCTACAAAAACAATAGGTACAACACAACACAACTCATACGCTTCACCCCTAGGGTCATTTCCTCTTTCTTAGCTTCCACACTTCACACTTTCACTTTTCTCTTGGCACACTATTATAATCACACTCTACATGGTTATCAGTGCGCATCTCTTATCTACTTTATGTTATCGAGTATTCACTCAACAACATAAAGTGGGGGAAAATGTAGACACAAAATCACACACTTGGGTACATTTCTAGGTCCTAAGAACATACTTGCATTCATATGATTCCTAAGCAAGAAAACTAGTAATTGACTATTGTCTTTGGCCTCTTTTCTATCTTTCTTGCTTTCTCTTTGGTCTTACACACCCTACAACCCAATATAAACTTTATTACTTTATCTTTTATGGCTTGAACACCAATGCCTAGGGGCCCTCGTCCTTTTGGACGTCCCCGACCCTTTTTTATCTTACTCACTTCTTTTTGGGTCTCTTTTATCTTTTAGGCATCTTATTTTCTTATGGTTCGGCCTTTTAGTTAACAATTATGAAATCCTAAGATAATCATATAAATACAAAGGTATGTGGCAAAAATAAAAGATTGATCTCAAAGAATCTCTTATCATCACCTAAGGTTGCATCTAAAGGCATCTAAGAGCATCAAAGGAATCCATCTAGCACTCATTCAAGGACAAGAGGACTGCATTTTCTACATACACGCATGGAGGGGAAGTTCATTTATCCATCCACACATCTATTTACATTGTTACATCTATACATTGCTCACTATCACATGTAATTGCACCGTGGCTTCCTAGGGCATGAGTCTATCACACACGCACAAGAACTACATGGAGTTTGATACCTAAAGTGCAATGCTCAGTTGTAAGTTCACTCGGTCGGGTGACGGTGGGGGTCAATCCTGAATCCCCATATTGCGTCTTTTCTTTTTGGGATTTGATGTAGTTTTAGGGTTTTACAAGTCAACATCTCTTTACGGGTTATAGATGACTTTTATGGACAAGGTAAGACACAAAGGTGACCAACAATGACTATCGGCCACACTTACGACACGGGAAAAATCGGGTTCCAAGCTCTGCCGCAGTCCACGGGTGCCTAGTAGAGGTCTTTGGTGCCTAGGTGCCCTCTCCCCAATCGAGGCTCATCTCGTTAACTCTAAAATTTACTTGAGCACGGTGGTGACAATATGCCTTTCCTATTTATCAATTTCTCAATCTGCTTAGTCTCGACATCAAGCATAAATCAACTAAGTCCTCTCTCTCTCTTGCACTTAGGATTTCATATTTATCTAACTTATTGCTTGTGTCAAATATGTACTTTATTGTTTATTTATCATGTACGACTTTTGCAATATTAGGGATTTACAAATTCTATATTTTTTAAATCACACTTTCCTTTCCTAGTTTCCACGCTTCACTTTGTGACCATTTCATGCATCACTTGTCCACTCGGCACATTATTCATCACACGTTATATAGGGTCATAAGGTACGTACATCTTATCTCCTTTATGTTATCGAGTATTCATTCAACAACATAAAGTGGGGGAAAATGTGGACACTAAGTTGTGTACTTGGGTACATTTCTAGGTCCTCGAAGCATGATAGCATTTACATGATTCCTCGGTAAGAAAACTAGTAATTGACACTTATCTTTGGCCTTTTTCTTTATATTTCTTCTTACACACCCTACATCCCAAATTGGAATTTAACTTATTTATCTTTATGGCTCCAGACACGGTTGCCCAATCGGGACAAGTAGCGCACAGTGTTCATGTCCCCCTCTAGGTGCCCCCCTTTTCTACCTTACTCGCTCTTTTTTGGGTTTCTTTTATCTTTTAAGCATATTTTTCACTTATGGGTCTTCCTTCCAGGTTTTCAATTATAAATTTTAAACAAGGGAATCATATAAATACATAGTTATATTTTCAAAATGAGGGACCACGCACTAAACATTACTATCATCACCTAAGCTTACATTTCAAAGGCACTAAACCACTCAAAAGGAATTCATCTAGAATCCATTCAAGGGAAAGGGTTGCATAATTATATATATCTATTGTTATGCAAATGTGCAACAAGAAAATTTATAATTTCTGAGTATGACAACGATACCCCTGTGTCGAAATTTTCAAGTTTTACCTTTCCAAGACACCCTAGGTCTAACCATCCTCAACACCGACCTTAACCACTCAGTCCAATGACCCCCCTAGTGGATTTTAACTTAGACCCCTAGGTTAATTAGGCAATTCAAGTCAATCCCCCTAGATGAATTTAGGAGTTTCGTAAGAATGCTCTTTTTGGATACAATGTTGGCAAGGGCTACCACCGCCTTCCAGGATCAAAGCAACCCCCTGGATGTTATGTTTGTGGAGCCTATTTTCATGTTAGAGTGTGGTACACCTTCTATGTGTTACACTTGGGTATTTTTACGGTGGTCTCGCTCGCCGGTGAGCGGGTCAGAGGGGTTCGGGGTGAAGCCCCCGAATGGCAAATTTTCATGGGTGGTTTATTAACCCATGGGTAATGGATAACCGTTATGGGCTGTTTTTGGGCCCATGGTTTTTCGGTACCCATTGTTTTGATACCCACGGTTTTTTTCCCATGGTTTTGATACCCACAGTTTTTGCCCATGGTTTTGATACCCACGGTTTTGTATCAAACTGCTTAAGCAATTGTCTATTTATATGGTCTTATGCATATGATACATAGACAAGAAAATTTATTACAGATGTGTTTTGAATTCGGGTGTGAATTGTGTAGAGTTTGTTGAGCATATCTCCAAACGGATGCAGGTATTGTATTGAGAGAGTGGAGGCTTGTAATAAAATCCAGCAAGTGATTCTTGGTGGACGTATCCCAAATTGGGTGAACCACGTTAAATCTTGTCTCTCATGTTGTGTTATTTATTATGCACTTTTATTTGAGATATGTAATATTTTACTAGCATATTAGTTTCTTCTGTTGCGATTCTCGTAAGGGATTATTCCGCATATTTTATCTCTTATTTCCTAACACTAGAGCGGAACGGAGGAGCCAAATCCGACATGGGGATGAATTTAATTTCTAATAACATCATGGAACTTTTTTTTAAGGTTCAAGAAATATTTGGAGTAGTTGGGCGGTTCATCAAAACATGATTCACATGCTTGGCAGTGCACAGGGCCAAAAGAGCTACTGAACTTCAGGAAGTGATTATGGGAGATATGGATGGAGTTAGGAGCTAAAAAAACATCTTCAGAAAGGTAATTCAAATCTCTATAATATTGTGAAATCATATTTTTCACAACACTTTGTATAATAGGTTTATATCTAGTTTTTCCATGCTCATCAGGGGAGCTAGAACAAAATCCCAATTTTTCGTGGCCTAAATTGAGGATTAAATAATTTATACTGATACCAATGGATTAAAAAATATTTTTCTAATAAAATTCATATAAAATTTCACCTTGAAACTCATCCAAGAGCTCAAGATATCATCGTTGCAAGTTCGCTCTCAAGTTCCCATACTTAGTCAATTTTTGAAGTGGACACGTGTCAGCTCCAGGAGCCTGGCACATTTTGATGTCCCTTTCATCCCTTTAGAAAATGGAAATGAGGCAAATGAAAATACAGCCCTTTTTATCCCTCTAATCACCCATAGGACCATCTGCACTATCAGTTTAGCCCAGGAGCTAGTTGGAGCCTATCCTCACAATGCACGGATGACCGCCAAGTGTCGCAACCTGGCACGATGTGCAAACTGATGTCCCTTTCATCCCTTTAGCTAAAGGGACAAAGGGGACATGAAAATTTTCCTAGCCCCTTCTGGGCCCCAAGTCATCAATGTGACCTTCTATAGTACAAAATTTCAGCCCCTGAGGAGCTAGTTGGAGCCCTTCTTCGCCGCACGGATGATTGCCAAGTGTCGCGATTAGGCGCGACGTGAAATTTGATGTCCCTTTTATCCCTTTAGAAAATTCATTTTGGGGACATAAAATTTTCCCAACTCCATGAAGCTTTGGAAATCCAAAAATTACAAAAAACTAATCATTGTGATGTTTCTCCATTGTTGTCCGTGAAACTCACTATAAAAAAAAAGTTACAGAGAACTTGCAAACCTCCATTGTTGCACCCAACCAGCTCCATGAAATTCTTATCCATCTAAAAACATTAAAAATCATAAAAATAATGGATTAAAATGGCAGAGAAATGAAGATAAAATGAAGATTTTTGTCGATAACCACGAAGTCTTCCAATCGAAAAATCTTCATATCTTTCAAAATACAAGTCGATTGAGATGTCGTATTTTGTATACTTCCTAATTTTTCAAGACGATCAAGATGTAATAAATGGGAGGTCAAATGGTTCCCTGAATCATTTGTTCCAACAAAAATCCCATTTCGTGCCCTAGCTCACATTCGTCAAATTTCCCATCAATCCAACGAATGGAAACGAGCTAAAAACTTGCACACACAAACTCCAAATGAAAAACCTATTGCAACAGAGTTAATTTCGTCACGATCGAGAGACAAAAACTAGACCTGAAAATTTTGAGCTTCATTAATGGCCGACATGGTAGCTTTGTGCACGAAGCCACTACCAAGTGAAAATTTTAAATTTTATTTCTAAACATTCTAGTGGTGAAATCAAGTGAAATTCGGAGGACATAACTGCGATGATGAGTCGAGTCCAAAAAAACATGTTCCGTCATTAAAGTGAGCACCGGAAAGCCACTTTTCAAAAATAGTAAGCTTTCCTACATAGGCTTGCTACCTTTGGTAAGTCTTCATCAAAATGATGCGCATCAAAGATAATGTGCCTCAAGGTCACTAGGAAGTCAGAATGAGTGTTCAGAGTAGAAAACAATGAAAATGAACACTTACTAAAAATAGTAAGTTCCCTATATGGGTGCTTACTAAAAATAGTAAGTCACCCCAAGAAGTGGTCGAGGCAAAGGCAGTGTGCATAGGAGTGAATGAAGAAGTTCATCTCATTAGGATGGTCAAGAAGAGGCAAAAATCACCTCTTACTAAAAATAGTAAGTCTCCCATCTGGACACCTGCTATTAATGGTAAATCACACTCAAAGGGTAGTTTTGGCACAAAGGGACATAGAGGGATGATTACTCAGGTCAACATCATCATTCGGGATCATCCATGGGCATTTCTCACAAGGCATTCGAGATCCATCTTAGGGAACTTGACAGTGTCTCTCGACACTCACTTCATGGCTCAAGTTGTAGGAGTATCATGTGCCGGGTGGAAGTTGTGGTCATTGGCGAAAATAGTTCATTCAACTTGGCAATATCGGTTCTAAACTCCTATCTCTTCGGAAGGGATCTTCATGAGTCGTGTTTGTGGTCATCATGATGTCATTCAACAGTGTTCTTAAACACTTAACCCAAGGTGTCTGTAAGTCATCTGAAGGAGTTTCTCAGGGTGGAAAGAGTTCAGGGATTCAAAGTTCATCACATCGGAGCATTCCATTGAGTCATCTGGAAGGATCAACGGACTTTTTCAAAGGTGGATTCTTTGCCATCGGCAGGATTCTTCCTTCTTCTTTTTGCTCTCTCTTTTTCTTTCTCCTCTCCTCCTCAACTTTCTCTCACTTTCCAATGTTCTAATTTCATGTTGGGGTTGCACTTTTTTGTATGTCTTAATGTTTCTAATGTAATAAGTCACCTTTATGTTATAAAAAGGGACTTAATGTTTTCCTAGGAAGGTGAAGAGTCTTAAGTCATGTCGAGACATACAAAGAGTCATTGGGGAGTATGTGAAGAGTCATTTCTCTTCCTATAAATTGTAAAGCCATTCCCATTTCAAAGGGTTTGTGATTGATTTTGTAAACTCAAGAGTGCATTGTACTTAGAGAGAACAATCCATTTTCCGCCCACTCTCAAATTTCTTCCATTTCCATACTATGTACAACTTTTGTTTGAGAATCAATGCAAGGAGTTTCATGCCTTTTTTGATGAGGAGATTTTAGAAACTTTGAGTTCTCAATCTTAACTTATCTTATTGCCATTTACAGGGTTGTTTCTTCTTAAATTTAATGTGTGCCGGAACTTCTTATTAATGGGTGTGGGATTGTTATTTTCAACCCATGACATTAATCCCCTCCTCTCTTTTTCTTACTCCTTTTCCCTCTTTCTTGACAAAGTCTTCTCTAGAAAGAAATTTCTAGCTTTGCCGCAGGGATAGTGGAGTGCCCCTATTGGATCCCGGGCTACAAGACCACCAGGAAAATCCACCTTTTCACATGCATGCAAACACAGAAGCTACACCGTTTAAGTAGAGGGACTTCGATTCCTAGAGCATTGGCAAGAAACCCATAAAAATTTTCACCCGAAAAATTTTCTCGCCAACAATATCATAGCATAAGAAGGGGAAGTCTATTCTATTCCATCCACACATATTATTACATTGCTACATTCTATCTACAACCCGCTATCATTTTTGTAACTTGCACAAGGGCATCCTAGGGCACCATTTATACACACACACATAAGAACTACATGGAGTATGAGATGTAATGCAATGCTCAGTTGTAAGTTCACTCTCTGGGGTGACCTTTGGGGTCAATCCGACTCCTATTCTATATTTTCCTTTTTAGGTTTGATGTGGTTTGTGGGCTTGTGTAGGTGAAATTCTCTTTTGCAGGTTACAGGTATCATCGGTGATCATAGTGTGAACATCAGGTGATCAACAAAGACCAACTACAAACCCTAACAACACAACAAAAAAGCAGATTTTGAGCCTCTTCACATCCACAAGCACCCAGGGAGTAGTTGTAAGCATCCAAGCACCTCTTTCCTACTATGCACCCCTATCCAACATTATTATTAGGTTCCATATTTCATAGTTACCAAGTGACGACCTTGTTTGCATTTTTTCATCATCACACTGTCCGGATCACTTCACGTGCACTCGAAATTAGCTAAGTCCTCTATCTCTCTTCTTTGCTTAGGGTTTTATGTTGTACATCCTAGTTTTCTTATGCCATTATTGCATTTTATCATTTATACATCAATTACTCTGTAATACTTAGATTAAAATTAAATTAGATCAATCTTTTGTGAAGGGATGCAGAGTAATTGGAACACTCCCCATATATTTCTCTTCACCATGCAAGGTGCATTTTCACTTCTTTCTATTCTCCTTGGCACATTCCACTTGGGGACTGATCACCCCAAGTCCTTCTAACTATCTCCAACACAAAGCATAATGAATCTCTTTTAAAATGGTAGTGGGAGTACTCTCTCCCCCTCTCTTGTAAAACAATCAGTGTACACTTTCTTTTACTATGTGTTTTTCTACTTACATGTTGTTATTTTCATACTAAGTTCAAAATTTTAAGTTAAAGTTCAATTTCCTATATTATGGACATTGACTACACTTTTCTCATCTTGGAAAAATAAACACAATTGAAACAAAGACATATTCCTTTTACAAGCACAAGGCACTCGAGTGAAGACAAAGTGTGTCTACACACTCAGTGACTTTTCCTTTAAGCACATAATTTTCAATTCCATACTTAAAGGGGGCAAATGTAGACACTCATTTTGGTAATTCATGTCTTGTAACAACACAAATTGTAAAACACTTTTGCATTAGCCCACACTTGCTCAATTTGGCTAATTATGTTATCCCTAGCTATATCTCACTCATTCTTGTTTGCACACACAACCTATTTGTTCACATAATGGTCATATTAATCCATCAAATTAGGCTATACCCTCACATATTACATCCCAATTTTCAAATCACTCGCACATATATATGAGACCATAGCACCTAGAAAGGGCCATAACATCCATATGTTATGGGTTGACCTAAATGCTTTGGTCCCTTTCCTCCAATGGTACTTTTCTTAATTTTAACTTCTTTGGTACACTTATAGTCGTCTTTATCTAATTTTTCCAGATCCAAAACACATATATAAGCAAGTTATTCATCTCTCATTAGAGAGAACATTCTATCTACTTGACACCTAGCACTCCAATGAGAAAATACTAAGAGCCATCACAAGAAAAGATACTCTAAGAATCCCTTGAGCTCCATATACTTTCTGCATACTCATTTTAGGGAAGTCATCCACTCAGTTATGCAAACACAAAAGGCACATCATTAAATTCAAGTCGGGTTAGGTAAAAGGTTCAAATACAATCACATTATTGCAAGGTCATATTTATCAATTTGGTTACATACATTCTATTTATTACAAGCTATATGAGAATGACGTGTGGTTTGAGCCCTCTTCAAAGTAGTGTCAATGTCGGTGGTGCACAGGGGTGCCCACAACCCAACTAATTGTTGTTTTGCACGACTCTCTCACCATCTAAGGTCTTGAAGATTCAATCAGTTACTAACAAGCATCACATATTGTTGAAGGTCCAAATTGTAGACATGAGAAGATCATGAAACATCACACGCACTCCATAAATTTTTAGGAGTTGAAAGTACATAGGGATAAGGGCATATAGAAAGTGTTATATCAACCATATGTTTTGGTGTGTGCCATATGCTTTGGTCCATGTAACTTTTTAGGACATAGTTTCGAGATAAACCCTTTTAAGATCATTTTCATCCCTTTTTAGTCATTATGTCATCCCAAATCAACACACAATCTAAAATATTAGCTAAGTCTTCTTCTCCTTCTCATTGCTAGTACTTTGTTTCATTATTTATCATTATTTATCTTTATTCATGTATTATCTCTATATAGCTACAATAAGCTTTGGAAACTAATTGATTAGGATAATATTCCATCGATTACTACACCCTATAAATTTAACCATTTAGGTTAAATCATAAGCTAAGGATGTAAGACATACATTTGCACACTGCATACACAACATATGAGGGTATAAATATTAATATGTCATCTGAACATAAGTTTTTTTATTGGGATGAAGTAGAATAGCTCGTTATTGGTGTCAAGCATAAGGGCCAAACTCTAGGTCAAGGGATAGTTACATGCACATCAACAAATAACACTAGGATGTGAAATGTATCAGAGAACTCGATGAATCACAAATGGGGTGACCACCAAGGTCAATTTGATTCAAGCATTTACATCTTTATTTTTTAGATCTAATGATTTCTTAAATGTGTTACAAGATAGCCAAGGTTTGTTTTGTAGGTTTAGGCATGGCATCTAGGGATTCATGTGAAGTTAAAGATATCAAGGAGTGAAAAATAAGTGACACAAATGACACCGCAAGAGCTGCAGATCCATATTTTCTATAGAGTAGAATTGTAAAATTTAGTTAGTATAGTACATATATTCCAGACCATTTGGTATGGTCCTACCCAAGAAGTTCCAAAACCTTAAAATTTAATTTATCTAGTTCACAAATTCAATTCATGTTTCATATCACTTATTTAACACATCCCGATAACCTCTCGAATCAACTAGATACTTATTTTTATCCCAATTTCACCTATAATTACACATATCCAAATGCCATTTTGATTACCATGTTGTATAATTCTTTTTCAAGATCTATAGTATAAATCTAAATGTACTTAAAAGTTTAGTTACTATAGTATTAATTCATAAATCTAATTAGAATTAATTGTGGTTGATACAATAAGTGTGCATACTTAAATGTAGCTTTACGTAGGTAAGGTGTTGTTGCATGGCACAAAAAATCTTGTGTGACATGGGTAGTGTTGTGTGACTTCATAATTCTCGCATAGTTTGGTTAAGCCTTTATGGTTTAAATAGATTTTCATGGTGTTTGTAGACACTAAAGCACGCACTTCGGGCATATTTCTAGTCTTGATCACATACTACTATTTATATGATTTCTAAGCAAGAAAATTACTAATTGATCATTGTATTTGGCCTCTTTGCCTACTTTATGTTTTCCTTCTTCATCTTTCACATCTTCTTTCCCGATTTGTCTTTCCATACTTTAGCATTTCGACTCTAGACACCAACACCCACCAGACGCTAGTGCCAAGGCACCCCTGACCTCTTTGCACTTTGCTCACATATTTTGGGTCTTTTCTAGCCATTTGGGCATCTTGTTTTTTACTAGTCGGCCTTTTAGTGATTAATTACGAAATTCAAACAAGGGAATCATATAAATATAAAGCTATGTGATCATAATAAATGACTAAGCACTAAACATCTACTATCACAACCTAAGGTCTCATCCAAGAGAATTCTAAGAGCATTTAAGCATTCATCTAGCTCCACACAATGGATAATGGAATGCTACTTCTACATACACTTTATAGGAGGGGAAGTTCATTTTTCCATGCACACATCTATCTACATCTTCTACATCTAGCTATTGTTCACTATCAAATGTGACTCGCACAAGATCCACCTAGGGCACGATTCTACACACACACACGCATGCAGAACTACATGGAGTCTAAAATGTAGTGCAGTACCTAGATCGTAAGTTCACTCAGTCAAGTGACCATTGGGGTCATTCCGACTCCCCATTTGCATCTTTTTATTTTTAGGATTTGATTTGTTTGGGGTTTTACAGGTGCTTTTTTTTCTCACGTGTTTCGGAGATATACAAAGGTGAAGTACATGTGATCAAATACGACAATTAGTGAACATCTCGTGATCCTGCAAAATTGGGTTTCACACCTTTCCGAGTAGCCACAGCACCCGAACAGTGTCTATGGCATCCCGTGCCCCCTAACCCCGCATACTTGTCCTAGTCCTGGTATTTCCGACACTCCTACAATTTTTTGGGTCCGACCGCAACATCTTGCTTATCTATTCCTGGTTGTTTTCCAACTTGACACAACTTCGGCATCACTTTGCGAATCAGCTAAGTATTTTATTCCCTTCATTTGCAACTAGGGTTTCAAATTTAAATTTCTTATTTACTTGGATCAAATATATACTTAATTGTTTATATCATTGCGTTGGTACATATTTAGATTTAGCATTTATTTATTTCAATATTTTCTTAATCATTTGGTGAACCCACCACTCAATCCCACCTTTCCTTCGGGAGTATTATTTTACTTTCATCATGGTCGTCTCCTTTACTAATGATGATCTTCGTGACCTCAATGCTCATCTTTATGAGAATCCTCAAGATCTAGATCTTCTTTTATTCGTTGTTTGTGAGGAGGTAACCAATCTTGTAGAGCTGAATACATCCATCCCCTCGCTTCCATGTCTATTGTTACTTAACCGCTCGCTGCACTCTTCCGCCCACTTCCACCATTCCCGCTCTGCTCCTACTCCCACAAACCATTTCACTCCACCTCTTGTTTCTCACATGTGGAAAGTTTCTTCTGCTCACACTCTGCAATTAGCCTCCCTTTATCAAGATGTTCAAGTTTAAATTTGTCAATCGTGACAGCTACTTCTCTTACGTTTCCATCTCTCGGATTCTACTTTACCGCTTCATACCCCTTTCATGCCCACCATTTCCGCTTACCCGCTTCCTCCTAATTTCTTCACTCCCAATCTCCCCATTTTTAATGGACATGGTGACCCCCAAGAGCATCTTTGAGCATTTCATGTGGCATGTCTAGATTTTGTGGATGATCATATTATGTTAGCTAAGCTCTTTCCTATAAGTCTTCACGATTATGCAATGTGTTGGTTCTATGATCTACTTGTCCACTCAATAACATATTTTACGCATTTAGTTGATGTTTTTCTTGCTCATTTCTCCATCAATATCAGCTCTAAGATATCTTATGCTCAACTCGTGCAACTTAAACAAGGATCTAATGAACATCTAGCGGATTATGTCTTGTGATATAAGAACAACTTAGCTAAGATGTATAATGTGCTTATGGACTCTGAACTTCAAGATTTATTTTTGAAAAGTATATTACAACCTCTCCATGAGAGTTTTATCTTTGAGACATCTCCATCATTTGATCGCTTATGTCATACTCTCAAGCTACACGAAACTAAACTTTTATCTATATACAAGCTTAAGTATCATGAAAAAGCTTCAACTTCGGTATGCTTTCAAAGTAAAATAACTTTCAAGCCATCTACAAAACCTACTGAAGCTAAAGTTATTCTCAACGCGGTTTATAATCCTAAAAAGCTCTAATGGCAAATCGCCTGCTAGCGTATATTTACTAAACTGCATATTGTTCCACATCTCCTATTGTCATAACTCATTGAGAGCAACCTTATTACACTTCGTCCGCCACTCAATTTGAACCTATTTCATCCTAAAGGTCATAATTATGAAAAAAATTAGATGCGACTATCATCAATGTGTGGGGAATTCTACGGATCGATGTTTCAAACTTTGAAAACTTATTCAAGATTTTATCGATAATAATGTTATAGACACCTAAATTCCACTTTTGCAATCTTATTGCCAAAACGCACGTAAATCACTCCTATTCTTCCCAATTCTGTTATAATTAGTGCTCTTTGCTAATTAACTAATGTTTCTTGCCAATTTAGCCAATTAACACCACGTTGTTGATTGCGTAACCCTTTCACATTCAGGATGCCACTTTATGGTGAATCGTAAGCCAAAACCCTCTTCAAAACAGACAATTAGCGATTATAGGCTAATTAAGCCTATTTTCCCTTGATTTGGTCAATATACCCTAGTATTGACTCAAACCCCTCTTCCAACCACTCAAAATCACCCCATTCACCTCTACAATGTCTCAGCAAGCTTTAAAAGCTTATCTTAGCCTCCTAGTTGACCCTAAGCGGTTGATTAAAGCTCCATACCTCTTAATCACTTGGTAATTCACTAATTGTGATTAGCAAGGCCTAATCATGATTAGTAATTCTAATCTAATTTGGGGCTTTTAGTCCCACATGCACTAAAATACAAGTTTCTCCCAAAAGGAAAACTATAAAAAGAGTGCACCTCATTCCTTTATACTTTACACCATGCTTTGATTTGCATCTCATATAATAAATATGATATATAGCCAAGTTCAATCCTTGCTTAAACCCTTTAATGGGGTTAGAATATGGATATCAAAAATGACCAAGTAGTTATTTGGAAAGGCCATTTCATATTGTTTGGAGTAAACCAACCATAAACATTTAATTTCCTCTTATTTCTATTTAGGCCCATGTTAGGGAATTCAATCATATTAGTAGGCATGTTTAGTTAGATTTTGTATTGTTTTCATACTAGTTAAGCATTCTCTTAAGATTATATCTTAATGTTACATTCCTAGACTTAGAACCTTGGCTAGATGGATGGCAATGGTGTTAGCTTTATTTATTTAGTCATGCAATTTTCTTTGTAAAGTTTAAGGTGCTTTCATTTGGTAGGCCTGGTGGGACAGTACCCCATTGCATTCAATTTTTAATCTTTTTAACTTAGTTTCAAAGTTTTTCATTTCAAAGTTTTAGATTAGTTTCAAGTTTCCTAGATTAATTTCAAAGTTTTCTAGTTTACTTTCAAGATTTCTAGTGTACTTTTAAGCTTTTTAGATTAGTTTCTCAAGCTTTTTAGATTAATTTCAAAGTTTTAGAGTAATTTTCAAAGTTTTAGATCAATTTTCATTTTTAAAAGTTGTTTCAACTAGATTAGTGGTAGAAGTTGTGTTTTCTTACTTTTTGTAAGATATAAGGAGGCGAAACCCTATCAAAATTGCCAAGAAATCCCAAAGATTGGACCTTTTTCAAAAAAATTACTTCAAAACTCGGATTTTTGACCATCTACAGGAAAAAGGCACCTGTGCATGACTGTGAGCGCTTGTGCCTCACTGGAAGCACATGTGCATCATTGACTGTGTGAAATATGATAGAGGGGTATCTTTGTATGACTCTAAGCACCTATGAATGACTGTGAGCGCATGTGCATGCATGATCAGAGCACTTGTGCACTAGTAGGGACGCATGTGCATCAAGGTAAAAAAATTCAAAATTCCAGAGCTTCAATTTTATGATTCCTATCAGTTTTTAAGGGTTTTTAGATGTCGTTTTTGTCAAATTATTGATTTTAGATCAATATTGCTAACAAAATTGTCTTAGGGTTTGATAAAGGATTTGTGAGTAAATTGGGTGAGGGTTTGAGGAGTGATTGTGTTTTCATACTTTGATTGAGTTTGGAATAGAGTTGTGTATGCTCTTCTCTTGTACCTAATGTGATATTGAGAACCAAAAACACCTCTAAACTATTCTTTTTGCTTCTTGGGAGTAAGCAGAACAATTATCATTCATTTGGTGCTTAAAAGAATAAACATTCATCTTTTTTTCATGTACTTAATCTTTTATTTTAAGATATTTTTCACTTAATAAAGAAATCAAGGCTAAAATTTGTGTATGTTCTTCCCTTACACCTAGGGTGATCTTGGGAATCAAAATTAATTTTAGTCTTTCATTAAAAACACTTGGATGAATTGGGAATAAACCTTGTTTTTGCAAAATTTGATGGTAGTTAGTTGATTTACAAGCATTTTTCATTACTATTTTCCTATGATATTGTGAATCTATTTGAAACTACTAACCATTTTGTGAAGGACCTAATGTTAGTCAAAGAAAGAAGGACCTAAACAATTTTTCTAACTACACGTGTGATTGTAGGTTGCCAAAAGGAGTACGAAAAAAACCACATTAAGTCTAAAAGATAAAAAATACACCACAATCATCACATTGTATTTGCAGGTTTTGGTTAAGAGCTACGACTCGTCCGCTCAACTAGGACATAACCCCTTTGGCATAAGCCTTAAGCTACAACAATGGGGTGGTCCTAGGAACCCTAAAGTAGTTCACGCAAGAGGGAACCTTGTGAATGAAACAGGAAAGTGTTCCACACTACCGACTTGTCTAGTATGCCTTGGTGAGATTAGCGTCAAAGATATCCGTATCGCGACCCCAATGAAAGTATAATTGAACACACTTTGGTGCTCATTATATTAAAGGGGGTAAAGTAAAGCCGAGATACTCCTTGGGAAACCTTGGTAAATTGAGCTCACTCTAGATATCTTGTGACACTTAGAGAGAACCACCTAGGAAGATTGTTGGCTTGGAGCCATTATTTTTGTCTTAGATAGTATACTTGAGAGCTCTCACAAAGTGACAAATTTGTTAGATTCAAACTCTTGTTTTTCAAACAAGGGAAAGAATCTCTTAAAGTTGAAACCACATGATTTTCATCACGAAATCTACTTAGTGTCATTTTGTCCTAGTTTTTCACTTGTCTTAAGACAAGGCAAAACTTTGCCAAAATAACACCAAGTTTATTTCAACACCACTTGGTCTACACCCTTGTTTTCTTGTTGCCCATTTTTGGACAAAAGGAAACAACATATACAGATACCGCTAGATATCACATGTCCACCACTTTTGTATTCTACTTGCGTGAATAGGTTGCAATGCCGGAGCGTAAGTGTTGAAAGTGTGCATGATACGTACTCACGATCTACTAGGCCCCTTGTCTCAAAACTCATATTTGAGAATTATTATCATCGTAGTTATGTTATTTCATCCTTGCCTTCTTTTGAGTTGTTACGTTGCCCACATTGTAGCTATATAACTAAGATATTTACATCTTGTTTCCATTGTAAAATTAGGCCTAAACCTCTATATTGTAGAGTTACGTTGTTCACACGCATAAGAATTTCGTTTTTACTTAGACATAGTTTTTAGATCCTAACTTTGTCTTGAGTTTTGTGAGTGTTGAGGATACCTTGTTAGCATCATGATAACATCATTTTGACACTAGAAATCTTGTTTTCCCGAAAGCTTGGTTCACGTGTCCAAATAGTGTCGTTACGCTGCTCACATTGTTATCATCCATTTTACGAGACTTGACTTCATTAATGTTTGGAAACTAGTTTTAAGTATATCTTGTTAGAAGATTGCGTCAACATTCTCTTATCATTTAGGCATTGTTTATTGCAAACTTGACCTAACTGGTGATGTTGTGTTGTCACTATTTGGTTGCAAACCTATCTAGATGAAATCTTAGAGAATAAACTATTTGGTGTAACTAAATTTTGAGCATTGTATGTCATTGTATTATTCTAAGGAAAACTTGTGTCATATATTACCTTGCTAGGGTAGCTTATTTGTTATTCTTTAATTCATACGTTCGTTTTGACCTATCAATTTTGTGGCTATTCTATAGTCACCTTGTTTTAACAACTTAGGGTCGTTACGCTACACAAATTTGACTAAGGTCCCTTTTTAGTAAACCTTAGTGGAAATTCTTTGCATTGTATTTCCTATCTTGAGTATGCCTACTACGAGGATGGGATCCTGAAGATTAGGAACCGATATATTTGGAGGTGACAACTCTCTTTTAGAGGATAATATCATGGTTGACCATAGTGGTGGAGAGGAAGAGTCTCCTCGTATGAATATAGAGCATCCTCCCGCTAATTTTGACGATTACATTTTTCAAAACAAACATGAGGTTCTTATGCATGTTATGGAACTAGGAGCTAGGTTACCTCCCATGGTGGACCCTTCTCTCATTGTCGCAATGGTTCGAGGGGAAGAGGAAGTGGAACATCCTCGTCACCATATAGATGACATATTAAACCTAGGTCATGCCTCTACTTCTACACGACAAAATAATGAGGAAGTACCTTTCGAAAATGATGGAGACTATCATTTTCCTCCTATTAAAATTCATTGTGAAGACCATGAAGAACATGTTCATCATGCACAACCTCCTCCTAATGAAGATCATAATGAAATACCTATTAAAGAGGTTACATTAGAACAATAGGTCCAAGCCCTCACTCGTCAATTGGAAATTTTGGCTTCACATATACAAAAGGAACAACCAAAAGTTGTGAAACAAACTATACCAAAGGAAAAACCTAAAGCTTCGTTTTTGAATTCCCAATAAACACTCCTTAACGGGGAGACACGAAAGGATCCTTATGAGGATTTTTCTCCAAAAATTGGGGTGGGCATACACCTAGGCTTAACCCTTTGTATAGACCTACGCCGCTACCCACACAAGATCCACTTTTTAATTAAGATACGCCCTTCAAGTATTACGAGAGGGCCAAACTGGTAACAATAACAAGAAATATCGGTTCAATGAGTTATGTCCTTACCCATTTGACAAATCCATGTTGTAGGTACCTTTCCCAAGACATTTTGATTTTCCAAAATTTGATAAATATAAGGGAAAAGGTGACCCTCGTGATCATATAAAAGACTTTTATATGGCATGTCAAGAGGTGGCATTCAACAAAAATTATCTTATGTGCTTGTTTCCATGAATTTTAGGAGCAACAACACTAGAATGGTTTGTGCATATCCCTAAAGGATCCATATCAACATGGCCAGAACTAGCAAAGAGTTTCATATGACACTTCTCTTTTAATAAAGAAAAACATGTTACCATGTTAGATCTCTGTAATACCAAGCAACGAAATAACTTAAACTTTGCTATGTTTTTATAAAGATGGAGAGGGTTAGCTAGTCAATTCCCTTGTTCCCTACCCGAAAATTAGTTGATAGGCATATTTTTTCCCAACCTCCATCCAGACATTACATTCCACTTGCAAATGCATTGTGGTAACACGTTCGAAGAGGTAATAGAAAAAGGGAGTCAAATTGAAAAGGCATTGTTAGCTAGGGGGACTCTAAAACCTTTCTCCCGCAAACATAACGATTCTAAATCTAATGATAAAACAAATTTTATTCCTAATAGAAACAAAAATGTTGTTAGTGATGGGATAGCAAAATCTAAATGGGTACAATTTGTGTAGAACCACACACCTTTAAAACTAGCAAAGGGTAATCCACCTACCGAGTATAAACGTTGAACTTTTTCTCCTCTATCTGAATCCATATCATCTATACTAAGATAGTTAGAGGCTATAAACATGGTAAAATACCCTAAAACACAACCCTACGGGATGATACACCTAAACCATCATGGTTTAGAGAGAATGAATTTTGTGAGTTCCACCACGTAAAGGTCACAAAACTGACAAGTGTTTAAGATTAAAACACTATATTCAAGACCTAGTCAACAACGGTGATATTGAAGTAGATTCCGTTCTGATTACAAAATATCCAAATGAAAAATTAAGGATCTTCAAAAGCCTTTTCCCAATCACGAAGAAAAGAAAAATTCAGATCAGGGACAATCATCTCATAATAAGAATGCTAACTATGTGTCAAACAAAGACCATTTTGATGCCCTGATAGGTTGTGTTGACCCCCTCATTGAGCAAATCAATATAGTTAGAATCAAGATAAGAGAGTGTGTTGTGGAAACATAGCAAGCTCGCCTCATTATAAATTTTGAACGTACTCTCCCTAATCCTCAAGAGAGTCACTATGATGTGTTGGATCAACTAGAAAAAACTACGGCTAAGATTTCCATCTGAGACCTTCTAAAGATATCTAGCGTCCATAAGGATATAATTTACAAAACCTTACAGGGATTAGACATATCCACTGATGTTGACCCAAAACATTTACAAGCCATGGTAGCATAACTTGTTCCTTTGGAACACATAACCTTCAGCACTACAAAAGCCTTAGTTGAAGAGCCTTCACATAACCTCCCATTGCATATTGAGGTTATCATCAAATGTAAAATGGTTAAGAGAGTGCTTGTGGACGGTGGATTGGGTCTTAACATATGTACTCTCAAACTAGTCTGCCAACTAGGTTGTACATGAAGTTGATCTAGAAATAAAGGTCATCACCATTAAGGCATATGACAATGAAGAACGACAATCAGCTGGAATGATCACTTTCTCATTAGAAGTGGGTCCCATAACACATGATACGAAGTTCCACATCTTGGACCTAGAACTCCCTTACAATATCTTGCTTGGTCGCCCATGGATTCACGCCATGTAGGTCATGCCATCAACGTATCATCAGTGTTTAAAGTTGCAATATGAGGGACATACACTCACCATATAGGGGACCCTCAACCTTTTTCTCATTATAGAGTGTTGTCAGGATTTTTCCCTACAATCTATGAGTGTCCATCTACGAAGATCGCTATTCCTATCCAGTCAGAGGCCCTCGCTTCACGAGTGGATCTAGATACCCTATCTATCAATGAAAATGGTGCTTCCACCTCAAAAACTCCTTTGTCTACATAGAGATGAAGGTCAAACCAAGTGGTTGTGGAGAGTATGATCTAAAAAATCCCTAATGGTTCACAATGGTCCGTTATCAGCCCAAGCACATGGTAGGTCATGTTTCAAAGTTCAGAGATCAAGAGAGGCTTGCCCTTTCAAGAATTTTACTCCTAACGGCTTGCTAGAAGATGAAAGGTTTCTTATGGACATTGTATTCCGTCCAGATGATGATGACATGGCTACATGTTATAAATCACCTAAGTATCCCATTCCTAATCGAATAATGCTTGCCCTCGAGTATAAAGGATGTGGTTATGGCTACCAAAAATAAGGCCCATTAGAAGTCACATAATACCTTGGCGTATAGTAGGTAAATCAGGTATAGGCATCCATTTATATGAGTCTCACTCTTCAGATGATGAGTATGCCTCTTCTGAGAGTGAGGATAGTTTGTCCGGAAATGAAAGCAAAACAGATTCCCAATGTAGTCTTTACGAAGACCTTGCCTCTATGAACCTATTCGCCAATATGGCTATCCTTACTATAACCCCTGTTATACCCACCATATCCCCTATAACTCAACCATTAACCCTCACCTACCCATCACTCATGAATTGGGATCAACAACAACACGTACCTATTAACGTGTTTCAGAATGATGAGGCCATTGGTGAGTTCTGGGAATCAGAGATAACATTCCAAGAAATGATCACAAGAAGGGGTTCTCCATTCAACTTAACGCATGCACATACTTTGGAGAGGAAGTAGAGTTGTGTGGACATTTAAGTAAAAAAGTGAGCAAGGAAAAAATTTCCAAAGAAAAGCCTTGTGGAAATAAAAAGGGAATTCCTATAGAAAAAACCTCTTTGAGGCACTTGTGGAAAAACCAGACGAACAACCTATGGAAAAGATAATGTACCCACTTCAAGATGAAGAGCTTCTTGAGCCACCTGTGATAGAGGAGGATCTCAATCTCCCTCCTGATCCTACATGCATGGGGGATGAATCAAAGTTATTAGTGGAAGATATAATAGATGTTAATATCAAGCATGAAAGAACTATCACAGATAGTTAAGTTGGGAGCTTCCCTCTCAACCAAAGAATAAAAACATTCACATGACTCTTAAGAGAGTATGTAGACATCTTCACTTGGTCTTATGTTGACATGCCAGGACTTGATCCTACACTAGTGGTGCATAATATTATGGTACACCTAGATGCCAAGCCCATCAAACAAAAGCTCTGAAAGATGCATCCTCGCGTCACCTTATTGGTAAAGGCAGAGCTAGAAAGGTTACTAGAAGTAGGCTTTATCAGGCCTATCGACTACTCAAAGTGGATCTCTAATGTGGTCCCGGTTCAAAAGAAGCCAATTGGTATTAGAGTATGTACAGATTTCAAAGATATAAACAAAGTTTGTCCTAAAGATGATTTTCCTCTTCCAAACATCGACATGATTGTCAATTCTATAGTAAGCTATGAGATGCTTTCACTCATGGATGGCTTCTCAGGTTATAATCAGATAAAGATTGCAGAAGAAGATCAACACAAGATGACTTTCACAACCCCATGGGGGACGTTTTGTTACCAAGTCATGCCTTTCGGCCTTAAAAATGTAGGTGCTACATATCAAAGGGCGATGACTGTAATATTTCATGATATGATAAGTGACATCATGGAATATTACGTAGATGATATATTGGCTAAATGTAACACAAGCGAGGAACACCCAAAAATTTTACAGCGTATCTTTTAGCATCTAAGGGATTAAAAATTCCGACTTAACCCAAAGAAGTGTGTCTTTGGTGTGCTATCTGGGAAATTACTAGGATTCATTGTGTCACGGAGAGGAATAAAAGTGGACCCTACAAAGGTCACGACTATCACATAAATGCCTCCCCTAAGAATATTAGACAACTACGTAGCTTACAAGGGAAAATTCAAGCCATCAGAAGGTTTATTTCATAGCTAGCAGATAAGTGTCATACATTTACACATCTTCTTAAGAAGGATGTTAATTTCAACTGGGACCAGAACAACAACAAGTGTTTGCTTTGCTAAAAGAATACTTGGCCAACCCCCCTGTTCTCATGCCACCCATGATAGGAGAACCCTTATTACTTTATATCTCTACTACACATTTTACAATTGGAGCATTGTTGGCCCAGTATGACAAAGAACGGAGAAAAGGCTATATACTATTTGAGCAAGACATTGGTAGCATATGAGCTAAATTATCCACAAATCGAGAAAGCTTGCCTAGCCATGGTGTTTGCTTTCTAGAAGCTATGTCATTATATGCTTAATAATAAAATCAAGCTTATTTCAAAGGTCACCCTTTGAATTATTTATTTTCCAAACCAGCACTAACCGGAAAGATGGCTAATTGGATCATCTTATTAAGTGAGTTTGACATTGAATACGTTCATCAAAAGTCAGTAAAAGGATAGGTGTTAGCAGATAAACTAGAAAAATCTCCATTACCAGTTACTAAACCCTTGAGTCAAGAACTACCAGATGCATCCATTATGTACCTTAAAGAATC
Source organism: Taxus wallichiana var. yunnanensis (assembly GCA_018340775.1). Taxonomy (NCBI): domain Eukaryota; kingdom Viridiplantae; phylum Streptophyta; class Pinopsida; order Cupressales; family Taxaceae; genus Taxus; species Taxus wallichiana. The sequence continues at coordinate 548,347,488 of CM031241.1, forward strand.
TACAGTTTGGCAAATGTACTTCGATGGCTCTTTTACCTTTCATGGTTTAGGTGTCGAGTTGTGCTAATCACTCCCATGGGAGACTTGATTCCATAAGCATTTTAAATTGGATTCCCTTGCATGAACAATATAGTGGAATATGAATCTCTCATTATAGGAATGAAGTTGGCCATCAAATGGGATATCAGACAAGTAAAATGCATTGGTGATTCAATGCTTATTATCAAACAAGTCACAGATGAATATAAAGTTAAAGATGAAAAGTTACTTCCATATAAAAGAATGGTCGATTCCTTGAAAGAATTATTTGAGCAGATAACATTTGAGCAAATACCAAGAGCTCATAATAGAGCAGCAGATGCCATGGCTACAGTAGGATCTATGTTGAGCATTTCTCCAAAGAGCAATGATATGCCATTCTTTGTTGAAAATCTAAGAACAACAACATACAACATACCAAACTCTTGTTTAGTGTGTGAAGTTGTTGGTCCCTTTTCACCATGGTACACTGAAATATTTAATTATCTCCATGATGGAACCTTCCCTATGAACATTTCCCATGCTGAAAAGTGCAACCTCATCCAGTGTATTATCTTAGAAATAAAGACCAAAAACAATGAAAAATGTCCCAAAACTGTCCCACAAAAACAAAGTAGTGGTTTGCTTACTTTTAGTTGTTGGTTTGTATGGTTTTGGTTGCATTACTTTTTCATATTGTATGCTTTAAATTGGATTCACTTGCTTACTTAGATTGAATATCACTTTAGTCTGTAGTGTATTGCATTGAGTCCATTTTGTATTGCATACTTGTAAATAAATGTGTTGCTTTGATTATATTTGTTTAAACTTGTGCTTGTTAATTTTTACTTGTACATTGTGTTATCATTTCATCATCATATCACACATATCCATCACATCTATACATCATATATCAAAAATATGCTAAGTCTACATCACACATGTATACTAAAAGCTAATCATCAAGTATTGTATCACCAATGGGGCAAGAGGGGTTGCACATGATCACAAATCTATCCCCCACACCAATATCAAAAATATAAACATGTTTTACTCAAAGTATCTCATTAACGTACAATATGATATCAGCTAAGGCTATCTCATAATCTAACAGTGATACAAACATAAAGAAACAGATTAAGCATGATATCTCATACAACATGTGATACATCGGTAATCCATCTATCATCATATATATCATCAAAAATATAAGTGTCCATATACATCTGATATAACAAGTCATCATGGGCATCTATACAAAAAAAGTGCCTTCATCACAAGGCATGATAAAAAACAATATACATACATCCATATAAAAGTATGCCTTCATCATGAGCGGTACACCAAAAATAAAGTAATACATCTAAGCATGTCAATAAGAAAGTCAACCATGACTCTCACCCACATCGGGACTTCCCAGTCCAAGAAGACTGCTAGGTGGGGGCATCTGAGGTGTTGAACGAGTAGAAGGAGTTGCATCAGGTTGAACTGCATCGGCTTAGCTAACCTAGGTTGGATTGACCCATGTTGCTCTGAGGCCACCTATCCTGAAGGACCCTCTACGGATTGCATTGATCGGGATGGTCTATGGGATCTAGATCGGGACCTACTGCCTGCTATGTGACTATACTCAGGAACTCTCTGATTGGCCAGAACAATTATTTAGTACTACATCTTATAGTAAGTGTCCTCACCTACTATAGTAGCACTACAACCAATCATCAGCGCATCCTCGAGGATGTATCTACCTAGTGTAGTGTATCATACTCTACCCTAATGCTAGCTAGCTCTATCTGAATTGTGATGCTCTACTATAATATGATCTCACTCTACCTATAGTTGTAGGTTATCTACTATCACTTGGTCTTACTAGTCTATAGCTAATCTTGCTCTACTATAGCCTGATCTCTCTCTTCCTGTGACTATAGGCTATCTACCATCACTTGATATCGCTCTGAAAAGGCCTGATCTCACTCATTCTGGCTACGGCTAGCTCTGTCATAAGTTGGTCCCCATCTACAAAGGCCCAATCTTTCTCAACAATAACTTGATCCTCTCAACTACCATCTAAAGTTGCAAAGTTATTACTCTATTAAAGTTATTGCTACAAGGCAAAACTTTTGTGTATTTGGTATAGCCTTGTGTATTTAGTACATCCCCGTGTATCCTGCATATCTCATGTATATCGGCATAGTCTACACATCATCATGTATCTTGAATATCTGGAAGGTCCTCCTCCATATCCTCATCATGTCAGTCCCCTCCTCCACCCCTAGTGGACTGTGTCATGGACTCACGCGAGGGGGTGATAAAGGTCCCTGTACTAGATCCTACACTGGTACCCCCATATATGATATTGACTGTCTCTTTATATGTGCCTCTACCGATGGATTTGGAGCCTGATCATCATGCTTCGTTGTGATCAATATCTCTTAGGAATAGATAATCAATGTGGCAACACTAGCACATACCACGCTGCATAGTCTGGTGTAGTACCCGGATCTACTATCTGTGCCCATTGTACCCAAGGTTGTGAGACTACCTTTAAAAAATCGCAAGGGCTCAGTCTAACCTAATCCATGGTCCCATATCAAAAATCTCTCTATAGCGGCGCACATACCACATCTCATCGCTAGGAATCCCCTAGATAAGACCAAGTTGGCGCTGAACTTGGTCCACCATGTACCACTCTAAGACATGGCTCCTACTCCCAATAATAAAGTGATCTACTGCGTCATCCCCAACTTGTTTGCATCATGTGGCCACTGATATAGCTTATATGGTCGTCAAGTGATCATGTGGGGTTGTAGCTCATCGAGTGCTCACCAAAAATAATTTATGTCCCCCTTATGGCTACAAATATCATCTCCATCAGGAACCCAGCCCATGAGAGAAGGCTCTCCAAGAACTTGAGCTCTCAATGCTCCTAAAGGACGTCCAATGACAATGTGGTCCCAAGCCCAAATCTGTAGCAAAGTAGTAGGGCCCAATGTCCTCTGACCATGATAGGCTATCAAATGTAAGTCAAAATATAAGTGAGCCAGTATACACTGACCCCAGCAGTAGACTCTTCCTGAAGCAGGTCGTGGATCACTCTAATGAGACCCAGGAGAATCGAGCACCAGTCTTATCAGGTAGCAACATGTCGCTAACAAGAGCTAATAAGTATACAGGGACCCATCCTAGCCGTGTATCAGCCATGCATCTCCTAACCACAGTTGTCAGGCCTCGGTGGGAATGTCATTCAATCCAAATATCATGGCTATATAGTGCTCAACTTAGTTTGAGCGACCATCATAGGTAATCAAACGGCCCTGGATCGAAACTCGCAGATCCGCCAAACATCCTCTAGTGTCACGCTCATCTCACCGGTTGGAAGTCGAAGGTCTGACTCTCATCTGCGCCATCTCTCAGCTAAGGCTATGAGTAAACTATGATCAAAAGAGATATGGGGCATGCGAGCTATGTAAGATAAGCCTGTCACCTCCAAGGTAATCTCTAGGAAAACCTAGTCGAAACATCCAAGTGTAGCCTCGAAAGTCTGAAGTCGTGCATGCCGCTCTCACGTATCCCTAATGTGTCCAGATATAACTATATAAGTCAATTAAGTCAGTCTATTTTTCTATTCTACCATGCAATTTCTTCTAAAAAGGTCTAAGTTTAGTGTGTTATTCTTCTATTTTCATCGTTAAATTTCTCTATGGTTCACATTTTTCTTCTACATAGGGTTTTCTAAGCAAAAAACTAAGTTTTTGGCCTAAAAAATAGTTTTAAGAGTGTCTTTCGTGTGTAAGCACCCCTCCCTGTGTGTGCACCAGCCCCAAGCTCTCAACATGGGTGCCTGTGTGCTCATGCGTAGACAAAAAATAAAATAAAATAAATAAAATTGCTCAACACATGCGCTAGCGCCCACGCTAGCCTGTACCAAAATCAAAAAAGTGTAAAACGGGCTCAACCATGTGCCCATGCTTTGCCTACCAAAGCAAAAAAAAGACCAAAGTGGCTCAACACAGTTCCCAGGTGCCCATGCTAGCTCACCACATGCAAAAATTGCTAGACTAGCTCATCACAGCACCTGGGTGCCCATGTTGGCCAACAAAAATTTAAAAAATGTAAAAGTGGCTCAATACAGATGCCCATGTTAGCCCAACTAAAAAATGCAAAAAAATCCCAAAGTGGCTTACACAGGGTCCCAGCACCCATGCTTGGACAACTAAAGTGAAAAATCCCAAACCGGGTCAGCCACAGCGCCCAAGTGCCCATGTTGGCCAAAAAAAAGTCAAGAAAATGCAAAGTGGCTCAAAGACATGCTCCCAACCACCCATGCTAGCCAACAAAAGTTAAAAAACCACCAAACTTGCTTAAGACAGCACCCAAGTTACCCATGCTAAAAAAAAAAAAAAATAAAAAAATTAAAAAACTTAAAAGGGCACTTAAGCACCCAATGTTGGATATGCCGAAAAAAAAAAAAAACTAAAAAGGGGCTCAGTACAGGGCACCCAAGTGCCCATGCTGGCCAACTAAACTAAAAAAGCAAAAAAATGGCTCAGGATAGGCGCCCATGCCCATGATACACAAAATTTCACAAAAGCTAATAAGTTGTTGAAACACATGCCCAAGTCCATGCTGGAAAGAAAAAAAAAAAATCACAAACACAACTAACATAGGTGCCCCCTAGTTTTTCCCTAAATTTTACCTAAAAATGCATATTTTCCGTTAAAATTTTAAAAAAATTGAACTACTAGGGTAAAAGAGAGAATTGGGTACCAGTGGTCCATCCACTGGAAGTCTCAAGTAGTCCCTCACGAGGTCTGCACGGTGCCTTCAATTCACTACTCTCGCCATTTCCTCCCGTAGGTTAGAGCTCAATTCAGTAGTCAAATGATAAGCAAATGTGGTAAAATGACTTGTCGTGGTGGCTTATATACTCATTTCTACCTCCCGCGGTGTGTTTCTCGCTCCCAAAGTGCCTCAAACCATTGTGTATCTTCTAAAATTCCTCTAACACTAGGTCCACGATGATTATTTTTAAAAATAATTATTTTTGGCACGTTTTTACTACGTTGGGGCATATTTTTGCTTCCCAACGGCCTTTTCTACTACCCAGGGCATTTTTTTTTGCCTTGCGGTCACTTTTAGCGTTGCCTCGTGACTTCGTTATTTCTTCTATAAAAATAAAAAAAAAAAAAATACGCAGATAAAAAAATAAATTTTTTTGATAAAATTATTAAAAAACCAAAAATTGTAAAAATTAAAAATTTACAAAAAATGGTAAACAACATATATGCAACTAAAACCTGTGTCAATTGCATCATCCTCAAACATTGAAATATGTCTTACAAAAGCATCTTTCTATGGTTCTTGCTTTGTTCTGGTCTCAAACAACTTGCGGATCATCGTGATCTACCCCCATTAACAAAAGCTCGGTTGCATACTACATCGGTACTCCCATGCAACAGTGAGTTGTCAGAGACTGTGTCGTAGTGCACGAAGGTTTTTCCATAGGACTACTTGTGTCCTCCATTTTTCCCATCGCATGTGTTATTGCTTGGGGCATCATTTTTAACCCTTGTCGTTACAACACGAACATTTGGGAATTGCAGCTTGATAACAAAAACATTGGTGCAACACGTTATTTGTTTGAGTACGTGTGATTGTACTGGTTTCTCTGTTAGGTTAGTTAGTTTACTTTCTCGTATTACATTGCATAATGTATGTTGCATGGAGCTAAATATCATTTTACTTTCTCATATTGCATTGCATAATGTATGTTGCATGGAGTTACGTATTTTTAGTAGTAAACAATTGTTAGTAATTTAGATTTTCATGTTATCTTACACTTTTGTTTATTTTAAATAAAAGTTGATGATGTAGACCTAGGGGACAAAATGATATAAACAAGTTGCTTATGGAAAGGTTGGATGTAAAGATTGGACTTGTCCTATATTTCTCCATTAATCATTTCTTCTCCATTATCATTTATTACCATTACTAATTTTTCTCCTAAAACTCACCCGGGCAATAAACAACCACGTTTATCCCTATCCTTATTCCTTCTCAATACCTAAGGGTTTCATGCTCGTTCTAACCTATTTTCTTCTATCCATTTCAAATCATATTTTCGATCATCGATTGACTTCTTCTATCACCCACTCGACACTCGAGGGGGCATCCTTCATCTTGCTAATTTTTCTTCAAAAATTTACCTTTTTATGCTTGTCTACTATGTTTGAAGTGAAGTCACTAACTTCACCTCAAATAGGGGCAAATGTAGACACCTAAATTCCACTTTTGCAATCTTATTGCCAAAATGCACGCAAATCACTCATATTCTTCCCAATTCCATTATAATTAGTGCTCTTTGCTAATTAACTAATGTTTCTTGCCAATTTAGCCAATTAACACCACGTTGTTGATTGTGTAACCCTTTCACATTCAGATGCCACTTTACGGCAAATCGTAAGTCAAAATCCTCTTCAAAACAGACAATTAGTGATTATAGGCTAATTAAGCCTATTTTTCCCTTGATTTGGTCAATATACCCTAGTATTGACTCAAACCCCTCTTCCAACCACTCAAAATCACCCCATTCACCTCTACAACGTCTCAACAAGCTTCAAAAGCTTATCCTAGCCTCCTAGTTGACCCTAAGCGGTTGATTAAGGCTTCATACCTCTTAATCACTTGGTAATTCACTAATTGTGATTAACAAGGCCTAATCATGATTAGAAATTCTAATCTAATTTGGGGCTTTTAGTCCCACATGCACTAAAATACAAGTTTCTCCCAAAAGGAAAACTATAAAAAGAGTACACCTCATTCCTTTATACTTTACACCATGCTTTGATTTGCATCTCATATAATAAATATGATATATAACCAAGTTCAATCCTTTCTAAAACCTTTAATGGGGTTAGTAGATGGATATCCAAAATGACCAAGTAGTCATTTGGAGAGGCCATTTCACCTTGTTTGGAGTAGAAACCATAACCATTTGATTTCCCTCTTAGGTCTATTTAGGCCCATGTTAGGTAATTCAAGCATATTAGTAGGCATGTTTAGTTAGATTTTGTATTGTTTTCATACTAGTTAAGCATTCTTTTAAGCTTCTATCTTAATGTTACATTCCTAGACTTAGAACCTTGGCTAGATGGATGGCAATGGTGTTAGCTTTCCTGGCCTACTCGTGTCATCAATGAAAATCACAAGCTCAAGATCTTCAACAATCCTCTCCTAAACATGACAAGTAAGTGACTGACTCTTCATCCAATCATACATATCATGCAGTGCCTCCTCCTACATCGGGGCTCTTGATTTTCTAGTTTCTCATGCTGAGACATCTCCACCGATCATTACTTTCTTTGATCATGACTATCATGTTACATTCTCTTCTAATCATTTGCACATTGGTGCTTCTATTGGATCTATTTATATCAATAACTATATATTTGATCCGTCCTTTTGTGTAAGCACGTGTTTTATTGCAATTCTTGTCAACATTGGTTATCTACTCTCGTAATATATCATACCCAGTGACTAAATCATATGATTATCTTGAGCTTCGATTCAGTCGGTCCTCTCACCATGCTTGTGCCTTTTCTTGTGGGACGTTCAATCAAAAGGCGTGACATGCTCTTAGGTATTTTATGGCTCCATGCAACACACATTATCATCTCTATGCACCACTTATGTTTAAATTTCATTCAAAATAGACAATTCATTATTATCAATTGTGTTCCACCATCTACACCATGGTTCAACCTCTTCTTGAGGTTGTCATTGCACTCGTTAAAGCATATATGTCCCCACGACCTCTCGAATCTAAAGTACAATCTTCTCTTAGCTTGCTTGTTCACGCATGGTCTACTTGATCTCATGGTCTACTAGTCCATCTCATCAATCTTGTTCCATCACTCGGACAACACCCTCACATAGGTATACATCACCTCCATGCTTTACTTTACATAGGTGTTCATCACCTTCGCACTCTGCTTCACCTAGGTGTTCATTTCCTCCACGCTCTACTTCACATAGGTGTTCATCACCTCTACACTCTCCTTCATATAGGTGTATATCACCTCATAGGTCTCATGCACATAGATATTATTCACCAATACATTGTTTGTCTCATACACTGCCGGTCTTAGAGCATGGTCACATGCCTTTATCTCCGCAAGCATCGGGTGGAGGACCCTCGTCTTTCACTTTTATTGGATAACATACTCACAACTACACACTTGGGGGCATCATACTTACTCTTCCGCCCCTCTAGCATTCTCAAGTGTCTTACATACTCTACACTTTGTATCTAGTCTCTCACACACATCATACACATCTTGATACATTTGTATCGGCATTACCCAATGATGCACTCTCATGTTATGATTCATACTTGACTATTGAGGGCATACTACATATATAAACCTCACACACTACACATTTTACACATCACATATCATGGCATCTCTTTCTCGTAACTTCTATCACACACACATATGCATTACACACTATACACATTCATGAAGCATCTTTCTTACATCTAGTTTTGCACACTACACTCATTACCCAAGGATGCACTCTTATGTTATAGTTCACACTTGACCATTGAGGGCTCACTACATGCATGAACCTCATCGCATTACACACTACACACTTCACACTTAGTGCATTCACAACATATCTCTCTTGCGTATAACAAACACAACTAACGGTTCCTTATCACGGACTCTAGTTCCACGGTTCATACTCAACTGTTGAGGGTCTAAATCTAAAATGAAGCTCACCACACTCACTCACTCACTCTTTATGCTCTATGCTTTGACAATCATATATTTTTAATGCACTACTCAAACCATTTCCCGATGACGCACTCTTGTTCTATGGTTCATTCTTGACCATTGAGGGGTCTTTTATCAATGAACCTCATCTCATGCATATTCATTCACACCCACTTGGGGGGCACTTTGCTCCTATCACACTCACTTTGCATTCCATTTCATTCGATTCATAACATACTTCATATCTTGGTCGTATTTACTCTTGTTTACTTATGTTTACAAGTACACTTTTTACACGTGCTAGAAAGATACATTGTATGTCATTATCTCTTTCTATATACACATGCATGTTGACTTGCCTTATAGTTGTGATCACAACCTTTACACAATTTAATACATGCAGCATACATGCTTGACGCAGTACCTATTACTAATCCCATAAGCGGCTTCGGGGGCATCCACTCTCATATACACTACATGTGTTATTATTTCATTTTTCATAGCACACTACTATATCGGATTATACACACTTTGACATACTTTTTATCTTTCTAACATGCTAACGAGTGCTTCATGTGCAACATTTGTCTTAAGTCTATTTGCTTCCATGGTTGTTTGATACAATGTTTGTTAACTATTTGTTATTGTCTTCCTTTGTATGTCACTTTGTTTGCGGCTTTTCCCTATGTCTTGTTTGTTCACTACTTGTGTGCTTTTGGCCACTTCAACTTTGATTGTCTTGTGACATCGTGAGTGATGTCCCATATTTATAACCCACTTTTTGTAGTCTACATTGTCTTCTTGCGTGTTAGCTTACACATTGCATTCTTGTTTGCTAGCTTACATTTTGTCTTCTATATGCATGATTATCTTGTTTACACTAACACTTGTTTCCTAGCCACTTTTTTACATGTCTTCATTTCTACCAAGCACAATCTCCCCCATGGCTTCAGGCTTGGTTTGAATGCAACATTTGGTCCTCCTTTAGGCTGCATACTCCTTGTGACATCTCATGCACCCCAAATGAGGGGGCATCATCAGTGAATCATCACCCATTCAATAGTCTACATCACGATCAATACATTTCAAAGACGGACACATCACATTCTTTAGTCTCGAAACAACCCATAACCTGACTTACGTCTTTAGCATACCAAAAACACTAGTACTCAACACTAAGAAGTAGTGCTTGGGCACCCGTGATCCTTTCGGATGCCTATGACCAGGGCGATTACACAACTTTTTCTCGCTTTAGTATAGTTTTCGGTAGTTTACACTACAAATTTTACATGGCACTCGGTCATTTAGCTTCTGACATGCATGCATTACACTTTCTTTTCTACTTTTGTGTTGGATCAAACCGGATCGGATTTGTACACACCATATGTAGTGGTGTTTATACTTCGGGAATCAGTCAAAGGTTGAAGAATAACACTAGACTCTTCTCCCTACACTTCTTCCATACTTGGCCAGCGATTAGGCGTGAGATTGCCCTAAAAACTTGCAATCATTGCCGCAACCGGTGTGAGATCACCCAAAAAAATCGTTATTCTACAACATCTTCAAGGCCCTTTCTATATTTTTCATTCATCATGGATCAAGTGCACTTGTTCCTTTTTCACATTTTCACATACTTGCTTACTTTTTTACCCATTTTGATCAAATTTTTCATATACATGTATTTGACTACTTGTTCGTTCTTCTCTTTTATAACTTCATCCTTACAGGAAGTAGTAGTCACATCAATCAAACATCATCACACATCAAGTGACATCAACAACATGTACAACTCAACTTATACACATACGCTCTCACCCATAGGGTCATCATCATCTTTTTACTTCCTCTTTTATCACATCCACACTTCATATTTTTATCACTCCACGCTTTTTCTTATCTCTCAACAAGATTACCATCAATTTGTTCAAGCACAATAAAATGTGAAGGGGGTGAATCAGAGTCCTTCATTCATTTACCATTAATTAAATCATACATTAACATTCATCCATTCACATACATTCAACCATAACTTATTAAGTGTGTACAATACATTCAAATAACCATAACACATAGAAGAGAGCTCATAGACACAAGATTTAAGTGGGAAACCCTCATGGGGAAGAAAACCCACTGAAACATAAACATTATATTGTCATGTTTCAAATTTAGTGAGGCACCAACCCCACAAGGAGCACCAACCCCTAGTTTAGTAGAGCACCAACCCTACAAGGAACACCAACCCCTAATTTAGTGAATCACCCACTCCACAAGGAGGCTAAAACCCCTAGGATGACCAAGCACCAACTCATCCACCTGATGATCATTTATCTCTAATTTTGTTGCTTACATAACTGATGGAGATCACTTATTCACTCACAAACCCTTGCTCAAACCCTAGGTCTTCAATCTTGCTTTATCTTCTTCCTTCTCAACTTTTCTTGCCTCTAAAAACTTATTCCCATGTCTTCCATCAATATTAAAACTATCATACTCTTTCTCATCCTTCAAAACATGCACTCATACCCAAATCTCTCTCCTTTAGGTTGCACTTCTCACCCATGCAAGACTAGCTCAAACTTATCTTTTATATACATTTCGTCTCTCTAACCTAAAGGAGGTCAGCCCCTTGTGAATAATTCGACCAATAAACATTAATAAAATTCAAATACATCCATTAAAATGGTCATAAATGACTCAAATAGGTCGACCATGCCAAATACACTTATCATGCACCAAATAGCCTTAAAACCCTACCATTGGAATGAGAAAAATCCACTCACATCAAAACCATACTTAGTCAAGCTTTCATATTCAAAAACATGAGTAATATATCATTTAAAAATCAACCATGGTTGCAATTTACTTGAACCAATTAGATTATTTCATTTAATGGGCCCACTGGCTCATTACCTTCTCAAAACATTGTTTCCAGCAACATGAATCTGCCTTTGGGCCGTAAGACCCCTCAAGATGAACTAAACTATGTCATGTGAACACTTAATGGAAATACCATAACCTTTAGAACATTTCTATGTAATATATATCTCTTGAAACATCCACTGGTTCAAATCACATCAACCTTTGTCTTCACTAAATCAAGTTGCCCAAAAACTAGTTTTCCAAAATTAGCTGATAAACACCCTTTCTGTCACTTACAAGACCTCCAAATGAATTCAATAGGTGAAAAATTCACCCCTCTTCACATTCCATATGATATTAAGCATCACCTAATCCATCTCATGCACTAACAAACTCAATCTTGCAGCCTTAAGCAATTCTTTCTTGAAAAGTAAGAATCTTTCTTGCTCATAAACCCACTTCGGAAGAATAACCAAATCATCTCATCATGAGACAATACATACCTCATTACAAATAACTATGAATTATATTTATAGAACATATAATAACTCATTCCAACTCCAAGTGTAATATCTTTAGCCAAGCCAATCTCTCAAATTACTTTTTATCCCTTCTTGGACTCAAGAACCGCCCATCATCTGACCCAACATGTTCCATCACACCAAAAATAAATTTCAAGCTTAACCAAATCATAACACACGAGTTAGAAATGATTTATAATCCATAAAAACCTTCACCATGCTTGATCAAATCATAAACAACTTACCTCATGAAGCCATTTCCACCCTTAGAACAAGCATCCTTCAATATTGACCCTCAAAGAACAACTCATAAATTTTGCATACCTAGGGCACAATTCTACACACACACGCATAAAACTACGGGGTCTCGAAATGTAGTGCAACGCTCGGATCATAAATTCACTCGGTCGGTGGCCGTTAGGGTCAATTCGACTCCCAATTTTCATATTTTTCTTTTTAGGATTTGATGTGTTTTGAGGTTTTACAGTGTTTCTTTCTTATTTCAGGTTTCAGGTGAAATATAGCGAGGTCTAGGGAAGTATAGGGGATCAAAGGCGACAACCAATGAACATCTCGTGACCTGCGAAATTGGGTTTCACAAAATTTCTAGCGACCCACAAAAGCACTGAAACAGGTCTCTCGGCGCCTTAGGCACCCCCGACCATGTATAGGCACCCCAATCCTTGCATTTTTGACACTCCTACAATTTTTGGGTCTGATTGCGACATCCTACTTCTCTGTTCCAACATTTTTCCAACTCGACACAACTTTGACATCACTGCGAATCAACTAAGTATTTTATTCCCTTCATTTGCAACTAGGGTTTCAAATTTAAATTGCTTATTTGTTTGGATCAAATATGTACTTAATTGTTCATATCATTACATTGGTACATATTTAGATTTAACATTTATTTATTTCAATATTTGTTTAATCAATGCCTAAAAAATGACTAAGGAAACTATTCTGAGCGGTGTGCTTATGACTGGTGTGGCATTGTAAAAGTCCTTAATTAAACAAAATCTAAATATTTTGGATGATGAAAGATTGCTTTTGAATCTAGATGCACATGTATCACAACCATTATTGAAAAGATGATTGCTTGATGGAAGATGTACCCAATGATTTTCTACCCACAATTAAAAGTGGGAAACAAAAATACCTATCATGCCTCACTTAAAAGGAAAAGAAAAACATTTCTTTATTGCCAAATGATGTTGATGCGGCGGGGAGCTCAATTAAAAGTGACCTTCATCCACATAACCTTTAGATTTACACACGGAAAAAAATAACACAAAAATGAAGCTTTATTATTAGTTCATTTTTTTACATCAACAAAAACTGACCTCTATTGACAAAATCTCACCAATCTATGAAGAGACACATACAATCACACTCAAGAAATGGCACTTAAAGAACCTCCACCATCACCAATTTTCCACCAATCCAACAATGATTACAAATTTTATTTCTTTTTATAACTCTAATACCTTACTTCCGGTTCATGGGTTTGTTTATGTAAGCATGTCAACCACCCAAAGTCATCCTCAATCTTAGCTACAACTACCCATCTAGAATCCTAAAACTATAAAATGTCAAAAAAATAAGGCCCAAAGGATCCATACAAGGTGAATCAACTTGACTTGGAACTTCAGAGAGACCATATACTTCCATCCATGGCTTTTGAGTGGCATTGACAAACCATTATGACTTCAGTAGACCTCATTGGTTTAGGTAGAACATCACAACATCAAAAAAACTTCGTGGCTTCGGTAGGCCTTCGTTGCCTTAGGTAGACCCTCGTAACATGGCTTGACCTTCACTACAACACACAAAACACAAAATCTACTCTAACTATTTTTTGTTAATACAAGATTACCTATAGACTCGGATGTTCCAACATCACAAAAATATCCTCTCGTAATATGTGTAGCATTGCCATGTACATCAATAATATCATCCTCATTTTTGTTAGGAGTAACATCTATAGGAGAAAAAACATTGGTATCAATGATATGAACTATCTTCTTTAAACAATGTAGTATTAAGGGTATTTGAATGTAGTCGATATGGGCACCACTCAATCGAGAACTTTGATGGGTTGGGGTTGTAAATCTATCTTTTTAGATGACATTAGAAAATAACATTTGATTATGCACCAAAGAGTATAAGGGTTATGGAAAAACCCTAAAACTAGCAAAAAAGGACTAAGATCTCGAAACCCTAAGGAAAGAAATGAAACCGTAGGTTGCATGTAATTGATAAATAAGTAATTTCGCTAACTTGTAATATCAAAACTAGGGTTAATATAATTTAGATATTTTAATACCATGTAAATACAATTCCATAACAACAAATCAAGAAATGTAGTCCTATAATTATGTAAAAATGTAATATTTTTGAACACACTTCTCAAAAGTAGATTATAGTAATAAGGGTTAGGGTTTAGAAATAAGTTACCATTATACCATACGAAAAGGTGTGAAAGTGATATGAAACTAGGCCAAGATCTTCAGTGAAGCGTGTCGTAAAGACGTCTGTAAAATTTGATATTCTCAAATTGAGTGAAGGACATGTTTGCCTTGACAAAAATCCTAGGGCTTCTAAATTTGTCCTCTACTACCGTGAATTGAAACCTAATTCAAAAACTTGCCGCGTCATGTCTCTAGATATGGGATTTATATTTAAATATGCATGATCACTCTTTTATAGCTATAAGTGCCTTATTTGTGTTGAAACCTTAGCTTTCCTCTTGTAACCTAAAAGGAGTTAGTTTGTAATTGAGTCAACCTCCCCATACTCTTGTGGTGATTGAGTTATCAATAATTCAAAGGGGTTTTCAAACCCATGTAGTTCTCCCTCCCGTAGTATTTTGAGAACATGTAAAAGAATGTGAAGGATAAATCCCTAATTAGGCCTTCAACACTTGAAAATGATGCTCTACTTCTCCCTCGGTGCATGATGATTATCTAGGGCATCGAAGGATGATGTGTTCCTATTTATATAACTTGTCATATGCATTCTAAGGGAGAGATGCTTCAATGATTGGGCTTAAAGAACTTTGATTTTGTTCGGATAAGAGATCCTCGGATGCCCGTAATATGTTAGGGTGAATGTATTTATATAGGTAACTTGTGTGAATGATTTCCCACACAACTAACCTTAATTTGACTAAGGTAACTTGAGCATTTAAAAATGCGAGTGTTCCAAGTACAATAAACATGTTCGTTAGCTTTGGAAACATCGTCGATGAATCTATCTATAAACGGCGAGCTCATTCATGCTTAAGATGAAATTTGAGTTGAGACATCGGGAGGATTGGTGAGACTAAAGATGTGTTATATATAAGGTGCTAAGTCAAGAATAAGTCTTGATTTAGTGGATTTAGAGTGTGGGATTGAGTAGGATGCCTTTACTTTTAGCAATAAATGCGTAAATGGGATAACAACAAGATAAATGTTAAATGATTATTGCAGCGCCTTAGGACCAAATTTCAGGTAGTACATATGTAAATTGACAGATAATGGACAGGGAAAAAAAAAATGATGCATAAACCATGGGGGACCCAATAGAGGTTCTAGAAGGGTCCACACAACAAGCCTCTTATGGTTACAAATCTTTGAAAACCATAACTATATAATTTTAAGAGAAACGTTAGAACATAAGGAAACAAGGAGAAGAAAGAAAGAGAGGAGGAGAAGAAAAAAACAAGAAGAAAACTACAAAGACTAAATAAAACTAAAAGAATGAACTGAAATCTAATAATTTTAATCACATACCCAAGATCAAATGGTCTATGGGACCATTGTTTTGCATGGTCGGTTGTTGTAATCACTCAAAGATTCTTAATATAGGCGACATCCTTCAAAAGGCTACTTCTATCTTGTTGATGTGAGGTAATAGCTCCCCAGACCTTTTTATTTTGTTTTCCTTAAATAATTCTACTATGGAACTGACTTCTAGCATACTTTACATAATAAAAAATGAAAGAAAAACAAAAAGAAAAACAAATATTTTAACGTCCCCGAGGCTACCAAAGACAATCTATGCGACAACACATTTTGCTGAAGATATGGCGAATAAATGCCTAATCCGACCAAAAAAAATGGACAAAACGAATGACCCAAAAGAAGGGCGAGCGTGGAGCGGATAACTGCGAGAGAACGAGTTGAAAATAAAATAGCAGAGCAGGATCCACAATGGCTTCTACGGCTACGGTTTCTTTGCCCTTTACAGGCTACGCTAAGACTCCTTCTCCCCCTTTTCCTCGTGCTTCTTCCTCCATCAGGTCAGCTCTCAAACTTGGTTACAGTATTGTATTTTTATTTACCAACCATGTCTGGGGCACCAGGCACTTTCTTTGTGACTATTTTGGATTCCACATGTGTGTAGGTGTTTATTTAAGAATCGTGTTGGATTTGGCGCTCAATCTTCAGGTGAATAAATCTATAACATAATGTATAGTCCATGCTTTTATTCTTCGTAAATGTTAGCTATGCAAGATCCATCCGAAGTTATTGCTTCCAAATGTTGGGTAGAGGAGCATGGAAATTAGGTTTTGGTTCAAAACCTAATTGCATGACTTATCTCACAATACTTCTCTGTTTTTAATTATGAACACGTGTCATCTTGCAACTGTTTAATTTATAAGAAAGTATTTCCACAGTCCCCGTGAATTAGAGATAATGCTTCTGGATAAAATTGGATAGCAATTTTTGTATCAATGTTTCGGATCACACTCTGAGATCCACCAGCAGGATGAGACTGGATTGAATTCATGTGTGTGGAATCATAATGATGTACTGCAAATTTTAAGAATCGTCGATATTGAGAGTATAGTAAAATATCCAAGGTCTCTTGAATGGCAATTTTACCTAATGCATCCAAGTGAATTCAGAGAGCACCTTTTGAAGATTTTTCCATTCCAATGCATCCAAATTGTATTGTTGTTTTGTGTTCAGATTCCAGAGCATGCCTAAACAAAAATAAAATTGCTGAGCCAAAATTTTAGTCTATCAACATCAAATGTCCATAATATGTTAATATTTATGTGACTCAAATTTGCACGTCCTAAATGGTGGTGTTTTTTCTTTTACTAGTGCTCTACGAAACACTGCTTCCCTCTGCGTTTTACTGAGGGAAATGTTTTTGAGATCAAAATGTCCAACTATTTGAGGAATGATTCCCCTATCATTCTTAAGGAACTGTCAGGTAAATGAATGCACACTAATAGACTTCAGGCCATTAAAACAAGCATGGGTTCCACTGGCTATTTTGGCTCATCGGCGATGTTTCGATAAAAAGCCAGTATTAAAATAATCAATTAAAAATATAAAAAAATGAACATGCAAACAAATCTAAAATTCAATCTAACCCTAAAAGAGGCAACACCCTTTTTAGTGTCATCATTATGCATTAACAAGTGAGTGAGAAACAAGCCCTGGACAGTAGGAAGTATGTGGTTTGCAGTTTTTTGAATCTAAAAGAGAAGGTGAACAGTAGGGACTCATTTTGTAGGTTTTTGGATTTAAAAGAAAAGATGAGCAGGGGAAGCCCTTTTGCAGGGTTTGGAGCTGAAAGAGGTTGGCAGTAAAGAGAACCTATTTTTGATATGGGCACAGATGAGAGTTATGGCCTGTATGAAGAAAAACAAGAGCTACACGGATGCAAAGATGAAGATACTCTGATTGCATTAGTTGAATACTAGTACACATAAAGAACAAATATGGGATAGGACAACATGTCGAGTGTCACAGTATAGAATAGGACAAAGCGATAACATGGGATAGGAGAACATGTCGAGTGTCATGGTATAGAATAGGACAAAGTGATTCAACAACAGATTAAATGATATTAAATAGAACTAGACTGCATTATCGACAGCTACAAACATGTGCTTAGCAAAGACACAATGTTAAATGTCCTAACACATTGTTGACAATGGAAGAATAGCAAAAAGAGACTAAATGTCTCTATACTATAGCAAAAAATTACCCGACACACTGCTGACAAAGAAAAAGTAACAAAAAGAGCATTTGACTTTAATTCTTATAGGAGACAAGGAAACTGCTCATGAATCTGATGATTAGAGATGCATCGCACGTAATGTGGAGGCTCAGTCTTCTTGGCAACAAGATAAGAAGCGGTAAACCTCTTGAAGGAGGTACTAAAGTAGCCAGACTTGATCTCAGTGCGGACTTGGCCAGACAGAGTTACCATGTCAATTCAAGATCAGATTGGAGTCAATGCCAAGGCTTGGCAAAATAATGGATGATTTAAAAAATAATTAAATATAGGAAATTAAAAAAAAGGTTTATATTTTTATTCCAGAAGAATATAACTTGTATTATATATAAACAAACTCATGCCAACATTTGTGCAAAAAAATGAAAATGTAATTTAATCACTCATTTGTGCTCAAAGTAGGAAACTTTTGCTTTTGTATGAATGTTTCAAAGACAGTCTATGCAGTTCAAAATACATGGATTATGGCATCCAGGGCATGAAAAACATGAACACAAAATCAACATGCAAGAGAGAGTCCGTTGAACCCAGTGCCACTCAACCCACCTTCAACCTCAAACACTTTATAAAACTAGTTAAAGATACATATACTAATGTAATGGACTCTCTTTCCATCTATACTTTTGCTGCATTGAACCAGTTCAAGTCCTTCTCTGTAAATGTGAGTTCTGTAGACTTGGTGATCCAATTTGATGATGAATCACTCTCATCCAATGGCATTCAAATTGGTGCCCTCTGATTGTTGTGGCAGAGTTGAAAGTTGTTAACAACAAAGACTGAGTCGTTTGTGTGCTTTTTGACCTGATTTATCACACTTCTTGAAGTGTATGTGTTTGAACATACTCCACCGGGCTCAAATGTTGGCATTAAGCCAACTTGCAACCAAAAGATAAATCTCATGTTTCATTGCAATACTTAGAATTTGTCTCAAGGACCTCTTTTAAATACACATATTTCAAGGATTTTACTAACATACTTGACTTAGATACTAAGATAGCCTTGGAATTCGATTGCCTGAGTAGAAACTACATTTAGAACTTTCTCACTGACTATTCTACGTAAGTGGAGGTGACGTAAGATTTTTTAGGTGGCATGCTCCATGATACATTTATTTAAATTATAATTATACCTAACTTTCGATTACTCTAACAATCCCCTTGTAATCCAAAGTTTGTAGAACTAAAACTTAAAATACAACTGACAACAGTTCTCTTTGAGTCTGATTGCAAAGTGAATCTCAAATTAATGAATATTCCAATCCTTGCACATGTAACCAATTACACTGTCTGCTGAATCCAGAAAAATCCTTGAAACTATCTTGAACAACTTCTTGAAATCATCCTGAAAACAAAATTGATGAAGTATCTGCTTTCTAAATTCTGGAAGAACTTACCATAACAATTCGTGTTGAAAACACACATTGCAACTCATCTTGGAAAACAAAGCTTGGCAATGTTTTTGTTTTCTCGGAGAATATCTCAATGTACTCCTCCCTGAATTTTCCATATTCCTTCTATTCAAATAGGAGTAAACAAATAATATGCCCCAATGTGGAAGATGTCATCCAAATTCCTTATTTTCCATTGAACAATGCTCTCAAAAGAATTGTAATGTCCCATTTTGGAATTAATTACTTCTGGATACCTGAAGCCTATTTTTATTATTTTCCGTAGGCTAAGGGGAAATTAAAAGAGGAAAATAAATTAATTTAAATGGTCCAAAAATATTTTATATTTTAATTGGAAAATGACACTTAAATTATATTTTTAATTCAAAAGCTTTGGTAGAAAAGAATTAGTAGTAGAAGGTTGACTTCTATTATTGATTTAGAAGTAATAAATAAATAAAGGGGGCGCGCCAAAGTGAAGAGAGAGCTGCATGCTGATGTAACTCCTAATTATAGGATAAGGGATGACAAAAGTATTATTTAAATACGTTAATCCTATTCTTAGGATGGGGCGCCAACATGGAGGTGAATAAAAGATTATCTAAAAGTGTTTAATCCTATTTTTAGATGGGACGCTAACATGTGTTATCCAATTTCTTACACTTTGCAAAATTGGACAATGAGCACTTGTTGGGCCACTGGGACCGAAAAAAATTCCTTTATTTTCGCTTTGGGTGATTGAATCGACTCGATCAATTCCGTGGGATTTACTATGTTCCCATGACCCTCTTGGTTCAAGAGTAAGCCTAGATAATCTAAATCGAGTATTTAAAATCATTTTGGAGGGTCAGGTGGGTGATGAGCTGAAAATAGCTCACCGAGATACTCATTAAGCCTCAGTATAAGAATAAGCCTAGATAATCTAAATCGGGGTAAAAAATCATTTTGGAAGGGTCGGTGGGCGATGAGCTGAAAATAGCTCATTGAGTTTGCTAAGGCGAGCTAATGTGTGTTGAATTGAAACCGAGCTCTATTGTAGCTCATCGATGGCACCGGCTTGGTTAAAAGTGTAGGGTTAAGTAATGTCTGAGCAATTCGATGCACTTGAGTTAAAATTCCTCACAAAGGTCATTGAAGGTGCCCCCGAGAAATGAAATAACTCGGGCTACACAGATATGGGGCAAGGATGAAGTGCTAGCTCGCTACTTTGAGTCGATGAGACATTGAATTAGAGCTCGACTAGTGTGTGGATCCGGGTTATAATGTAAAATGCTGAGACACGAAGGTTGAAATAAATTGTCTCACCATTTCAAGGTTCGGATAAGGGTTCATTGATCTCATTTTGTTAGAAAAGATGAGCTCATGAAAGAACTCGGGCCAAGCTATTTGGCAGGACTCGGAGAAGAGCTCTTGAGAGAGCACAGTGCATGGAACTCACTACAACGAGTGAAACGTGAAAAGCCGACTAGTTCAGTTAAGAGAAAACGATCAACCACATGGAATGTATTCGAGGCACATTCCAGGTTGAAGAATGGCATAGGGTGAGCTCGACATCGTCGAGTTGAGTAAGGATGTAAGTAGCAAGTGGCTTAGCATCGAGCTCACGATTGGCCCCCGATAATCCATGGGATATTGTCTTTAGTGAGGTCGGCTGGGAAGGAGTTTTGAAAGGGCGAGTTTGCATCCATGGCGTACGAAGACGATGAATAGCCCGAGTTGAATGTGGAAATGGATGCCGGGATCATACTCTGAGCATGTATCATCAAAGCGAGTTTGGAATGACTCGTGAAGAGTAAAGAATGACGGCACGACATGGCGGCGAGTTCGATTCATGGTAAGTGACGTGTTCGGACAAGATCCAGATAAAAGGGCTTGCGGAGGACTCAATGGTGTGAAGTAGTAAGGTGCTCAGTACGAGCCGAGAGTATCTCGGATATATATGGCTCAAAGGATGTTGTAATGCGTGCGAGTTGAATGATAGGAATCAAATGCCGAGCTAATTGAAAATTTGTGATCAAACACGCAGAGGAGCAAGTTGGGTTCGAGCTCATCAACGGAGCCATCGTGCTTGCATTGAGTGACTCGGGAAAAATGGTTTGGCTCGGGTTGGCGGGTTGTTGGGAGGAATAACTCAATGTGTTTATCACAAGCTCGGAGGCTTCACGAGGAAGAGTCGCTCGGTGGTCAAGATCCAAATTTCCACTATGCGGGGATTGTGTGGATGATTGAGCAAGTTTAGGGCTCGTATAACCTGGACTCGAGAAGACAAAATGTTGAGCACAAGGTAAGGGTTCATGACAATTCCACGCGATCATGGGAGTTTCGGAGATTGTGATCCAATTCGCCAAATTGGTACATTGGTAAGATGGCAAACCATAATGGGATTTTCGTAAAGTGGGAGAAATTCAGACCGATCGCTAAGTGGGGATTTTGTAATGGAAATCCATCATGAAAGTTCCACAATTGGGGAAGCTTTGAGAGCCACGACCAAAGGGGAAGGTTGGAATATTTTGGCCGAGTTGTCGAGGAGCGTGCTTGCGGAAGGAGACAAGTCATCGAGCAATTCTTTAACTCCCATGATAGGTGCTCCCTAGTAACTTGGCGAAGTTGTCGGCCGATGTGTTCAAGATGACCGAGTCCTCCATCTAACCGAAAGTAAGGCAATCAAGACATGCCCAACATGAGCTTGGATGGCCCGAGTTGTCCATTGAATTTCTCTGAGTCGGCGAAAGGCTAAGTCAAGACATGTAGGGCCTATAGATGATTCATCACTTATTTTAGAGCCAGGGATGAGCCCGAATGCAGACATTTGTGATCATTGAGCCGAGAAAGATGGTGGTCGGGGATGAATGCACAAGCTCGTCAAGGTCAAGTTAGAACGATGGATCGAAGGGAGTCCATGATAATCCAATGATGGAGAGATGTCGAGCTTGAGCCAGATCCGTGTGAAGAAGTTCAGTTCTCCAAGTTAAGCCATGCAATGAGAGAGAGCTCGTCGGAGATGAGTTGACCAAACACGGGTTGAGGCCAAGTCAATTGAAGGAGCTCAATGCATAGGATGGATCGGCCAATGCACGATGAGCTCGTGGAAGGGAGTTCCGTTGATGTTGTAGAACGATGGCCAAGTCGATTGGTGGTAAGCATACAAAACAAAGCAGTGTGAGAAGGAGTTCGTTAAGCATCGGTCCGGTTGTGATGAGCTCGTGGATTGGCTCGCTCGAGAGATACATATCGTGCCTAATCACGGTCATAGGGTCAAACACATAAATGAGGATGTCGAGGTGATTGTTGGTGTAGACGGAGCGTATGTGAGCTCAACTCGTGAGTTAAACCATGCACATAGAGAGCTCATGGAAAACAGGCCGGTCGGAGCGTGAATGAAGGTTGATGGTAGTAATGCGGAACTTGGGTGGCTTGATGTGGTGAGGACTTGCGTGAAGAAAGTCCTATGAACCCGAGCTCGTGGAAGTCAACTCGGCATGAGCCACATGCACATTGAGTTCGAGTCAGAAAAGATCGACCAACGAGCTTGGGGGAGGCGAGCCATGTGGGCCGAGTTACATCGAGCGAGTTCGTGGGTCAATGCATTGGAGGTGAGCTCACAGAACTCAACCGTTGGTGGAGTGTGAAGAGCTTGAGCCGAGCGAGT
This sequence comes from Taxus wallichiana var. yunnanensis, assembly GCA_018340775.1. Lineage (NCBI taxonomy): Eukaryota > Viridiplantae > Streptophyta > Pinopsida > Cupressales > Taxaceae > Taxus > Taxus wallichiana. The sequence goes on from CM031241.1 coordinate 548,370,723, forward strand.
CGAGAGAACGAGCAGGTGTCGGTGGAATTAAAATATTATAATAAATATATTTTATTAAAAATATTTTATTTAAATATTCTTTTAATTAAATAAGAAGATTAATTCAAACCTTTCATTTATGACACATGATGGAGGTTCTTAAGTGGTTCAACCAACTTTGTAATTAATGTTGACCATCATGTGCCTTCATTTTAGGAAGGAATTTATGACTTCTCCTCTCTCTCTCACAAAATTCTTCTATAAATGTAAGTTGGAAGCTCATTCCAAGGGGTTACACATTGGTTACAAAACTTAGACGTGTGACACAAGTTGACAAGTTAGACATCTTAGACAAGTGTATATTTTTCAAGAATCCTCTCTCTTCAAGTTAGATTTGTGGATTGGGAACTTTCAAGCCTCCTTTCCAAGACTGTAATGGAACCATTGCCTCTTCTAATGTAATGATGCATTGTGCACATTGTTGAAGTAATAAAAGTGTATGTTTTGTGACTACTATTAGTCCTTTTCATCATTCCACATACTTCTTTGTGCCTTTCTCATGCTTACATACACACTTGTGCAAGTTTAAGTTTCTATTGCAGGTTCTTGGAGTTTGTGCTTATCAAGTGGTGGAGTTTTGCATGCAGTTGAGTTGTGGTGTTTATTCACCCTTCTTAATTTCATCCTTCTTCACTGGAAGACTGATATATTTTTTTTTCTATTGAGTTTTAACAAAGGGAACACATGCTTCTTAGTTTGTGGTATTATGTTTACCCTTTCTAAGTTACATAGAGGTGAAGTTGTCTTGTGGTGCACAACACCCTCTTCAAATTAACCCTTCCCAAAGTCTAGCAACACCCTTTATTTGGTGCATCACCATCCCTAGTATAGTTTCATTTCTTGCAAATCTCTTTCCCTAAATCCCATGAAAATGTTAGCATAGGTCTAGATAACCATTTTATTACACTAGGAGTAGTATAACACTTAGTTTAGGAAGAGGAAGCCAACCTTCTCTCAGAGGTTCACCTCGAGCCCAAGTCCCACAGCTTGAGAGGTGATCCCATGTTACCCAATCACACCAAACGTCTTGTTCACATTCTTGGCCATTCGGAGGGTGCAATGATTTGGCGATAATAATTTTTGGCACGCCTGGTGGGACAAGAGTTGGTACTTCTCTTCACTTGCATGAAATCAAAGTACTTGGCGACTCTATATCTCTAGATTTCAAATCTCAGTGTGTTAACTTATGTGAAGAATTTCAGACAAGAGCTTCTTCAAAGAAAGGAAATTATCAACATATCGAACTATCCTTGTCTCCTCCAAAGAGAAGGAGAAGAGGCATCTCAACATCACCCATTATAGCATCACCTCATAGGGGTCATTTAACTCCTCCTTACGGAAGGTTTCCTCCACCTAGAACAATCAACCTCTCATTGTTATGGCAAGGAACCAAGTTTTTCCCCTTTCAATGCAAGCAGTCCTCTTCTGTTAGGCTCAACGTGACCCTATACCTACTTATGCGCACTCAAAATTTTACCCTTTTACACATAGGGAAACTCACATTACTCTAGTGGAACATATTCTTGATGTAGCCAACATTTTTTGTAAGTACATAATATCACAGAGGACAACATTGCGGTTAGACTTCTTGCTACTTCTTTCAAGGGAAAAACACTTCAATGGTTTCGAGGGTTAAGTGTTGAACTATAACCACTTGGGATGAGTTAGGAGAAAAGCTCTATAAACAGTTTGAAGACAAGAGTGATCACTTGTCACTCTTGGAACAACTCACTACCATAAAGAGAGCTCCCCAAGAATACATGAGTGATTTCAACTTCCGATTCCAAAGGACTTGGAATAGGATTCCAACACTCATAAAGCCTTCTCCAAATAATGCATTCTTGTACTATTTGTGAGCCTTGAATAGTGATGTAGCTTTATGATCCAGTCCATGGGAGGGACTACACTACCTGATGCCTACGAAGTTTCCATAAGAGCGGAGAATTCCTTGATTCAGGATGGAAAGATAGCTCCACGACCACCAATGCCATTGTCTCTAGATCTTACAAACACTCAACCTACCATTTCTCCTATTCCAACAACTTCCAAGAAACCAGCTCAGTCTACCCCCCCTTCAAATGATCTATTTGAAGTCAAGTCACTGCTGCAAACTTTTGGGAATGAGCTCTCATTGCACTCAAGAGGCAAAAATTTCAATATAATCATCCATACCAGCCACAAAATCAGCAGTATCAAGCTAACCATCCTCCTTTTCAAGGGAACAATCAGCCTCAAAATCAAACTACAAAGTCAAGTTGAAATGTCAAGGCCTTTAAACTTTAGGAATCCTCTTGCTGCTAGCTCTTCTAGAGCCCTTGTACATACTGTCCAGAATAATCTAGTTCAAGACTACGAATGGTGTTATCCTTGTTCTCAACCCCACAATCAAAATATTTTCCCAATGGAGTTCTTAGCCAGGCCCTTATGGTTCAAAGTGTATCTTCCCCTCTAGAGCCAACAAAAAAATTCATCTACGTAGGAAATAAGATCAACCACAGCACACCTAAGAAACCACTTTGCTAAATTGGAAAGAAAAATATTTTTGTGGGTTGAATACAGATTCCTCATCAGTGGTGGAAAACACTCATTCTAAAAAGAGAGAATGGAATCTCAACCTTCCAAATTGATCAAGCATCCACTTCACAACCTCAGCCACAAGTGGCGGTTGATAAAGATGTGGGAAAGAAACCACCAAAAACACATGCTAGCCAAGCTAAGCAAGGAAAGAAGGTTCTTCAGCATCACGGTACCCAACAAACACTTTCCAAAAGAGGATTCTAATGCCCAAAGAAATGTCAAAAAGTAGGAGCAATTCCCTTCAGTATTGTAGAACAAATGAAGAAGACCAACCTAGAGTGTTACCATGTGGGATGCACTCTCAATTCCTTCTCAAAGAAACTTGTTGCAGAGAGGCTCTAAAAAGTTTTGGTACAACCGATGGATCATCGGGTCATGGGGCAGTAAAACTGCTACAAATTTGTGTCAACCGAAGGGAAAAGTATTCCTAAGGAAAAAACCACCACCATTCTATATTTCCCTGATCATTGGTGATCACCTGGTACATAATTACATGATCGATTCTGTGCCAGTAGCTTTCTTGTCATGCCCAAAAAATTAGATGTACTAGGCATACAATATATACACAGTTCAGAGGAGTTTTTTCAGTTGGATGACACAACCATTAAAACTGTTGAGTTATCAAAGGACTTCAACTTACCATCCATGCATGCCCAGTTTTTCATTCACACACCCAAGACATATCGGTCATTGATCTCCTCCTTCTCTCTTTTCCATCTTCCTATCACGAGATTTCGCCAAGATGGGTGGTTATCTATCAGGCCGATTGGTCACATATGATTCTTAGGACTCGATACTGGAACCAAAGTGACTATAAGGGTGGAACCAATTTTCATAATCATGTAGAACCCTACACTTCTAGTCCTATAAATGGGAATTATACCATCGATGATCCAGAAGAAGAAGATGTTGATCATGAACCAACCACTCTTGTGGAAGAAGTCCCCGATACTATGTTGATGAAGTGAGTGGAGATCATCAATATGATCCCTATGCTGATGTGTTTAGTAGAGGAAGAAGTTGGTTTGCTATTTTTGGAAGAGATGGGATTGGGTACATACTGCATTCATGAAGAAGGTACGATCATACCACAACTTGTCAAAACACAAAACAATTATGAAGGATGTGGAAATTGTTTTTCGATGGCTCGAGGAGTAAGAATGGATCCAGTGTTGGTGTCATGCTAATTTCTCTAGAAGGAGATAAGTACTTCTCATCTTTTTGGTTGTAATTCAGTTGCACTAACAATGTTGTTGAATACGAGGCCCTTGTGCAAGGAATTCAACTAGCTCAAAAGAAGGGAATCAAAGCCCTGACTATTTTTGAGATAGTGAGTTAGTTGTTCATCAAGTGATGACACACAATGCATCCAAAAAATGATCTTTTAAGATCATACAAGAACCAAGTCTAGGGATTTGATTGAAGATTTCAAAGCTTTTGGGATCCACGTGGTTCCTAGAAATCAAAATCAAGATGTTGATAGGCTTGCTACAATTGGCTCACAATACGACATACCTGTTGATATCATGAAAGAAGGGTGAAAATCTGTCAAAATGGTGGTTTGACCTATAGTCCTTGATAATGTGAGTAGTTGGAAAGTGTTTGATAGTGACAAACAAATTGTTCTTTTTCTATAAGAAGAGGTAGAGTTTGCTACGAAAAATCAAGATAAGTTGTAAGAATCATATGGTGATCAAATCATACAATTGAAAAGCAAACAAGCTACCAAAAGCTTAGTTTACTCTAGAATCCATCTTCAATTCAATGATCAAGCCAAAAGACAAAGCTCTAACATGGTGGTCAAAGAAGAAGATTTTGAGGAAGTCGAGGTAGTAAATGAAAAGTTTCTAAAGATCGGAAAAGTATGCACTCCCAAAGAAAAAGAAGCTTTCATCAAACTTTTTCAAGAGTATCATGACATTTTTTCATGGAGCTACAAAGACTTGCATGGTTTTGATCCAGGTCTAAGCACAACATACCATCGAACTGGATCCTAATGCCAAGCCAGTTTCATCAAAAAAAAGGCCAATTAATCCCAAAATTGAGCCACTAATGAGAAAGGAGCTAACCAAACTCATCGAGGCCTGTATAATTTTTCCTATCAAGCATTCCTCTTGGGTAGCCAATCTGGTCCCCATAAGGAAGAAGAATGGAGAAATTCAGCTATGTGTGGACTTCAGGGATTTGAACCATGCCTCATTGAAAGATCATTATCCTCTTCCATCAATGGAGAAAATCCTTCAAATGGTGGCAGGAGCTCAAATATTTTCTTTTCTCGATGGATATTTGGGTTACAATCAAATTCTAGTCCAAGAATCCGATCAATTCAAAATGATTTCACTACCAAGTGGGGCACATATGCTTACAAAAAAATGCCATTCGATTGTCCAATGTCGGGCTACTTTCCAAAGAGCCATGGACATGGAATTTAAGGGACTAATCAATGATATCATCTTGGTTTACCTTGATGATATAACTATATACTCTAAGCATGCAAAAGACCACATCACACATCTAAGGAAGGTTTTCCAAGGTGTAGGGAATTTGGGGTTTCACTCAATCCTAAGAAATGTATTTTTGCAGTGCATGAAGGAAAGTTTTTTGGGGCATGTTGTTTCAGTGGAAGGAATTTCTATCGATCCAGCCAGGATCCATTCGATTATGTCCTTATCTCTCCCAAGTCACAAGAAGGGTCTCCAGAGTTTTCTGGGAACCATAAATTTCATGTGAGAGATTCATCCCTCAATTCACAACATTGGCTAAACCATTAACAACCATGTTGAAGAAAAATATGCCATTCTCATGGACAAAGGAAGGAAGGGAGAGCTTCAAGCCATCAAAATGGCCATTTCTCAAGCTCCCACATGGTGAACCCTAGGTTTGATAAAGATTTTATTCTTTATGCTTTTTGCAGTAGTCAAGAGAGCATTTTAGGTATCCTCACCCAAAAAATGATGATCTGATGGAGCAACCAATTGCTTTCTTCAGTCAATCCCTCAAAGACTATGAGCTCAAATATTCATTCATTGAAAAACAAGTCTTTTCGGTTATTCGAGATTTGAAGAAATTCAAGCACATGTTGTCCAACAACAAAATTCATCTAATGGTGTCTCATCCAGGTGTCAAGGAATTTTTGCTTTGAACAAAGAGATGAATGAAAAGCATGTTGGATGGATCACGAAGGTGATGGAGTATGACGTACATATCAAAGTTACCAAACTTGTCAGGTAAAGGTTTGTGTCAACAACTTGCTGCAGACATGGAATCAAAAGGTGATGAGGACGTGATGCTCCTAAACACTTGATGAAGGTGATGATCAGGTTGATTGGTTATCCAAAATGAAGAGTTTCCTTTTCTCAGAGTATATCCTATGAACATGGATAAAAATCAAAGATGGACTTTCCATCTTCAGTCTATTCCATATGTTTTGGTAGATAATGTTCTCTTTTGAAGGGATTTGAATGGTGTTCTCCTTCGGTGCGTGGGACCGGAAAGTAAAGTAAGATACTAGAAGAGTTTCACAATGGCCTATCTGAGGACATTATTCTATGATGAACAACTACTACCAAGATCATGTGAGCCAATTACTATTGGCCATGGATTTGTTCAAAGATGCCCATCTCTAGGGTAAGGAAATGTAAGGAATGTGCCTTTTTCACCGGAAAGTAGAAGTTGGCAGCTCTTCCACTGCATCCAATTCAAGTGGATCAACCCTTTGTTCAATGGGGGTTGGATTTCATTGAATGATTAATCCTCCATCCATTGATGGACATAAATGGGTCCTTACTACAATGGACTATTTTACTCGATGGACAAAGGTAGCATTGAAGGAGAGCAATGAGAAGGTAGTTCTTGATTTCTTAGAAGGTATAATGACAAGGTTCGGTGTTCCATTTACAGTTATTTCAGAAAATGCAATGGATTTTCTTGGTCTGAAGTTGAGTGAATGGGTGTTAAGAATGGGGTCTACCTCAAGACTTCATCCAATTACTATCCACAAGGAAATGGATTGGTTGAGTCTAGTCTAGCAAAAAACCTCACAAGGATTATCAAGCGCACAATGGAGACTAACAGAGGACTTGGCACACACAACTTAAAACTACTTTATGGGAAGATCGATCACACCTAAAAGGGCCATCGGAAATTCTCCTTTCATGCTTGTATATGGAAGAGAAGAAAAACTTCCGCTCTCCTTGGAGTTACCTTCTTTGGAGTTAGCTCATCAACTTGAGGTTATGGAGAGTGATCCTCGATAATCAAGTTTTTGAGCTCATGGAGTTAGAAGAAGTACGAAACAAGGCTATGAAGACTTTGGAGCAACATCAAGCTCAGGTTAAGAAATATTTTGATAAGAAGGCATCCAAAGGCATTTTCAAGAGGGAGATTTAGTTCTCAAATGGGATGAAGATAGAGCCAAACCAGGAAAGCACACCAAGTTTGACGCTCTCTGGAGCGGGCCATACATCATCACGAGTTACAAAGAGGTGAATTCATTTCATCTATCTAGGCTCAATGGAGAAGAACTACCCATTCATGTGAATGGGATACATCTCAAAGCTTGCTTTTGAGATCATTCCACCCCATGTATAATTTAGTTAGGTGTTTTCCTCCAAGCCTTCAATGTTTTGTTGTCCTTGCATTGTAGGTGTCAAAACGTTTCTCGATTTTTGTACTTTTCCCTACGCTTACACGCAAAGTTAAGATCAAGATCAATAAAACCCAAGGAGACTTCGGGATGTATCACAGAAGATCAAATCACTTTTAGGATTCCAACATTGACTCCATGCCCAATGGATGACTTAAGGCTACTGGAATCATGCTTAGCAGGCAATCATCCCCGAGAGGACGCCAAAATGTTATCCAATTTCGCACACTTTGCAAAATTAGACAATGAGGACCTATTGGGCCCTGGACCGAAAAAATTCCTTTATTTTCGCTTTGGGTGATTGAATCGGACTCGATCAATTCCAGGGTTTTACTATGTTCCCATGACCCTCTAGTTCAAGAGTAAGCCCAGATAATCTAAATCAGGGTAAAAAAAAATCATTTTGGAGGGTCACGTGGGCAATGAGCTGAAAATAGCTCGCCGATTAGCTTGGCGAGCTAATGTGTGTTGAAAGGTGAAACCGAGCTCTATTGTAGCTCATACCAGCTTGGTTAAAAGTGTAGGGTTAAGTAATACAAACAATTCGATGCATTGATTTAAAGTTCCTCATAAAGGTCATTGAAGGTGCCCCCGGGAAATGAAATAACTCGGGCTGCATGAGATGGGAGGCAAGGATGAAGTGCTAGCTACTACTTTGAGTCGATGAGACATTGAATTAGAGCTCGACTAGTGTGTGGATCCGGGTTATAATGTAAAATGCTGAGACACGAAGGTTGAAATAAATTGTCTCACCATTTCAAGGTTCGAATAAGGGTTCATTGATCTCATTTTGTTAGAAACGAGAGCTCATGAAAGAACTTGGGCCAAGCTATTTGGCACGACTCGAGAAGAGCTCTTGAGAGAGCCCGATCCGATGGAGCTCACTACAACGAGTGAACGTGAAAAGCCGACTAGTTCGGCTAAGAGAAAACCATCAACCACATGGAATGTATTCGAGGCACATTCTAGGTTGAAGAATGGCATAAGGGTGAGCTCGACATCGTTGAGTTGAGTAAGGATGTGCGCCAGTGGCTCGAAAGATCGAGCTCACGATGGGCCCTAACCATGAAAGGTTAGATATGTGTAGAGGAAATCTTGTCGTAGAAGCTCGGCCCTGATAATCCATGGGATATCGTCTTTGGTGTGGTCGGTTGGGAAGGAGTTTTGAAAGGGCGAGTCTGCATCCATGGCGTACGAAGACGATGAATAGCCCGAGTTGAATGTGGAAATGGATGCCGGGATCATACGAGTATGTATCATCAAAGTTGTGGCTTGATGTGGTGAGGACTTGCGTGAAGAAAGTCTTATGAACCCGAGGTTGTGGAAGTCAACTCGACATGAGCCACATGCACATTGAGTTCGAGTCAGAAAAGATCGACCAACGAGCTTGGGGGGAACCGAGCCATGTGGGCCGAGTTACATCGAGCGAGTTTGTGGGTCAATGCATTGGAGGTGAGCTCACGAACTCAAGCTGTTGGCGGAGTGCGAAGAGCTTGAGCCGAGTGAGTCAAGAACGAGCAGTGTCGGTGGAGCCTGGGATGAGTCTACCACGCTTCAAATGTAAGGGGAACCCATTGACCAACTCGGTGAGTTGGCAGGCGAGCCAACCACCGAGTTGGCCTTTCTCTCAAGGACCCCCTTCAATGCAAACTAATTCTAAGGGGGTCCCACCTGAATTTGTCATTAGATTGATATTATTTTAATAATAATTAAATTAATATTTTTATTAAAATATTTTAATAATGATATTTATTATTATTATTAAAATATTTTATTTAAATATTCTTTTAATTAAATAAGAAGATTAATTCAAACCTTTCATTTATGACACATGATGGGGTTCTTAAGTGGTTCAACCAACTTTGTAATTAATGTTGACCATCATGTGCCTTCATTTTAGGAAGGAATTTATGACTATTCTCTTCTCTCACAAAATTCTTCTATAAATGTAAGTTGGAAGTTCATTCCAAGGGGTTACACATTGGTTGCAGAACTTAGACGTGTGACACAAGTTGGACAAGTTAGACATCTTAGACAAGTGTATATTTTTCAAGAATCCTCTCTCTTCTGCAAGTTAGCTTTGTGGATTAGGGAACTTTCAAGCCTCCTTTCCAAGACTGTAATGACAACCATTGCCTCTTCTAAATGTAATGATGCATTGTGCACATTGTTGAAGTAATAAAAGTGTATGTTTTGTGACTACTATTAGCCTTTTCATCATTCCACATACTTCTTTGTGCCTTTCTCATGCTTACAGATACACTTTGTGCAAGTTTAAGTTTCTATTGCAGGTTCTTGGAGTTTTGTGCTTATCAAGTGGTGGAGTTTTGCATGCAGTTGAGTTGTGGTGTTTATTCCCCCTTCTTAATTTCATCATTCTTCACTAGAAGACTGATATATTGTTTGTTTGATTGAATTTTAACAAAGGGAACACATGCTCTTTAGTTTGTGGTATTATGTTTACCCTTTCAAAGTTACAGTAGGAGTAAAGTTGTCTTGTGGTGCACAACACCCTCTTCAAATTAACCCTTCCTGAGTCTGGCAACACCCTTTATTTGTTGCATCACCATCTCTACTATAGTTTCATTTCTTGCAAATCTCTTTCCCTTAAACCCATGAAAATGTTAGCATAGGCCTAAATAACCATTTTATTGCACTAGGAGTAGTATAACACTTAGTTTAGGAAGAGGAAGCCCACCTTCTCCTGGAGGTTCACCTCGAGCCCAAGTCCCACAACTTGAGAGGTGATTCCATGTTACCGAATCACACTAAACGTCCCGTTTGCATTGTGGCCATTCGGGGTGCAAAGTGATTTGGCGATAGCATGGAGGCGGGATTTATTATTTTTAATAATTCCAAGCTTGTGCATGTAAGTTTAAAAAGAAGCGCTCACTTTAGAGTGCTTGAAAGTTATAAAGACAGACTTGGGGTTCATTGTAACACATCTTTGAAATTTATCAATTATATTCTTTGTCTACAAGTGGCTTCAACTTCTGCAATAGCAATAGAGTACGCAATCCTTCATTTGTATGCGGGTTTGGGGATGTAAACCCCACGTCTAAGCTTGACAATTGCATTCGGGGGTTGCGGTGTAGTTGGTTCATATTCGATACATAAAATACTATTTTATACGCATTATGGTTTGCTTGTTTTATTGAGAAATCAGATTAGTGCTGCTGATATAGAAATTAGCTTTCTAATATTGCTGCTCTAGGGATTAACAAAAATATCTAGATTTTTTAGAGAGTATTCTTTTTAGGGATATTACAGTGGTATTAGAGCGAATTTCCTCCCAGCTTGTGGAAGGGAATTAAAAAAATATAGAGGAAGAGGAAAAATTGCAACTCGAACTTCATGCAGTTAGTGACAGAGAAGTCGGTACCAACAAAATGAAAGAAGAAAGCTTCGAATAGCCAGATTCATGGAAAACTAGGACCCAAAAGAGGCCCGTTTTGATAGGCTTATTCAGGGACAAGACATGTTAATTGATATGATGGGTCAATTAATCCAAGTTATGTAGGGCACAAATGTGCAAAAGGCTCCCAACGGTGAGGGAATTTCTTCGGGGAAACAATAACCAACACACTTGGACGACGAACACTGGATTTATTGCTAGGCCCTTCCACCCAAATTCCTTCAAGCGTGGAGAAAGTAGTTCCGGATGTTGAAACTTAGCCATCGATTGCAGATGATATTGCTTTACTAGCTATGCGGAATACAAGGTACTTCCAGGTGAGATTAGAAAAGCTGTATTACTCACTAATTTCATCAATCTGAAGAAAAATAGGAGTGGACCAAGAGCTGATCCGAGACCACAAGCTATTGAGAGAGACTTGCAACAAGCACTAGGGAAGTTATCACTCTCTACTTTTGACGGCTCTGGCAAGAGTATCGCTCGTGCATGGATACAAAAGTTGGATACCTTGTTATCCCTTAGGCCAATGATGGAAGAGGAAGCCATGAAATTTGCAACCCTTCATCTAAAAGGGATAATGCATGATTGGGGGTACCATTGGCTAATCACATAGGGACACAATCTCATTCGCTCATATGCTGATTTCATTGATAGGTTGATAGAGAGATTTGATAGAGTGGATCCAGAAATTCATTTCTGGGAATTAGCTCAACTAAAACAATTACATTCAAAGACTATATAGCTGAATTTTAGAAGCTTTCTGTCATGGTACTCGATGTAACAGAGAGGAGATTGGTTGTTTTGTTCATGGAAGGTTTAATTGAATCTCTTAGGGGTTTAGTGAAAGCTTTCAGCCCTACTTCTCTACAAGGAGCCATCAAAAAGGCTTTGGCTTTGGAAAATTCAGCTCCTAAAGGGAGATATCAGCCTATAGGACAACCTACAACACAGCCAAAACCAGCACCTTATGGGCAATAGAAATTCAGCTGAGTGGTTTTCAACAAAAGGAGCTCCCTAAAACCAGCAAAGAGATAGAAACAAGAAATGAACTTAGAAGGAAGAAATTGTGTTTCACTTGCAGAGATCCGTGGGGACCTGGTCACAGATGTCTTCCCAAGGGACATGTACATTACATAGAGGTGATATCTGACGATGAAGGAGAAGAAGAGGAAATAGAAGTGGACAAAGAAAAGGAAGAATCAGTGGTTGAAAATGAAGGTGAAGAAAAGACTCAAGAAATGAACTTAGAAGGTAGAAATTATGTTTCACTTACAGAGATCTATGAGGACCCGGTCACGAGATGTCTTCCCAAGGGACAAATACATTACATAGTAGAGGTGATATCGATGATGAAGGAGAAGAAGAGGAAACAAAAGTGGACAAAGAAAAGAACCAAAGTGGTCGAAATGAAGGTGAAGAAAAGACTCTAGATGACACACTTGCTGCACTTTCAAGTGCACCTAAGTATCCCCCTTTCAGAGTATGTGAAGTACTACATGGACATAAGGTGGCTATTTTGATTGATAGTGGGGCAACCCACAACTTTATTGATGAGAGTTTGGTAACTCAAAGAGGTTTGAAAACGAAAGAATTCTAAGGTTTTAATGTTACGGTAGCAGATGGTTTTACTATTCCATGCACCAAGAGGGTGAAGGGGTTGGAAATTACTCTTGGAAAACAAAAGGTTTGTGATGATTTTTACGTGGTGGGCATAGGAGAAACCAATGTGGTTTTGGGGGTGCAATGGCTACATTCACTTGGAGAAATCACACAAAACTATCAAACTATGGAATTGAAATTCAAAACCGAGGGAGGAGAAGTTGTACTTCATGGTATGGCCAATGGAGCACCTAGGGTTATCACAACAAAGCGGATGGAAAGAGTTTTTGTAAGGGGCAAGTAGCATGGGCAGCCCATTATTTGGTAAGTATTGCCACTTCTAGTACTGATGATAGATCTTATCATGTGGACATACAATCTATTTTGGACAGGCATAGTACAATATTCAGTGATCTACCTTCAGGATTGCCACCGGATAGGGGATTCCAACACATCATAGAGCTGGAAACAGGTTCTAAACCTGTTATGATTACTCCTTACCGCCATCCTAGAGTTTACAAAGAGGAAATTGAGAAGACAATCAAAGAGCTCTTGAAGATGTGGGTATTAGGCCTAGTTCTAGCCCTTTTGCTTTTTTGTTGTTTTGGTGAAGAAGGATGCGACAATGAGGATGTGCATTGATTGCCATGCTTTGAATAAGAATACTATCAAAAATAGGTACCCAATACCTAGGATCGATGATCGGTGTAGTTTTCCAAAATTGATTTGAGATTTGGTTATCACCAAATCAAGGTAAGGGATGAAGATGTGCACAAAACAACTTTTCCGTTGTCATTTTGGGCATTTTGAATTCTTGGTAATGCCTTTATTTAACCAATGCTCCTCGCTACTTTTCAATCACGCATGAACCATCCTCTTAGGGAACACTTGAGGAAATTTGTTCTAGTATTCTTTGATGACATTTTGGTGTACAATAAAACTTGGGAGGAACACTTAAAACACTTGGATACAATGCTGGAAATTTTGGAACAACAAGCTTTTTTGCAAAAGAATCCAAGTGTGAATTTGGAATGACTGAAATTTTGTACTTGGGACATATCATCAATACCCAAGGAGTATAGGTTGATCAAGAGAAGATCCAGGCAATGTTGGATTGGCCTCCACCTACCACTTTGACACAACGATTGAGAGATTCTTTGGTCTTTGCAGATTCTACTATAGGTAGTTTGTGAGAGGGTTTTCACAACTTGCTGTCCCATTGACTGATTTGACAAAGAAAGGGGCTTTCAAATGGTTTGAAACAGCCCAAACAACCTTTGAAAAACTTAAAAAGGTAATGAGTTCTTGTCTAGTATTGGCTGTTCCTGATTTTTCTATTCCTTTCGTTTTAGAATGTGATGCATCAGGGGAAGGAGTAGGGGCTGTTTTAATGCAAAAGGGGCATCCAATAGCCTTTGAAAGCTGGAAACTTAGTGAGGTAGAGCATGGATTCTCTATCTATGACAAAGAGATGTTGGCCATCATGCATGCTCGCAAAATTCCGGCAATATCTGGTTTGTGGCAGGTTTGTGGTCAAAACTGATCACAACAGTTCGAAGTTCTTTCTTGGCCAAAAAACTTGAATGACAAACAAACAAGAGTGGGTGAGTAAGCTCCAAGCTTATAATTTTGACATAGAGTATGTTAAAGGAAAGAATAATGTTGTAGCTGATGCTCTATCTAGAAAACCTTTTCTATGTTCTATTTCTGAAATCTCTTCTGATTGGAAAGCTTTAATAATTGCGGAGTATGTGAAGAATGATTACACTAATGAGATCCTTGAGGGCAAAATACTGGACAACAGGTACCGGGTGGTTGATGATCTTATCCTCTACAAGAATAGAATCTATTTGGTACTTGAATCCAAGGTAAAAGCGAAATCTTGAGGGCTGTCCATGATACACCATTGGCTGGTCATCCAGGTTTTTAAGACACTATCGATTCTAAGACATTAGAGAGTGTATCGAGTGTGTGCAACAAAACAAGGTGGAGCATTCTTTTCCAGCAGGTTTATTGCAGCCCTTACCTATTCCCAACCAAAAATGGGAAAGTATATCAATGGATTTCATCATAGGTCTTCCCAATGTTCAGGGTAAGAATTGTATTTTTGCAGTGGTTGATAGACTCACTAAATATGCTCACTTCTTTGCTATTCCTAACGAATTTAAGGCTCCATAGGTCGCTGATTTATTTTTCAGAGAGGTATTCGGACTACATGGATTGCCTAAAAATATTGTGAGTGATAGAGATAACAAGTTCCTTAGCTTGTTTTGGCAGAGCTCTTCGCTTGACAGAATAGTGTTAACTTCAGTACCAACTATCATCCATAGACAAATGTGGAAACAAAGATTGTGAACACGTGGATTAAGGGATATTTATGGAATTATGTGGCAGGACAACATTCAACTTGGGTCAAATGGCTCTATATGGGAGAGCATTGCTACAACACCACTCATCACATGTCCATAGGTATGACACCCTTCAGAGCTTTGTATGGTTATGATGCTCTTTCTTTGTGGATTTAGTAGTTGCAGATAGTAGAGTGCCGGGGGCAAAAGACTTTGTTTCACAGAGCCAAGATATCTTAAGAATGCTCAAAGAGAATATCCAACATGCACAGAACCAACAAAATTTTTATGCAGATAAGCACTGCGTAAAGAGGAATTTTGAGGTTGGTGACATGGTTTTCCTAAGGTTGCAGCCCTATAGGCAGTCTTCTTTGAAGAAGAGCGGAGCTGAAAAGCTCAAACCCCATTTCTATGGACCATACAGATCAAGCGAGGGATAGGAGAGGATGCATATGAGTTGGATTCACCAGAGCAGAGTAAGATACATAATGTTTTCCATGTCTCATGCCTAAAAAATGCTTTAGGACAACATATTGTTCCTTCTATTAAGTTGCCTCCTTTGGATGATGAAGGCAAACTTGTGTTGGTTCCTGAAGTAATTTTGGATTTTAGGAGAGAAATTAAGGAACAAGGTTATCACCGATTATCCGTACGATGGAAGGTTTACTCCGCGAAGATGCTACTTGGGAGGGTGCTGAAATTCTTAAGCATCCCAACATGCAATTGCTTGAGGGCAAGCAATTCCGGGAAGGGCGGACTGTAATGTCCCCTTTTCGGAATTAATTGCTTTTGGATACCTGAAGCCTATTTTAATTATTTTTTGTAGGCTAAGGGGAAATTAAAAGAGGAAAATAAATTAATTTAAGTGGTCCAAAGATATTTTATATTTTAATTGGAAAATGACACTTAAATTATATTTTTAATTCAAAAAGCTTTGTTAGAATAGAATAATAATAGAAGGTTGAATTCTATTATTGGGTTAGTTAGAATAATAAATAAATAAAGGGGGGCACCAAAGTGAAGAAAGAGCTGCATGCTGATGTAACTTAATTATAGGATCAGGGATGAAAAAATATTATTTAAATATGTTAATCCTATTCTTAGGATGGGGTGCCAACATGGAGGTGAATAAAAGATTATCGAAAAGTGTTTAATCCTATTTTTGGATGGGCCGCTAACATGGAGGAGGGATTTATTATTTTGAATAATTCCAAGCTTGTGCATGTAAGTTTAAAAATGGAAGCGCCCACTTTAGAGTGTCTGAAAGTTATAAAGGCAGACTTGGGGGTTCATTGTAACACATCTTGGAAATTTATGAATTATATTCTGTCTGCAAGTGGCTTCAGCTTCTGCAATAGCAATAGAGGACGCAATCCCTCATTTGCATACAGGTTTGGGGACGTAAACCCCCACGTTTGAGCTTGGCAATCCCATTCAGGTGTTGCAGTATTCAAACACTGGTATCTTTATTGTAGTTGGTTCATATTCAATATATAAAATACTGTTTTTACGTGTTATGGTTTGCTGTTTTTTAAATTAAAAAATCAGATTAGTGCTGCTGTTATAGAAATCAGATTTCTAATATTGCTGCCCTAGGGATTAACAAAAATATCCAGATTTGTTAGAAAGTATTCTTTTCAGGGATATTACAAGAATAAACAAACTGTGCTATTGTTATGATTCTAGAACACCAAACTACTGCACTAAGAACATCATAATGCCAATAATAATAAATGGTTGCTCATGGTCTGATCCTCACGAGTACACCTGATATCTCAATCATGGGGTTTTGTACCGATTTACCCTCAACCCAACATCAATTAATGGTGAGTCCAAGTACCAACATTGGACAATCAACTCACTCTATCCAAAAACATTCTGGTTTATTTTCAAATAATGAAGGTCATCACTGAATCAACAAGGTTTCTGTTTTGCACAAGCACACCATATCGTGTACTCAAACAAGACATGAAACAAAGATTTTTCTTATGGTTTACCCTGAACCACCTTCAAAACAAACTCTTAACTCAAAAAAACAATGTTGTTGTGTGTTTCTCAGAACACCCAACACCTGCATCGTCAAATGAAATGCTTTAAGAGCTTCTTCATCACAAACACCATCTTCATTTTCTGTAACTTGGATGGAGTCGTTCATTTGGCATTCATTTTCATAATGGCTGAATTCTGCACACTTGTAACACTGCATTGTATTCTTGTCTCATTTTTCACTATGACCACCACGATCACTGCTTTGGAAGCTTCTTGCATATGATTTTCCTAGGCTTCCTCTAAGACATACCTAAATATAATTGAAGAATATTTATGCCTTAATTTGTTTTAGTGAGACACACTTCTAATTCCAAGTAACTTGGTCATATACTCGACTAACATTAATACCTAGGTCAATTCTAGACAATACAGGGTCAAACCTTTATCTTTGACAAGGCAAAGTGACGCATTCAAAATTTTAATGTCTTTGAATTCACTTTTAACCTTTGACTTAATTTTTTTTCCCTCCCTTGGAGGAAGCGAATCACCTATTTTTCCACGACTATGCTCCACATTGTCCCATCTTTAAACATTCACAAAATGACTTGTGACTCTTTACTTTTACACTTCTCTTAAAAGAATGTAGGGAATATTCTTACTATTTGTGGACAAAGAGTTTTGATAAGTCTATTGACACCTCTCACAGCCATGAACTCCAGCATATCATGTCCCTTTTGAGGAGATTTTTTTCAATGCCAAGTGGTAGCAATAGCCTTTACACATCCATAGCTATGTGTTGGAAATGGATATGCTCCCCTCCAACCAGTAATGGCTTCTCACAACAGCTGCTACAACTTCTCGTGCTTCTACAGCTATACATACGTTATTATTAAAAATCTGTGCACTTTCCTTCAACTTCAGCAACATATATATTTTTCTGTCAGCCCCAGAGCCTCAGGATGGCTCCAAACCCACTGTTAGCATCAAGTCAGATTGCAACCTAAAAATAATTCTCTTATTACATTGGAATTCTTACAATTGGTCTGAACGGCCTCTTTTAAATACACATATGCTAAGTTAAGGATTTAACCAACAAACTAAACTTAGGTTTTAATCTGATAGCTTTCGTATTTGGTTGATTAAATAGAAAATTTATCTAGAATTTTCTTCCTAAGTATTATGCAAATGGAGGTGACCTAAGATTCCTTAAGGTGACATGCTCCATGATACATTTATTTAAATCATAATTTGTTGTACTACTTAACTTTAGATTACTCTAGCATCATAAATGCAGAATCGTTTCATGGCTGACTCAAAACTCTAATGACAATCTTCTAAAGTTGAGGGGCCTGGGCACCAAAATCCTCCCACGATACACCTAGAAGTAGAAAGCCTTTATGCAAATAATCTTTTAAGTAATACAAATTAATAAAAAAGATGATGAACGATTCATCATATAGGAATATAATGGTATATGTGCTTTCTGGAGTCAGCAATAAGGATAAAGAATAAGTGTGTATTCTTTAAAAATGTGTATTTATAATTTTATACCGCTATTGTTTTTTATAATTATCATCATTCACATACATCTTCTATGCTTTAAATCTTTTTTTTTTAAATACTTAAAAATGGCGTTTCTACAGGCCCTCTCCTATTGATTTTAATAATAGCAGAAATTTATCTGAACAGAGACAATTGCAGAAAGTGTCTTATGGTAGGCAGGCATTGGCAGCCATTTTAATAATAGCAGGAATTCATCTGAGCAGGGAAGATCGCGGTGAGTGACTTATAGTAGGCAGACTTTGAATGTCAACTGTCAATTGTCAACTCAAAAGATTAAAAAGCCTCAGAGACTTTTGCCAATACTGATCCGCTAAGAAACTGTCACAGATTAGCATATATGCTATACAATTAAATGCCAAGAAGACAAACTAAGAAACTATTCTTGTCGAACAAATATGTTTCTCTATTCATTTTGATAGTTCAAATTCCAGCATTTCCTATATGCTTCATGGAAAGTGTCTATTTCCAAAATGGCTAAAAACTAATCCTGATACTGTAATAGCTCTTCTGTCACTAATTAGAGTAATAAACAAACTCCTGCCTCATTGAGGGTATATTTTGTATGTATTATAATCCATGGGGTACACATCAAGCTGTTCAAAATGACAAGACGAGCAAGAACTGCAACTCATGTTTTCAAAACCTCTTCTGTATGCAATCCAACTGGAGCAGCATTGAAGGTCACACAAGTTTTACTATGGAAGATCTTCTCTATCTGACAAGAATTAATAGCAGTGTTTTTGGAGTGGGATGCTTGCTGACCTTGCATCAGATCTAATATGGTTCTGAACATTCTACGACCTCTTCGACTGCCGTTACCAATGTAACATTACCTACCCACACTTTTGATTGTCATAGAAGAAAATTAGTAATGCAGCATTACTCCAACAATTACAGCAGTAAATACTTTCGAGGGGGACAGCATCCAGAGCTTGTAATTGCAGCTCAGGTTACAAATGCTGCAAACAGTGCAAGAGACACCAGTGCAGCAGAACCAATGACAAACCCTTTCCAACTGCATTAGTAGGGTTCCTGCTGCATCAAAGGGAAACAGTCCTCTCCCACGTCTTATGATTCATGCCAACCATCTCAGAAATACCACCGTATTGATGGTAATGATACCCTTATTTCAAATCTAGATGCCATTTTACTAACAATCCCGAGGGCCAAAGAAATTGCTACAATTACATACATGGCAGCCAAACTGAAGCTCACAACTGTGGCTACTGCAATAGGAATAATTGTAATACTGACAGACTTGTATCCCAAAGCAAGGCCAAAATGGCAACATATAGCTACCTCACAGCTTGTGTCCATTCAACATGGTCACCATTCATGTTTTTGTACTCCAAAAGAATTTGTTATTATAGAAACTCTGCAGTTTTCCAGCCCTCTTTGAGATGTCCTCTAAGAATGCTTACTCCACCACTCTTTTCCAGTATAAGTAACCGTGAGAATGCTGACAAGCTCTCTACAACATATGAAATTGGTTTGTAATTGTTTCATTTAGCTGTATCATTCATGTTAAACATTCAACGTCTGGTTGCCTACATCTCTAGATTTTAAAAAGTGGTGTCCCCAAATTTCACCCCAAATCTGGGACTACTTATTTAAATTTTTTTCGTTCTTGTAAGATAACGGTTTTTTTGTGTTTTTATTGCCGAAGATGTCTCTATTACGTTAAGATATTCCCAGAATCATATGAGCCAATTTCGATAAATACCTAGTTGCAGCAAACTCATTTTATCCCTTTGCCAAGTTTTATCTCAAGGGAAATTTTTATTTAATTATTTATTAAATAAATTATGCCTCGTTGAAGTAAATTGTGCTCCGGTTGAATCCTATTGAAGTTTTGAATGCCAATATTCACACATCTCAATAGGGTTTTCACCAGGAATGAATTCAGAGCTTTGTCTATGACTTCTGGCAATGTTTTTCGTTTTTATTTATTTCTTTTGCATTTTTCTCCGGTTTTCCCCGTTGTCTTTTTGTTTAATTCCCCAGGTCCGTTCTTTGTCCTGTATAGTCTGATTAATTGCCTGGAGCATATGGAGATCATTTACGGCACCGCACTGGAAGGAATCAGCGTCGAAAAACAAACTTCACCAAAAAGATGAAGTCAAGCACAAAAAGCCTCTCCTAAGCAAGTCGCACTTTTTGGAATGAATGGGTTTAAGCTACAATGGGAATATTAGAGGCGACAAATAGACGTGCATTTCTTACTTGCCTTGCAGGGTAAAAATTCCCATTATAAAATAAAGAAAAATCACTTAAAGCACCGATGGGAATTTTCTGCCTGCCTAGTAGGCTAACTTTTCCCACCAAAGAGGTTTATTCACCCATGCAAGTCGCACTTTATCAAAGGAAACTATTTTTAATACAAGTCGCACTTTTTGGGAGATGTTTTAATTTGCCAGTGAGAATTTTGGCAGTGGCAGGTAGGCGGAATTTCTTACCTGCCTTGCAGGTAAAAATTCCCATTATGAAAGTCAAATAACTTAAGTGGAAGAGGGGATTTTTGGAGCTGCAGTGCAGGGTGGAAATTCCCATCAAGTTGACTTCTTATTTTTAGCAATTCCTCTTGCCAAAAAGTGCGACCCACCTTGGGTGAATAACAATGCATTTAATAATATTTATTAATGGTTTATTCACCCAATTTTGGCGCCATAAATAGAAGGAAAGTCAATGCAAGTGGAAGAGCTAAGGAGAAGTCAAGGATGCATGCTAAAAATAAATAAAATAAATTATTTAAAAAGCAACCAGCAACATGCAGACTTGGGCACCCAAATTGGATGAATAAACATGGCTATTAATTAATTAAATTGCCAGAAATAGGAAGAGGCAATTATTAAAAATAGCATGCTTTGGAGGTTATATAAGCATGGGACACCATAAGGGAGAGACAGTTAATTCTTTTTGATGAGGATTGCAGCCTAGACAAGTTTTGGCGCCAAAAGGAGGATTTTGCATTAAAGTTTATTTTCCACTCACGGAAGCCGTCGGTTTTGGCGCCTAGGGTTGGAATAGCCTAATTTTGGGCATTCTGAGCATCTGCATGTTGGTATATGTGCCCAAGTGAATTAAATAATATTTTAATTTGCTTTGCATGCAAGCAAAGCCATAAATTTTAGGGCAGCAGGCTTTATATGCAAATTTTGGTGATAAAAATCAAGTGTTCATGCCCTAGACCCCATCTTTGTCTGAATTAATTGCAGTATTCATCACAGGTGCTCATATAAGTAAAATGGAGTTCAAATCAATGTCGTGCATTGAATATATCTTCAATCAAGAAGTTGCCGATCGGCACAAATTGGTCCAATTGCAAGGGATTCTCCGAGAATTAAAAGAAAAAGAACTCGAGGCAAAGATTGTTCCAGCCATGATGAAAGAAAATGATCAATAGAATCATGCATAACTTCTAGATTTGATGAAGTCAATGATACGGACATAGGCCCCGAACCTATTATCGATTTAATTGTGCAGATCCATATCTCATAATTGCAAAGGCTTCCGACAAAAATTCATCCTCTTGTTTCTAATGTCACCCATGTAGAAATCAGTGCATGGAAAATTCCTTCCAGGATCTTGTGCATGTGCTCCCAATCTTCCAGTTGAAGCCTTCATTAAATTTACTTGTATTTGCATTCACTCAGAGTGCTTTCCGAATTTAAAATTGCTCATATGCAATTAAAAATAAAAATGATGAGTTTTGTCTGAATTATTTACGACAAACATTGCATTGGTGCATGTACTGGAGAAGAACTACAAAAGCTTCAAGGATAAGAGGGAAGACAAGTCAAAGGCAATACCCATAAACAAATCACAGTCAACTACTTCCAGATCCAATTTGGTGAGAATCAAAGGCAAAAGAGTCAACCGCATGCAGAATATGGAAAAAGAACAAGACTAGAAGTGTTGTAACTTTCTTCTAATTTCTTTTCCTCTTTCTTCTTCTTTCTCTTATTTTCTCCGACAAAGTAATTGAGAAATCAATTAAATTATAAAACTTAAGTGATTGGTTTAAAAGCCGTTACTTGAAGAAGTCAATTACTTGGAAATAGGTGGCAGACATGCAAAATAGAAGGTTCTATTTTCAGTTAAAAATTATGCATGTCATGCAAAGAGGAATTCCAGGAGGAAGATTGCCATTCTTTACCCTTTTCTATAACTTTTGCATGCGAGAATTCATTAATAGTTTCCTATTTGTAATTTCTCCTTCCATACATTATAAATAGAGGAAGAACCTACGGGTTAAAGGATCAGAATTTGTAATCAGCATTCTTGTGTTCCAGAACTTTGAGTGAAACCCTTGATATCTTTCTGCAAGCTAAGGAATAGAGAGGAGGCAGATTTCCTGGAGAACTTTGTGTCAACGGTGCATTTTGTTTCTTATTTCTTTCTAGATCTATTCATAAACTTTGTGTTATTCTAGATCTGGATCTGAAACTATCCTTTGCTTTAAATTTTGTATTTCAAGATCTATTTGTTTTATCTATGTGCATGCGATCAACTCTGTGAACTATTGATTGGGTTGCACATCTTCTCTCATTTCTTCCTATTTTCTATTATTTTCCTCTTCTACAGATATTTCCTTTCTCTTACAGTTGCTTGCTGCAAAACTGTCTAGCTATGGTTCATGAGCTACATAGTTAAAGTAATACCAACAGATAGATACTAGAAAATATAATTGACAAAATCTTACACGGGAGCCTCACCGGTAAATGAGGGAGATTTATCTCATGACTACCTAGGTTTTCAGTTGTGCAGAAAATCTAGCCAACAAAAAGGAACCCTTGTGAATGACAAATGCATATTTGAGAAGTGTTGTGAATGTCCGATTTTGTGTGGTTTTGCACGGGATGAATATGTGCAGATTTTGTGTTGCATGAAAATTTGTCTTTGGGAGCTATGCAGAGAGGCATTTGTACGTAGGACTTAAGAGCATTGCTTAAGAGTGTGCAATGTGTTTGAGATAGGTGCTTAGGGCAGCATATTGTCTAGTTGGTGCATAGGAGAGATGCATAGTGGTACACAAATGGGAGCCGCACAACATGTTAATGCAACATATGTTAGAATAAGGCATCACCATATACTTGTTAGATCGTATTCGTTGATTGGAGGTGCACAAGCAACGCTTGATAATGTGTTGACATTCTTTGTTGGAGGAGCGTTATGTAGTAATGACTTTGCTCATTGGTTAGGAGAATCTACAGATTCGATGAGGCCGAACAAACAACAATAAAATAAATATTAGGCAAGACAAAAATTCTTCAATAAACTCCAATAATCCTCCTTATTCTCTGATCTTCCAATTACATTAGATGCCCTCTTATTTAAATTCCAAAGATTCTGATTAAACTTGACTTCTAAACCAAACTTGACTAGACTTGCTATCTTTAGTAAAACTTACTATTTTTAGCAATAGTTATTTTTAGTAAGTTCTAAATTTAGCTTTCTAGATCCTACAAATTTGCGCACATTAACCACGTGCCTAAACTAACTTATTCCTTGAGTTTCAACTCAAGTTGACTCATGGTTACAAAGATACAATATTTTGAATTTAAAAAAAAACCGAAAAAACTTCGAACCCAATTTTCAAGCCCTAGATGGATGATTTCAGCCTCCAAAAATTGTTGAGATGGATCATAAGTGGCTAGGGCGGCTTACCATAGCATAAAACTTATTGAGAGCTTTTTGTCAAAAAATGGAGTTGTTTTGATTTGGCCTCTGCAAGATAGGCCACCGAATCCACATCATTCTTCCCTAGCTGAAAGGAACTTAGCTCCTATGAGTTTTTGTGATTGAATTGTTGTAGCTTTTGTATGTCAAGTTTCTTTAGCTCCCATTCGAGATCCATGTGTTGTCCTCTTGCTACAAACCTTCCCATTGTACCAAATACTTGTTGAAACTACCTTGCCTTGTGTTGATTGTTTTCTTATCAAGAACTTATGCCACCTTCTCTTTCTTCTTCCTTGAAATATGTTCCTTCCAGTCCACTTTTTCATTGTCTTCCACGATATCCTCCCCTTCATGAAATGCATACTTTGGAGAAATAGCAAAATTATGTGGCAGATTTACTTCATATGCATTGTCATTTATCTTTTCACAATCTTACAAGGACCAATCTTCTTGTACTTAAGCTTGTTGTATGTTCCTTTGGGAAATCTCTCCTTCCTCAAACTCAAAAGCTTGTCGACCACTTGTACCATCACCATATCTCCTTCTTTGAATATCTTTTGTCTTCTAGTGATATCTACTGCCATCCTATATTTTTCATTGTTGTCTTATAACTTCTTCCTTATTGTTTCTTAATTGTTGAATATGCTCTGCAAAGGCTTCTGCATCATCACTCACCCTTTCTAAAATAGGTAGTTGTACCAAATCCAAAACACCATTAGGTAGTCTTCCATAAATAATTTGAAATGGTGACTTACTTATTGACCTATTCATTGAACTGTTGTAGGAAAATTCTGCTTGTGGCAATGCCAAGTCCCATTGTTTGGGTTTCTCTCCAATAATACATCTCAACAAATTTCCTAAGCTCTTGTTCATAACTTCTGTTTGCCCATCCGTTTGAGGATGATATGCACTATTGAACTATAACTTAGTGCCTAGCTTTTTCCATAAGGTTCTCCAAAAGTGGCTCAAAATTTTTGTGTCTCTATCTGAAGTGATAGACTTTGGGATACCATGCAACCTAACAACTTAAAAACAAATATGTTATCCTTGTAGCATCATTTGTAGTCTTACAGGCAATAAAGTGCACCATCTTAGAAAATCTATCCACAACAACAAAAATTGAATCATTACCTCTTTGTGTGTTGGGCAGCCCCAATACAAAATCCATGCTCAAGTCTATCAATGGGCCTATTGGTACTGTAATGGCATGTACAATCCGATGTTTTGTGCATGTCCCTTAGAAACTTGACATATCCTGCATCTTGAAACATACCTTACCACATCTCTCTTTAGCTTTGGCTAGAAATACTTTTCCTCCACTAATGCTATTGTCTTATTCTTTCCAAAATGACCACCCAAACCACCACTATGCAATTCTCTTAAAATGTTATCCCTCATAGATCCAAATGGGATACATAATTGTTTTCCTTAAACAAATAACCATCTTGCATAAAATAATCCTCAGAAATATTACCCGTCTCTCCTAGTTTTTGACCTCCTTGTTGCTTAACAATCCTCTCGAATTCATGATCAAATTCATTCAAGTCCTTAATACCTTCAAACCCGACCACTTTGCTTACCATAACAGTTAGTAAGGCGACACACCTACTCAAAGCATCAACTACCTGGTTTTGTTTTCTTGATTTATGCTTTAGGACAAATGTGTACCCTTGCAAGAATGAAACCCATTTTTCATGCCTACCATTCTACCTTTTTTTTGTATTCACAAATTTTAAGGTCTGGTGATTTGTATACAAAACGGACCAAGTAATGCCTATTTTTGGCAAGAAAATTTGTCGTGTGGACAAATTGATGGTTATCTTGCCAACGCTCTGGGGACTCTAGGTCCCTCTGCTTGGGTGGTGCAACTCCACTTTATTGTGAATGAACAAAAATGAAAATTTGTTGTTGGCTAGGAGGCCAAGGATCCAACAAGTACACTCCACTGTACCCGCGGCAAATGCTTACAACGAATTGTAAGGGAGGAATTTGCTGAAAGGTGGGGAAGGGGAGTGAGAAATTAGATAGGAGAAATTAACTTTGCAAGTAGAAAATTAGATTCTTGCCAAAGCTAATTAGAAGTTTCACATTCACAAATTATAGGAAAGAAACAACTATGTTTAGAACATCAACAACCAGAGGAAACCATGCACACAAAGTTGCACACATTCATGAGTCATGAAAAGAAGCAATCCCTTTCTTTATTGACATCTTAACAAGTTGTACAATGCTAGAAAATAGGTAGGGAAAGTGGAAGAATAGCTATCTCCTTTGCCTTGCTAAAAATTCTCTCTTGAGTGTACAAAATTGACAACCCTTAAGAATGAGGGTGTCATTACATTATATAGAACTAGAAATGACTCTTCGGCTACCCCCCACATGACCTTTCACTTGTCCTCACAAAATGTGACTCTTGACATTCTTAGGAATGAAATTAAGTTCCCTTTTATATTAATCAAGGGCAACTTATTACAATGTTTGCTAAAGCCACATTTAAATGAATAGGACGAACGTCATGATTGCTCATAACGAAGAATTAGAAAGGGGTAGAGAAGAGGGGAAAGAATGAAGAGAGAAGGGAAGAATGCTCCAAGCATGAGTGGGGATACCTCCGCCTTCGATGAAGATCTTGCCGACGATGATCACAACCTCTGCATGATGCACAGACACCTTGGACCACAGAATGAGTGTTTAGAAACACTGTTCTGATATTTCCCAATGTGAGCTCGGGATGAACACATACAATGCCCACGATGATCCTCCTTGAAACTTGACTGATGAACTCCTTGACTCATTGAACTCATCCTGATCGACTCACTTTGACTCACCCAACTCCACGAGTGATGAAGATGGATCCACCCGCTACACCCTGTGATGCTCTGCCTTGTTCTTGAATACAATTGAACTCACGATGATGTTTCCAGGACCTCTTTAAAGTTCTCGTTCCTCCATTTGACCCATGAAACCATCTTACAACCCCGTGGAGAGCCTAAAAGTGGAAAGATGAGTGAAAATGAAGCCATCTGCAACTTTCGCACTTGGACCGAAAACTGCTATTTTTGGAAACTAGGTCCCAGGAGCTACTATTTTGGGCAGGGTTACTTTTTTGCCTTGTTGTTTGCACTGAGGTGTTTCCTTCACATTCCTTACATGTTCACAGATGTTTTGGGGTCAATTCAAAGCACTTTCTATTTTTAGAAAGTTGTTTTTTTGCTTTTTTGACCCGCATGCCCTAGTTTTCACTTCTTATGATCTTTAGTTTCTTTCTTTTGAAGGTTTTGCCGTTTTAGGAAACTTGCTAAAAATGGCAAGTGCGAACTAGTGACACTTACTATTTTTAGAAGTTGAACATTTGGGCCTCGGTTTGACGAGAAAACTTTGGATTCTTTCTGGGTTTTTGTTTTTAGTCTCGTGTGCAAAATTTTGAGTTCACCCACTTCTGGATTGACGACAAATGATAAAAACGCTCTAGGGCACAAATTTTTAAATGGATGCCATTAAAAATCAGGGATGTCTCTAAGGTTTTTGTTTTAAGCAGCTTCAAGGCGCCTGCGAGAGGAGGATTTGTCCAAAGTTTCACTGAGATTCGACCACCGGTTTGAAAGTTATGAGCAGATCTTCGTTTTTCACCATGAGGGTTTCTGACAACACCCAGGCATGGTTTCAACTGAAAAATCTTTATTTTTTGTGTTGCAGCAGTGGGGAATGATGTAAAATGAGTGAGGGGCACAATGGAAAAGCTTTGGAGGCGGCAACAATGGAGGGAGAAGAAAAAATCTGGCAATGACAGATTTCGTGTGTGTGCGTGTGGGTAGTAGCGAAGAAGTTGGAAGTAGCAATAAAAATGAAAAGTTTGAAAATTTACACAATTTGGGAAGGAGTGCACTTTCTTGTCCCAACCGTCCCAAACGTTTGGGATGGTTGGCGCAAAAACGTGTGCACCCTTTCTATTGGGCCACTTGGCGCGATGTAATTTGCAATTGAGGATGAGAGGGGGCGCTAGAAAAATGACCTTAACAACTTCTGGGGGCACATGGGTGACCAAGAGCTTAAATGGGAGGTGGGGAGTTTTGTGTCCCAACTATCCCAAAGGTTTGGGACATTTGGTGCACAAAAATGTGCCCTCACCTTGGCTTGACAAGTGGCAAAGCGTGATTTGATGATGGAGGGTGCTAAGGAATGGTGCACAGGATTAAATTGGCTTGCTTAGGCTCCATGGAGGTCATATGAGGGTCCAAGGGTCTAAAATGAGGTTGGGCGCAATTTTGTGTCCCATGTGCACCAAAGATTTGGGACATTTGGTGCAAGAAATTGTGCTTTGAGCCTGAGAGTGACATGTGTCCACCCAGAAAATTGGCTAACTCCTAGAGTGTACCTTGGAGAGCAACTTGTCGAAGCCATAACTTGAGTTCTCGGAGGATTTTTCGACGCTTCTTTATATTAGTTTCCATGCAAATGGGCTTCAAGACAATGTTGATGGTCTCATACCTTTTCTCTCACTGTGATCCCCGAAAAATAGGCTTTTTCTCCGTGATCGAAGGTTGTACATGCTGAAAATAGGTTGTGGACATAACTACTTGAGTGTTGTGAAAAAGTGAGATCACCATCCTCTAGGGCTCTGAATTAGCTTTGCGACGATATTTTGTTTGGTTCCTAACTCCTTACGGAGCTCCCAAATTGCTTCCCAAAGCTCAAAAGCTATTTTTGCACTGGGCATTATTCAAGCCTCCAAGACCCACTTTTGCTAAAACTGCTCCAAAACTTCTGAAACTTCCCAGATTCTTCCAAAACCAATTGCACAACATTCTTAGCTCTTTGATACACCTCCATGATGAGTTTGAGTCTTTCGTTCCGCTCTGCGGGGGTGTGTACCAGCCTCAAGAAGACTAGAGAAAAGCCTTTCCTAAAGCTTGTCAAAGAGTTTACCTTGATGAATCTTGTCTTGGGAGTACCTAGGGGCACTTGCTTTCCCTAAATCACCTATGGACATGCTAACACAACATATTGGACTGCACTTAGAGAGGTGGGATAAGACTGACACAAGGATTAGGGTGATAAGGAGGACTCAAAATGAGCTTTGAGCAAAACTTTTGGGGTAGGATATAGTTGTCATGCTTTCAGGTGTGAATTTTTCCCTTGCAAAAACTCATGACAACACCCGTAATGCCTTAGTGCTTGTACAATGGCATAAAATTCAATATCATAAGTAGAATACTTTTTTCGTACCTCATTCAGCTTCTCACTATAATATGATATAGGCCTTCTTGACTTAAAACAACACCAATTCCCACATGTGAAGCATCACAATCAACCTCAAATATTTTGTTAAAATCAGGTAAGGCCAAAACAGTGCATTTGTTACTTTCTTCTTTAATAATTCAAATCTCTCTGTCGCTTCCTTTGTCCATACAAACTTTTTTCCTTTCATGCATTTTGTTATTGGTGCCACAATACTACTAAAGTTTCGATAAACTTTATGTAAAAAGTAGCCAATCCATGGAAGCTTCTTACCTTTGTTACACTCCTTGGGATAGGCCATTCAACAATTGCATTTACCTTTCCTGCATCCATCTTCACACCATCTTTTGAAACTACAAACCCCAAAAATACCAAGTTCTCTGCATAAACTTGCATTTCTTCAAATTTGCATATAACTTTTCTTTCCTTAATACTTGCAACACCATTCTCAAATGCAATACATGATCCTCTTTACTTCTATTGAATATTAATATATCATCAAAATAGACTACCACAAACTTACCATGTAGTCTTGCAGAATTTGATTTATTATCCTCATAGGTGCATTAGATAATCCAAATGGCATTACCAACCACTCATATAGATCATATCCAGTTTTGAACATTGTCTTCCATTCATCCCCTTCCCGGATCCATATTTGATAGTATCACGCCTTCGACCAAATTTTGAATTTTTTAGCTCCTGCAAGCACATCCATCATGTCATCCAAGTGGGGTATAGAAACCTATATTTGATGGTAATTTTATTGATAGCTCTACTATCTGTACACATCCTCCACGTCCCATCTTTCTTGGGAGTCAATAGTGTTGGGGTTGCACATGGGCTCATACTTTCTCGTATAGCTCCTTTCTTCACCAATTCTGATACTTTTCTATTTAATTCTGCATGTAATGTTGGGCTCATCCAATGACACAACTTGATTTGGTAGGGATGATCCTAGAATTAGATCAATGTGATGTTGAATATCCCTCTTGGGTGGAAACCCATCGATAACTCTTCTGGTATTACATCTGAAAATTCTTCTAGTACCTTTGCTGCTTTAGTTGGTATGGGTACCACCTCTGCATCTTCTCTCTTTACCATTAATGCATAGCAAAACCCTGTCATCTTCATCTCTGTGATAAAATCCTTTGTGGACAAACATGCTCTCTGTTTGTTTTTCTTCTTTAAGTGGCATCAAAACCACCTTAACTCCATCTTTCCAAAAGCTATGGGTATTCTTCTCCCATCATGAATTACCTTCTATCAAATTGCCATGGTCTCCCCAATAAAACATGGCATGCATCCATTAGAATGACATCACACCAAATCTCATCCTTATAAGTCTTTCCTATAGAAAAATTAATCAAACATCTCTTATCTACTGTAACTTCATTCCCTTTCTTAAACCATGAGACATGATAGGGAAAATGATGCTTTTCACATTGCAACCCTAACTTATCTACCATTTCTTTGGAAACCATATTTTCACAACTTCCACCATCAATGATAATGTTACATACCTTTCCTCCATATGTGCACCTTGTTCGGAAAATATTGTTCTGCAACCATGACTCACCACCTTGAAAGTGCTCTTTTCTTGGGCGATCATCATTCTTCTCATCATGAGATTCTCTCCCACATCTAGTGCAACTTCTGTGTCTTGTTCTTCAACCTTATCCTCGATCAAATTTACCCTAGGATGATCCTCTAGTCTCCTCTCTTGTGCACGATATTGTGGACATTCAAATGCCCTATGCCCTTCTTCACCACACCTATAACAAACATAAGGTCTACGTGGGCCATCCCATCCTCTTCCACTACCATAATTGTTATTCCCATAGTCTCTACCTCTCTTAATCCCTCTTCCTCTTTGCTGGTTCTAGAAGCCTTCCATGTTATCCTCTTGCCAGTCATAGGATGTTTCTCCTCTTGTGTTATTATACCCACCTCGTCCTCTTATTGGAGATGATTGTCCTCTCTTTGGTCCTTCAAATCTTCTAAAACTAGGTCTAGTCTGCTTTTCTTCTGCCTTTAAAGCTAATTGATAAGCTTCCTCCATGTTATTCTTCCTATGCATGCTTAGTTCATCTTGAATAGAAAATTTCAAACCATTTACATACCTTGCAGCCATTTGCTCTTCTGTCTCATCATGCTCTACTTGAATGGACAACTTGTAAAATTCATCAATATAATCTTGGACACTATAATCCTTCTGCCTCAAATTTTGAAACCTTCTGTATAAGGTTTGAGCATAGTCCACAATCAAAATCTTTTTCTTTAGCTTATTCTCCATTGTGCTCCAGCCTCGATCTTCTCTTTTTCTTTTCGTTGCCTCTCCTTCAAGTGATCCCACCATATCATTGCATGGCCCTTCAACTTTGTGCATGCAAATTTGACCTTCTCTTCTGTCATAGGCTTCCATTCAAAGAACTTCTTCATGCTATTTAACCAATCTATCAATTCCTTTGGTTTTAAACTCCCACCATAGTCGAAACATCTACCTTAATTCCATCATTCCTCCCTTCAAGTGCTTTAATCAACCTTTCTTCAATGGATTGTGGTTGCTCTTCTCCTTCTTCATTATGTGTTTCTTCTTCCTGATCCGAATCTTCTTCTGTATCATCTTTGCCACGCCTTCTCCTTGGATGCTTAATAACTTCTGACAATTACTCTACTTGCCTCTGCGATTGTTGTAGAGTTCTATGCATTTGTGCATAACCTCCTTGACCTCTTGCCATCATATCCTGAACCTATGCTCTCATACCAAATGATGAGGCTGAACAAACAATAAAAAATATTAGGCTAGACAAAAGTTCTTCAATAAACTCCAATAATCCTCCTAATTCTCTAATCTTCCAATTACATTAGATGCCCTCTTATTTGAATTCCAAAGATTCCTAATTAGACTTGACTAGGTTACTTAGTTAATGCAATGTGAACTAGGTTACTTTGCTAGGTTTTTTACTCGAAAGGGTTTTAATCGGTGAAATATTGTCTATTTTGTGTCTTTTTTTAATGCATTGCCAAAATTTCAGTTTAACATAACTCTTCTTTATTTAAGCTTATTGTGCTGAAGGCCAAAACCCCACCATCTCGTATCAAAGCTTGGTTGTGGCTTAGTGAGAGTTGGATTTGACTATGATAAGTGGTCGATTTGGGGAGCTCTGCATTGAAGAATCTTGTGTGTTAGAAAATGATGGGAAACACTATAATAGAGATTGAGAAGTTCAATGGGCAACATTTTGAGTTATGGAAACTCAAGATGGAAGATCTCTTGACGAATAAGATCAATATGTTTTTGTGTGAGAGACAACACCGCAATAATGAAATGAGAAGAGTGGGACAAGGTTGATAGGAAATTTAAAAGCTCATCGGACTTTATTTATTAAATTCAGTTCTATTGAACTTATTCGATAAAAAAACTATGAAGGAACTTTGAGATAACTCAGAATATCGTACTAGGCTAAAGCTTTGGTAAACAAGCTTTTCCTACACAAAAAGTTATCTTATTCATTATCAAATAAACATGGTTGCAATATTTATAGATATTGCACAACCAACACAAGTACTAAAAATAGGAATGACACTAGTCCCAAAACTATATCACAACTATGTCGTAACAAACTATTGACTTAAGTAATATTAAGTACTTATATTAGAGTATTTCAAATGACGAATTAACACACTAAAACTAAACCTAACATTGTGCTTGGCAATCGAACTCTTCATGTCATCTAATCTCTAGTCGGATCATTACAAAGAATGCCCCACTTACCACTCTCTCAAGTGAATGGCTTTCCCTCTAATCGGCTCTCTCTCTATAGGCGGATCTTGTTGAGTCATGTCTATCATTCATTTGAGTTTGGGACCAACGACCATATCTTTGCCGGATGAAGAAATAACTCCTCTAAAAGCGGAAGGTGACAAGGTGATGATGGAGGTGGGTCCCCATCACTACTGTAGTCATATGTGCCAAGAGAAATCATCGAAATGTGCTCATGCTCGAAGTGTCATCAAGTATAGGTGAATCTGGTGAAGAATCTAAAGGAGGGTCAAAGTGAGAGAAGGAATGCATGCATGTGATTGAATTAATCTATAAGCTAATGAAAGGAAACTAACACCAAATAGATTCCTAACTTAGTTAATCAACAACATAAACATCATGATAAAGCTAAAAAGGAAAAGCTTAAATTAGTGCATAAAACATTAAGAACATTAAATGCAAAACCAATCCTTTGATATTTGGATGTGCTTTGTAATTGTAGGTACTCCTTTAGTGAGCCGAACGTAGCTATGTGCGATCAAAGGAAATTCTCCATGGAAGAGGAAGAGATCTCACCAATATGGCTTAATTGCCATGTTTGGTTCTTCTCTTACTACTCTTTGCCAAGTAGAAGATAGAAATGGTTGCTTGATCAATAAGCCTTCCAAGATTGAAATGCTCTTATCATATGCATGTCTTACAAGGACATGGTGTAAATTTGGACAAGGTGTACTAGGTTCTTTATATAGCTTTCTAGTTTTGGAGAAGCTTGCAACCTAGTGAATGTGGGATAAAGGTAAAGTAGAATTAGAAAGGGATAAGTATGATTAGAAGAGATTAATTAGAGATTAGCAACTCATGGGAGTTGGAGGTGATTTAATTAATCAACTAGGATTAATTAATAGGCCAAATTAAGCTTATAGAAGCCATTTGGAGATGATTTAGAAGGAAATTAGTAGAATTTGAAGGGTTTGAAAGGGGATTTAACTAATAAGAAGGTTTATTAGTTAAATACGAGATTGAAAGGCTTAATTAATTAATAATAGTTAATTAATTAATTAAAAGAGGATTATAACTAACGAAGTGTTAATTGACATCTAGGATGGGGGAAGGCTAGTTAATTAATGAAGTGTTGTTAATTGACCGAAATGAAGGGGAATGTTAGCTAATTAAAGGGAATGTTAGCTAATTAGCGGAAATCATTAATTATAATGAAATGATGTGAAAGAGGATAATTGATGCAATTTCAAGATTAAACCGTGTAGTCGATTTAGGTGTCCACAAGGAATATAGCCGAGTGTGATGATCGACTACACCTCTGCAATGATAGTGTCATTGTGCAACTCTTTGACATATACTGAATCTAGAGTGAACTCAACTTGCATGCCTTGACTAAGGTGAGTAATTTGGTAGATTGATAGGAGATTAGTTGATAGTGAGGGAATACTTAGAACATTATTGAATGTTCCTCCACTCACTTCAATAAACCCTCTCCCAAACACCTGTGTAGAATTGTCGTCACTCAACGATAGTGGACATGTCACATGGCTCCAAGGAAGTGAACTCCACATGTGAAGAAGCCATATGATGTGATGCTCTAGAATCAATAACCCATGTAGGAGTTGGTGGTACAACTGCAACTAAGGCTCTCCCCTTTTTCTTCTTTCTTGATTCTTTCTCTTTTCCATTGTCATTTGCCTTGGAGGATTCATGGGTTGATGAAGATGGTTTGATAGACTCAAGAGCACCTATGTTGTTCTTCTCAAGAAGACTCGTGAGGTAGTCAATCTATTTTTTCAAACATTTTCTTTCATCATGTTTGTCTTTGTAATACCCACATTTGATCCACTCTTTCTTGGACTTAACACTAGAAGAGGATGATCTAGAGTTTGATTTTGAGGTGGGTTGATCTTTCTTGCTCTCATGATCCTTCTTGTTATGTTTCTTCTCTTTTGAAGCCTTTTGTATGTCATGCCCTCGCAAGTAGATTGAATCAATTTATCTTGTTCCCAAGTTAAGTCAACAAACTCATCAAAGGAGGGCATTTTCCATTGTGCTCCAAGTGCTCTTTTGGTTGCATGGAAGGTAGAGACAAATAAAATAGTCAAGACCTAGTTTGGCGAGGACAAAAAGAATAAGTTGTGAGTCCTTGTCAATTCCACATTCTTTCAATTGCATTCTCAAAGATTTAAACTTGGTGAAGAAGTCCTGAAGTGTGTCAAAATTGCTAGGGCTAAGACCAATCAACTCATTTTCCAGTTTATGCCCTCTCATTTCATCTTGTTTCCCAAAGAGTTGTTCTAAGGTGTCCCATATTTCCTTGGGTGTTTGGGTAGTAGTTAAATGAAAGCGGAGATCCGGTGACACAGAAAAGGACAAGAAGCCATATGCTTCTTCACACTTGTCAAACCATTTATCTTTCTCATTTTTTTGTTGGTTCAGTTTGCAAACCCATAGTTATTTGGTAGAGCTTCTTGTTTTGCAAAGTGCGAGTGACATGAAATTCTTCCATTCATGATAGTTGAATGGAGTAAGCAAAACAGAATTAGAATCCATTTGTGTGTTTGCAAAAGAAGAGAATGAGTGTGGAAGGAATCACACTATTACCCCTTGAATTAATAGTTTTGGACCCACCCAAATTTGGGCACTTTATAAGTGCGTTTTACAAAAGAAACTGTTCCAATGGAACAAGCATGCAAAAATAGGCACTTTTACAAAAAAGGTACTCGAATCTGAGTTACCTATCAAAAGTTACAAGCCTTTTTTTTGTTGCTAATGAAATTTATTTTAATATTTGCACTAAAAAATAATAAATGCTAGTAGCAAAACTTGGAGAGACCCAATAGATGTTTTCAACCAAAATCAAAGAGGGGTTGGACTTTAGCACTCACGAGTAGGAATCCATGGATTTTAACCCCCATGTGACCAACTGCTAGGGCTTTCTGCAAGTGCAAAACAAGCAACAAGGACAAAACTGCATAGACCAGATCTGCAACAAATATTCAGCCTCCAAAAACAGCCCCGCACATTTTAGATCTGCAACAAGTATGCGACCGGATACACACAAAGGAGAAGTCGCCCTCCACAAAAACAACTCCAAGACAAATCTGTGCAACCTGAAACAAAATGAATCACTGCTCAGAAAGTTTTAGATAAAAACCAGAAAGGGTTTTCCAATGTTGAAAACCGTTGGTACGGAAGCCGAGGCATGCCAAATCACCCTGCAGCAATTTTTAAAAAAAACCTTCAAAACGACTGTCTCGGAATATGGCTGAGTTTTCAGCCGATCGTATGGTATTACCACCTTCTCGATCCAATGACGTTGCTCAATTTGTGTGAAAATGGCCTTGAGTCAAAAGGCTTTCAAACACCTTTGTTAGTTGCCTAGACGAGGATTTCAAATTTTACAACTATATTGAAAACGGGCACACGTTTTCTACAACTAGCTCTGATACCATATTGGAGTAGTCGTAAGGATCACCGATAGAAAACAAGTGCACACATAGTTGCAAAAAAATGAAATAACTAACAAAAGCATGAAAATGCAAAAAAATAACTCAAAGGCAAGATTTCTCCAAATACACTGCTTGGAATTGCTCACAAATGAAGATGTACATAGGAGAGTGAATGTGTAACTCCTCCATGATTAGTGGAATCAGAGCCCAAGATAGAAATGTAACTCACACACTTGACATAGTCAAACTAAGAGTAACTCCCACTTAGCTAACAATGATGGCTAAGTGTAACTCCTGTGACTAACTCTAAGTGTAACTCCTATGACTAGTACACCTAAGCAAACTTACTCATAGAGTGTAGGAATAATCCACATAAATAAATAAAATCCTACACTAACATTGTAAACTGGTTTTAGTTAATGCAATAGAACAAGGTTACTATGCTGGGTTTTTTATCCAAAAAGGTTTCCTAAGTGAAATACCGTGTCTATTTTGTTGTCATTTCTATATGCATTGTTTGGATTTATGTTTCGCAGAACTCTTCTTTGTTTAAGCTTATTGCGCAAGGCCAAAACTCCAAGAAGAAGAAGGGTGCCTTCCAAAACTTCTACCCTAATCTTTTGTACTGTACCCAAAACTCTTTCAAGGAATTTCTTTAAAATTGCCAAACATCTGCTCAAAAAAATAAAAAAATGCAGAATATAGCCAAAGAAGATGTCTGACAACAACAGAGGTGCGAGTACCAATGTGCCCTAATGTTCAATTTACTTCAATATAGAAGAATATCCTTGACGTAGGGCTACAACAACATTAGTTCTTAAAGAATCATTCCAGATATCCTTGCATCGAGAGCCCAAACTGAATACAATATTTTTCCAAGCTCAGTTAACACGATAGATGCCTCTATATATAGCCTTCCTTCTAATTACCCTGTGGTTTGGGTTTCAAAGCCTTAACATACTTAATGCACTTTATCCTGATTAAAGCCATAATTTAACCATTTGGCCCATACAAAAATTAGCCATTGGGCCTATCCTATATAAACATGGGTTACATGTGCCACAAGGCAGCTACTCCATAATGCCGTATATATCATAATATCATATGCTGAGGTACATAACAGATTCTCTACTGACCATTCATAATCAGAAGTGGTTGTATAAATGACATCCTGATGTGCTGGCAACAGTAATAGTTGCAGTAGCCCCTCAATACTGTTACTGTTCACTATCTCAAAGACATTCCCCTGCTGCTGCTTGATTTTTCTTGTCCATGGATAAGTACAAGAGGGAATTTTAAGTGAACACCCATTTCTCACTATTAAAAAAATATACTCCTTCTTTGTCAACCTGATGAGAATCACTACCCCTGGTTTTTCATCACAGAATCAAAGAGACAGAACTTCAATTTAACCCAAAGGCTTAGGGACAAACTTGCCTTTCCAAAAAAGAGTACAGAGCCATTTCAACTAGAGGTTCAGTCAAAGTCTCAAAAGAATCTTTCAATCAAAAAAAGTCTGAAAAGAATCTGTTTTCACTGCATCCCTCTACATTCTGGATGTGTTTTCCCTCTTCAATTTTCTGGCTGTATTTCTTGGAAGTGGCTTTTGCAGTGGAAAGAAAATCCTAGGTGCTTAAATGCAGAAAGTCTTGCTACTTGCGATATAGTCATAGCATCCACGGGACAAAATCTTTGTTCTTGCTCCCAACTACATGATTTTGCTCTACCAAGTTATTATCTCCTAGTGCCAACTATTATGTAACTGGACACTTGTAGTAACAATTCCATTTAACGTGGAAGCTGGGAATCCAACGCCCATGATATGAAAAAATCCGTAGATGCTTAAATAGGACCTTCACCGGGGTGGGAAAGATATTTTTGTGGTGTTACCAAGAGATGGGAACAGGTACACACTATTTTTCGGAAAAAATAGGAGACGTTCCTGGGAGAAGCCCGCTATATATATATATATATATATATATATATATATCTAAGTTTTGGATTTTTCTAGTATACATTGCAAAACAGCTTTAAAAAGATATCAAAGTATAATTTAAAAAATGAGATCAGGGCATGGGAGTTAATCAATTAGGGTTAGATAGTAGTGGAAGGGGTCACTTGGCCTATTTTTAATCATTTTTTTGATTTTGATTTTGATTTTGATTTTCAATAGGAGATTGCAGCTTAAGTCAAGAGATTGCACATGAGACACAAGGAGATTCAAAATGAAGTCTCCTTGTATCAGAGACTTCTTAGTACTAGCCGCTGATACTTGAGATGTGGCTCTTGTTAGCACTGCATTTTCTCCAAGACTTTTAGTGATGTTCTTAGAATGATGAAGTAGCCATAATCTGACCACTTTATCAACCCATGTCCACAACATTTAGCCATCTATCTTTTCTCAACCCAACCTACGGCCCCAATATTTAGCCATCTATCTTTTCTCTATACTTTTGCATCCCAAGGGGACCCCTTGTTAACATATTCCCCACATTAAAAGTTTTTTTCTTATTGAAACATTCACTCCTTGGTTCAATTTGTATTTTTACGCGAGGGGGAGGCTTTTCCCACACAAACAATTATTCTATGTTTTTCAAAATTATTCTAATTGGGCGATTTCATTGAAAAATTGTGTATGATGCTAGAAATGTCTTCTCTAATGGTTAGATCACAGGCACGACTAAAATTCATTGAGGATGAAGTCTATGTCATACATTCTTACACACCAAACAAAGCTGCTTCTAAAGTGTCATTTGGATGTGGTCGAATGTTGTAGAGTGCAACTATGTGCTCTAATTATTATTGGTTGAAAAGATTCGAGCTTGTGGAAAAATTTCAATGGCATCCTTGATAAGTTTTGGGGCTATCGGCTCCATAAGGTGTCTTTATTGCTGAAAATCGTATCTCCTATTGTTCTTTCTTGCTTTTGAATTGACGCATTGTGTGACAAATTGAGCAAGCATATGTGGTACAGTGATCATTGCTGATACAAAGTGTTTTTTATCGCAGATACAACAGAAGCTATGCCAAACTTGTTTATAAAATGTGGCATTCTCTTGCCATTGTGACGGACAATGCCAACGAGATCACACCAATATAGCATGGTGGAGAAGCACAGAGATAAGATCATTGTGGTTTTATCTTATAAAGTCAATCTTAACTTGCGATTGAACAATCCATGCATGCTACCCCTAAGTTGTTGGTATGGGTAGGGGCACATCGGCACGTGGATTGTTTTGGTCCCAACGTGAGTATGGCTGGACCAAACAAATATAAAATATTAAAAATATATCTAAATAAACAAAATTAACCAAATAATGTGCAGAGCAAACAAAATTTGTTAAACAGCCACAAAATAGATGAAAACATTACAAATAGCTTAATGCCAAATGTCACGATATAAATCCCAATAGATCACTTTTCAGTAATCGAACTTAGAACAACAAATACATGGTGCAAATGTATCATTAAAAATCAAAATATACCAGCATATTGCTCTTCATGGAGAGCATTAAATTCATTATGTGGTTCATTAGAACCACAATTACTAGTAGTGCCACTCCCACTAGCTGCACTATCCAGGTCTTGCAAATAACTCTTGAGCTCTGTGTCTAGTAATAAAGGTGCGCAATGGATGAATCCAAGTCGGGATGCTCTGGCTCTTCATCCCAATCCTTCGTTGGCCCATGCTTGTTCATAGCCTGCTTATGTGATATAAGATGCAAGTTCAAATGCATATAGACCAGCATATAGACCAACTCCTCCGCCTTTTTGCTGCCAACTTGTTGCACTTAACTAAGTGGATAAAGGCCCATGTGCTCAAGTTCTTCTCAGCTGAAGGGGACCCTCAACCTATTGAGGCAGAGTCGATGCAAAAGTAAAATCTCAAAAACTAAATAGGAAGGAGTGATGGAGAACATAGCATAACTGCACGCTGTAAGGAAAAGTGAAACTGCAGTGCAGCAGGCCAGCAAGAAGCAAAAATGTGCGGCGAGTTCAAAAGAATAAGAGCGAAAAACTGAGAGGAAATAGGAAAACCCACTAAAATCAAGTTGAAATAAGAGGCTTGAAATTGAGAGCTCAAATGGAGGATAAAGAGTTAAGGAATATGAAATTGGAGAGGAGGCAGATGGAGAAGACTGTAGGGATTGAGTATTTGAGGACTACAAAATGCCTAAAGCTATCCAAAGCAGTAGAAGCGGAATTAGGAATCAAGTTGAGTAATGATGGGAGGACCACAAAATG
Source organism: Taxus wallichiana var. yunnanensis (assembly GCA_018340775.1). Lineage (NCBI taxonomy): Eukaryota > Viridiplantae > Streptophyta > Pinopsida > Cupressales > Taxaceae > Taxus > Taxus wallichiana. Next base: position 548,411,281 of record CM031241.1, read on the forward strand.
TTTAAAGCTATCTAAAGCAATAGCAGAGGAATTAGGAATTAATTTGAGTAATGATGCCCTTTAGAATACAACTTTTAGTGAACTTTTAGTGGCACATGAGGATTTTTGTTTAGAAATTCCAGATTTGATAAAGGCAGACAGGGAACAATGGGAACATACCTGTCTGGATGAGGATGAAAGCTTGGTATGGTATGTAGGGGTTAGGGAAGCAAATCCAAGTGAAAGAAAATTGCCTTAGACGAGGAAACCAATTTTTCAAGTGGCTGGGAAAATCCTGATACTAAACATTCTAGACTACTTGATGCATAAAATGTTCTAGGATTATTCAGACATGGCACTTATTGGTCGATTCATTGGTGCATTGCCAAGTATAGTCTCTCTCAAACAGTGGATGGGCTTGAATTGGAAATTTTATGCTAGGTGTGATATTCGATTCTTTGTGAATGATTTTTTCCAAGCAAATTTCAAATAAAAATGAGGATAGAAACAAAATTTTCAAGGAAGGACCATGTTTCTTTAAAAATGCAGGTCAGTTTCTTAGATATTGGATAACAAACTTTAATTCATTGGAGGATTAATTAATGAGGTGCCCATATGGGTCATCTTATACAAACTACTGCCAAAATACTGGGATGAAGAGGTGTTGGAGAGAATAGGAGTATTTGGTAAGCCTATTTGCTTGTTTGATGCATCTAAAACTAAAGATTTAAGTACTTATGCTAGAATTTATATGATATTCTATTCGGCTAAACCAATTCTGGAAGCTATTAGAATTTTCTTTACCTCTCAAACATGGAGGAAAGACATAGATTATGAATGGCTGCTGCTTAGATTTTATCATTCTAAGGTTGTTGGGCATGTAAGAAAGGAATGTCCGGCGCTGAAAACCCGAAATTATAAGGGAAAAATGACTGAATGGATAAAACCTTTGGCAGTAGGCAATACCCTGATGTGAATCTTGGTGAAAGACAATTTTAGGGGCCCTTTACCAAGGGAGAGGGGACTTGGTTGGGAATGGAAATCTGACAGTCTTAAGGAAAATTTTTGGAGAAAGAAGGAACTCCTAGAGGCTAAAGTAGTTCTCCTAGAAAATACAGGGATATCCATGGAAAGCACATAAGAGGACAAGGAGAACCTTCCACCAATTGATTGGAAGGGATTGGATACTATTCTTTCAGATCAGATCCTTGAAGACATCCTAAATATAGGAAAACAAATAGAAGGATCCAAAAAGCAAAGGAAATTTGGGGGACAGAAGAAACAAAGGGTGATCAAATAGTCCCTCAGGCTTCAAGGATCTGTGGCAGCCAAGACACAACCGTCCACATGCTCAGTTGGTACAAGAGGAAGGAAAACAAAAAAAAAAGATAAGATGCCTTCGAACTCTGAAGGTAACCTCTTGAAAGCATGAATGTGGTCTCCCAAGGGCATGGAGAACCATCTGATACTACATCTGAACCATTGCAACCATGCACTACTATCCAGAACCATCTGAAACTAAATCTAAACCATATAAACCTTGTAGAATCTCTGAATCTGTCTAGGAGTGATGTGCCCTGATTGAAACTTTCTGGAGGAATAAGTCCATTGTATGCCCCCACTTTGAGATGAGGGAATGTGCCTGCAATTAGTCATCTCAAAAGAAAGAGTTAAACGCACCCGTTATAAATTTTATTTAAAAATAAAGCAACGGCTAAGATAACCTCATAAAACATGTATACAAACATTGTAGGATATGTTAGCATAGAAACAATTTGATCATTGTAAACACATGTAACATGTAAGCCAAGTCATGAACATAAATGAGTGTAAATAGCTTATAAGATATCATCGTGAAAGCATAATTGGAGATGTAGACAAGTAACAAACAAGATATAGCAATGAAGTACTAGTAGCAACACAAATATGGTTCATGGCACCAATATAGCACACTAGATGGTCAAGCACAAGCATAGCCACGCAGTAAGAAAACATAGTGAAAATAAATACCAAACATTATGATCAAGAAGCACATAAACAAACATGACACGACACTGACATGACTTGGACAAGAGGATCTTTGAACACAATGACACTTGAGATGACACATGCAATCATAAGCACAAAAGCAATATGGACAAGCCTGGAGCAACTAGTGTGAATAAACATCAGTAGAAGCGCAAAGAAAACAATTTAAGCACATGTGAACAAAGCCTTGTCATCATCATGTATAGCAAAGTACAATATTCATGTAATGTAATTGTTAAGTGATATAAGCAAGGGCAAGACATCTATAAGCAATCTAAGTGGCCCAATATGACCAATGGACTAGTACTAGCATACCTATCTTAGAAAATCTATGTAAAAGACGCCGAGAGGTATCATTCTCAAGGCGCCTATTCCACTTATTTGTGGAATCAAATATAGTGTATAAGTTTATTTATTATGAAAGAATTTACTAAGAAATAAAATATATAAAATTAATATATATATTAAGAAATAATACAAATTAATATATATATATATATATATATATATATATCTTTCTTTAAAACAAATATAATAACAAAAGTTGAGCAGCTCATAATTTATTAAATTAAAAATTTAGCTGAGAATGGATAAAGAGAGGGTTTCATGCAGAGGAAGAGTGAAAGTGACAAATCTTGCAGAGACATAAGTGGGATAGTAGGTAAGGGCAATTCAATGTTTTAATCAATACAACTACTCGAAATAAATGATAAAGAGTAGGAAAAATGGAGTGGTGGCCGACAATGGTGCTGCAAAGGTTGCAGTGCACGTAGCAAGTGCTTAGAAGCAGAAAACACGAAATCCATACAGTTAAACACCCACCCGAATGAGGCGCCTCCTAATCCTAAACCTTCTCCTTCGTCCCCTGCATACAACAAACAAACAGTAGCAGGTCGTAGTTTCCTCGCAGAGGCAAATGAACCCGCTTTACATTTAGACATCCAAATCATTCAATTTGTATATAGTAGAATGAAGAGCTAATCCGGTTATTGAGTTATCTTTGTGTGTAGGGTTGTTTTAGCCCTTTTATAGATATTGGAGTGATGAGCGGGGCTGTTCTGTTCATACGCAAGCACCTGGACATAAATGACATGCAGGCACAGATCCTGATCGGCTCGCTGAATTTAATTTGCCTGCTGGATGCTGCTCTGGCCGGAAAAACTTCAGACTTGGTGGGAAGACAACGGACCATGGCTCTGGCGGCCGTGATATTTTTCATAGGTGCACTTGTAATGTCACTGGCTCCTTCCTACGCCTGGCTCATGCTAGGCAGATTAATCACCGACATGGGAGTCGGATACGCCCTGGTCTTCGCTCCCGTCTACACTATCGAGGTCACTCCAGCTTCCACCCGGGGACCCTCACTTGTTTCCCAGAGATTTTCATCAACACTAGAATACTGTTTGGCTACATTGCAAACTATGCCTTCCTTTTGATGTTGGCCCAAAAAATGAACCACTCATACCATTATAGCCTTGGCAGCCACTGTAGGAACGTCTCTTGGCGTAATAAAAAGGTAGAATCTGAAACACGTGTAGGATATCCCTAATGTAGGCATGCTCCTGATGTAGAAAGGTTGCTCCCGGGTATGAGAAAATAAAGTTGCAAAGCCTCTATATGTTCATGTCCATATGTACCCTATATGTCATGCATCTAAACTCAAGTATACTGTGGAAAACATGTGGGTAAAGAAAGAATATGTAAATCACCATGTAATACGACAAGAAACACTGTATGTAAATATGTACTACAAAAACAAGTGGTGCATAAGTCCTGGTTGTGTATTTTTGAATATTTTAGTAAAAGACTATGGTTGATTAAGCATAAGATAAGGGTCAACTAGGCACAAGACAAGGATCAATCAAATAACAAACGGCCAGGGGCTGCGGTTGTGAAACAAAAGATTGGGGAGGGTTTTGAATGATCTACATCTTCCCTCAGAACTTAGTTTGCACTAGAATTAGGGTACATTGGACAATATATATGTGCATGTCATCATCGGTTAGTTGTAAATAGATGAAATGGGGTAAGCAGGCAAGGGCCAGTGACACATACCAATCAAGTCACAACCAAGGGGCCTGAAGAATGATATGAAACTCATCAATGTCGAGTCAAACTAGAAGAATTAGGAAAATGGCAATCAACTCTAGGGAGGATGACTAAGCAATCAAACAAGCAATTATGTACAATACTCTCTGCAGTCGAGCTATCATGTGATTAAGTGAATTCAACTCAAGTGTAACATCGATGAAATGCATGATATTCATGGGCTTCTTAAAGGGTTTTCCTTAAATTGCAGCGAGGCGATAGACCATTATATCATGTTATTTTTTAATAACAACGGGACCTAGCCAAGTTGGTTCTAATTTTCCCTTGTTTTCCTGTCAACATTTTTATTCTTTTGATTTTCCTTAACCCGCGAGTTACTGATATTGAATTTTCTTGTAAGAATTTTTTTATTACATGCTTTCTTGAGGTGTTTTCGTTAGAATCTCAAGTGCTTGATGGTGCGAATATGTGTTGCATCTAGCATTTCTAGTTGATGTAATCATTTCTCACTATACTCATTTTCTTTGATATATCCTTAAGAGACCCATGAAGATACAATATTTCAAGCTCTAGAGGTAATACCACTTCTGCACCATGCACTAAATTAGAATCATTAGATTGTCTCTTCTGTCCAAAGAGTCCCCCATTCTTGCTGTTCTAAAAGTGGGGAAGAACTTATAAAAGACATTCTTTTTGGATAGTTAATAATGGTCAAATTGCCAACTTCTGGACTGACTCTTGGGATGGGCATCTACCTCTCATCACTCAGCACCCAGAATTAAAGACAACCATGGATGCGTTGCATGAAAAAGGATGGATTAAGGTTGCCAACTATTGTAAGCATTCTAATCATCCCTGGGAGCTTGGGCAGTGTTGGATTCCCACTCTAGATTGGCCAATTCCACTTGGGAGGAGCAACAACATCGGCTGGACAGTATCCTTTACGCCCGTCCTCTTTCAAATTCTCCTTAGTCTGATTCCTTAGCTTGGGGGACAAGCTCTACAAGCACTTACACATTCTCTTCAGGATATGATTCTTTATGTCGGATGGTCTCTCACCCTCTTAAGGACATCTTTCGCCATGTATGGCAGCCTGCTTTATGGCCCAAGGTGAGCTTCTTTGTGTGGTTGGTTTTAAGGAGAAGAATCTTAACAGGAGACAGACTCATGAGACACGGATTTTATGGTCCTTTTAGATGTGCTTTGTGCTTGGGTAATGAGGAATCCATTACTCATCTGTTTTTTCAATGCCCGCTTACGGTCCACTTATGGCAGCATTTATCCAATTTGTTTGAGCTCCTTGGGTTGATTTCAGTCGTTAGAGCAGCTGATTAGAGAATGGAGTAACCACTTGACCAAGGGACAAAACCTTTTACCAGCTATGTGGTCTGGTATCACCCTTCTACTCTGGAACACATGGAAGGAAAGAAACAAAGAATTTTCCAACAGGACAACAGGGATAGTACTTATGTTTGGGAAAAGATAAAAAATGAATGTAGCAGAATCTCTCAAGCATAAGATCTGTATACCTCAAATTCTTTCGAAGGAATGGGATCACTTGTGTAAAAAGCTTTCTTAACAACCCAAGACTTCAACAATGGCTGCCTTCAGACCAAAAAAGAAAAATCAGCTGGATAGACAATGGACACCTCCAATTGGGTATGGTAAGCTGAATACTGATGGAGCTTCAAGGGGCAATCTGGGTCAGGCTAGTATGGGAGGAATAGCTAGGTCTTCTGATAGGTCTGTAGCCTTCTTTTTGAAAAATTGGGATATACAACGAACAACTTAGCTGAGATAAAAGCTATCTATAAAGGAACGCAAAAGGCATTGAAAACTGGATGGCAAAAACTTCAGGTTAAATATAATTCCATGATTATTGTTTGATTGCTATCCTCTCTTGATGAAGATCACACCAAACACTGACAAATAACATAGATTCCACTTCATACATGTTCCCAAAGAATTTAATAAAATGGTTGATGTGTTAGCCAATGGCTCTTGACAACCAGAACCTCCTCTGTTATGGTCTCCCTCCTCTGTGGTGGTCGACTATGCCAAGCTTGGAAACTATTAGTCCAATCCTGAGCATTATAAAGGAAACCAAACATATCAGAAATCATTAAGGATAGTCTAATTTTATAATAGCTCTCATATCTTCCTGATCTCGTTGAGGCCACCAAAGAGGAGGATCACCATAGCAACTTATATCATGATTGTCCAGAGCCCAATTTGCCAATGCATCTACCACTTGATTTCTCTGTTATGGCTCTTGACAACTAGAACCTTCTCTGTTATGGTCTCCTTCCTCTGTGGTGGTCGACCAAGCTTCAAGCTGATCTGAGAAAGATTCTAGATTCTGATTTGCATTAATGATTGCTAATATGTATCCTTTTTTGTGTACTGCCCAAGCTTGGACTAATAGCTTTCATGCCTGGCACAATAGAATATGTATACTTTGATTTCTCTATAATAATGGGGTGTTTTTAAAAAATAAACATTATAGAGAGTAGCTCCCAATAGGTGTTCAAACACTTGTATGATATGCTCATAAAACATATATGATTTGATTGTTCCTATCTTTGCCATGTTTTGCTTAAGATATTCACAAATATTTTATTTGGAATTTCGGCTTGTCCATTCCCTCGAGGGTAACATGGAATCAAAAACGTATATTGCATCTTATACGTAGCACAAAATTTCTTATTTTTCTTATTTTTGAAGGATGATCCATTGTTTGTAATGCTAACAAAAGGGAGTCCAAATTAAGAGATGATGTGAGTCATTAAGACCCTACAAATGTCTTTACTAGTGGTAGATTTTAAAGGAACGAGCTAAATCCATTTTGTAAAATATTTTATAGTTGTAATAATAAATTTGTGATCTTTGGATGAGAGAGTTTATTTTTCCCACTATGTCGAATCCCTAAATAGAGAATGACGATGGTGACAATAGGTTGCAATTCTCGAGATGACGTGTGTGCTAGATTGCTATGACTTTGACATTGTGTGCAAACCTTTGTGTATTTATGGCGTTCGTGCTCCATTGTAGGCCAATAATAACCTATTCGTAAAAGCTTATATGACATAACTTTGCCACTAAAGCGTCCACATTCGCTATCATGGACTTGTTGCGGTGCAAGTTTAGTATCACCATGAATAAGGCATCTAAGTAAATAGCCATTGAATGTACTCTTGAAAAGAGCATCTCCAATAATAACATATCTAATAACATCTTGTTGTAATTTTATTTTGTCATTTTTGGAAAAAAATTGCAGGAGTAAATTCATTTGACAAGAAGTTGTAACTTGTGTACTACTTTGGTTCATTTTTGTTAACTATAATAGCAAATATATCTAGGCCATCCAAATATGATGATGTAATGGGTGTTTGTTGTAACCTTCAAATAATCATCATAACATGATCATCTGCAATATCAATAGGCACTAGGAGGCTGCACTAGCCATCACACCTGTTTGACAATTACTTTTTAAGAATGTTGTTAATCTTGAAGTCATCAAAGTAGGCATTCAAACTTAGGACAAGATCTCGGTATGGAATAATTGATCTTCTTTAGTTTGGTATACACGTGTGACTTGATTAACCACAAGTTGAGAATCCTTGTGTACTTTGATAGGTTTAATCTTTAAAGTACGTGTGACATATAATCCTTGAATCATAGCCCCATACTCCGCAATATTGTTTGTACATGAAATACCTAAGTGGTATGCAAGTTGCATAGTCTTTCCCTTGAGGAGTTACTAATACGATCTCAATCCCAACGAGTGAAGTGCATTTGTATCCATCAAAATACACAGTTCAAGTTTTGTTGATGCTAACACATGCCACAAAGTAATCTTGAGAAGCATTGTTTATTGGCTCACGATCTACTATAGGAGCTGCTGCTAGTTAATCAACAATGACTTGTATTTTGTAGATTTTTGATTACAAATTTAAGATCAAATTCCATAAGAAACATGATCCATTTAGTTATGCATCCTGGACGGATAAGATTTCGACATAATGTATTTAAACAGATTTATCTTTGTAATAACATGTGCCGCAGTATTGAGCATGTCATGCCTAAGCTTCTGCGTTGCAAAGATAATAGCTAGGCATAACTTCTCCATTGACTTGTAATTTTTCTCATATTTGTTTAAATTCTACCCGCCTATGCCTATATAGAGAGGGGAGGGGGCCCTCTCCGCCTAGATAGGAAGGCGATTAATGTAATAAATAGCACTCTCTATATGCTCATCGCCATTTTGAGCTAGCAATTTTCCCAATGCATGCCTTGTGGTGGATATATTTAGTAGTAATGGCCTATCGTGCATGAGAGGCATCATGATAGATGGATTGGCTAGATATTCTTGATGCCATTAAAAACTTTTTGACATTGTTCATCCCATTCAAATTTAGTGTCTTTTTGTAGTAAACATGTGAAAGGTTGGGTCTTATCAGAAACCGAGAAAAAATGTGGAATGACTTGTCTTTTTCCTTGTAAACTCCTCAATTATATCAATACCTTAGGTGGGGGCATATCAACAATAGATTGTACATTTTCGTGGATCAACTTCAATGCCACACTAGGATAATGATGTAACCCAACAATTTCTCGACGTTACCTTTGAACACATTTTTCTGGATTCAAACATACATTGTATTTTTGTAATTGCTCGATCATCTTTCGCAAATATTTTGCATGATCTTATCAGTATTTAGATTTTGCTTATAAGTCATCGGCATAATATTCCATGATCTTGTGTATGTAATAATGAAATATGTGTCATGGCCCTTTGATAATTGGCTCCAACGCTTTTTAGTCCGAAATGCATGACAACATAGCAATATGTTTCCCATGGTATTATGAAAGATGTTATATACCGGTCATCGATTGATCTTGATTTGATTACAACCAGAAAACCCAACCATGAAGGAGAGCATTTCATACCTAGCTGTAGTATTAACAATCATATCAATGTTAGGCAATGGGAAGTCATCCTTGGGACAAGCTTTGTTCAGATATCTGAAGCTCGTATATATCCTAATGCCCCCATTTGGTTTTTAGTGATTGAGACAATGTTAAAAATCCAAAGCTGAATAATCATTAGGTTTTTATGAACTCACCTCTAGTAGTGTTTGGATTTGCTCTTTAACTAATATAGCTACTTTAGGATTCGTATCTCTGATTTTTTATTTAACTGGTTTGGCATCAGGGTGGACAACAAGAATATGAAGTGCAATGGAGGGGTTGATACTCGGCATATCAGTGCAAGACGAAGCAAAGATGTAATATCCCAATTCTAATATCAATAGAAAATATGCAAACAACCAACTCTTCAATGCATCAATCGACTGAATACAACAAACTATTTATACCGGTTGAGTAAATGACTCAATAAACCCGAGGGTAAGGGTTTAATGGCCTTAACTCATCTACTAAAATTCCACAATCTTATGAATATAGACTGCTGTAATAGAAATCTGATCGCAGTATTCTCCTAAATGCAAACAAGGCAAACCACTCTTTATCATGCAAAAACCTCAACCGAAATGTGCTCAGATATCAAGGTATGTTTACTTAGTCAAGCCACATATGGATCATTGCTAGAATGCTTCAAGGTCACCTTAATAATATGCAAACACAGTTCATCAAGACTGTGACATATCAGCCATTAGAAAGAGCACTCAATCCAAAAGGAATCACTGCCAAGTGAGAGATAAAGCATGCACACAACTCAGATTAACTTCCTCATATATTTCGCTCCCATAAGACTTCTATTCATCGTTAAATCATGTATTCAACCCAGCCGCTACACTCAGACCATTAGAGACACTCAATATGCATGGAAATCGATGCTAAAATCAGTGCTTGCACACCATAATGGTGACGCTAGGCTTATGCAAACAGTACTAACAGTTCGTGGATCAAATGAAGCTTAAATATGCACTAAAACATTCATCATTTACCCCCAAATGAAGTCGCTGGCTTTAAGGAAAGAACAGCAGTTTATTTCAAACCCAAAATCAGACCCTAACACATCAAATGAAGTTGCTGTAGCTAGTAAACTAAGATCAGCCAATTCGCTGGGCATTTAGCACACCAAACATGCATTGGAGTATTCAAAGCACTGTCAAAGAGGTCGCTGAAATTAGAGGACAACCAGCTGGTCGATTTCATTAAAAATGCATTTAACTCAGCCATATAAAAGTCGCTGTAACAAGGGCACAATAACCTGCAAAAATCTGATCAATCCACACCAAGTAATGCATGCAAAACAGTCCACAAAATACCATAAAGAAGTCGCTAGGGTTTAGAGAACCAAACACCCAAATCGATTTGCAAAAACACTTACAAACCCGCTGCTACAGTGACGCTACAGTGACGTCGCTACAGTAAAAGGACAGATTTCACTTGCAAATTAAATCAAATGCTTGCCAAAGCCAAAAACATGGATCTAGCAAATAATCACTTCAATTGATTCCCAATAACCAGCTTGAAACAATCTCCCACGCAAGAGAGAGAGAGAGAAAGCATCAATGGGCATGCATCCCAACTCCAAGCATGGAGTATCAAAATAAGTTCATCATAGCATAATAATAATAATGACCTAGCACTCCTTTTATAAGCAAGGAGGCACAAAATTCGAAAACCCTAGGAGAGGGAAAACATTAAATAAAAGTAGTTTGTTTTCCCTAGGTGTGGCGTCCCCTTTGCAAAAGGGTGATTTTATCAATGAAAGCCACCTAACTTTTTATTTAATTAATTCCCCATTTAATTTTATATATTTTGGGAATTAAATTAAATAACTTTTATAAAATAATTAAATAATTATTGCTCCAGGCAATAATATTTAATTATTTAATAAAAATGTTCCCCTTGCACATCCCGAAGCCCACGGGGACGTATAGGCTAAGGGTCTTCAGAAATGGGGACATTACAAAAGAGTTTTGAGAAATCACGTAGGACTTCCCTAAATGCCTTGTCATCCTCAACCTTCATCAACATGCTAACAAGAACAGTTATAAGATCTTTGGTTATAGCGTAATTGTATTCCATTGTTTCTTCATTCAGCACTGCCGAAGGATTCTCAATGTATGGCACATTAGGTTGTGTATTTGGCCCATCTAGTTGGATATCTTCATCTAGGATTGAGGGATCTTTTTCTCCGAAGTATGCACAATTATCCATGTTAGCTGGAAACCTTTTCTTGTGATGAAAGGAAGGGAGATCCTCATAGGCCCTTGGGCATTCAAGGAGAGATTCATCGTTGAAAAATTGGTTAAGTTTCCAAATTTGAGGGGTAATTGTGTCATCAATTAGTTCTCGATGCATGCAATCTAAAGATTTGACACGATTAACTTCTTGCTCATGATTCGGGTTAGACTTGAGCAAGTGTATATAGATGCATTCTTGGTAGTAGACTCACTATTATGTGCATTGAGATATCTATGATTTACTTTGAGAGGGACCTCATGTATTTAGTTTTATCTTTGTATCAAAGTCCTTGTTTAAATTTATAAATAGCTGGGAGCATTGGTTCATGGATGCCTTGCTTATGCCTACCCAATCCTGGTCCTTTATATCCCATTTTTATGCACGTATTTCAGTACAAACCTTTATTGCTGGAGAGTAGTTGAGGAATACCAAGAGGTTGTGTTGATAGAATGATACCACACTTGGCTATTGGGGGCTCCTTACCTTTATCATTAGTATATGATGGCTTGTTTGGCACAAATGATGAATTAGGTTTTTGTACACTTGGGGAGTGCAATACAATTGATCAATGCAAGAGTTGTCATAAGATTCCGCAATAGAGACAGAAGTTGATTTTAGCATAAGAAATTGTTGATTTATACGATCATTATGAATGTACTTAGCCTCATTGGTTTTGCTACTTTCCCCAATTTCATAAGTGTGTATGCATTCCATGGGTATGACTTGCATGGACTTTTTCCGCAGGACGAATGTGTATGTTACTCTCATGAGCATATTTGACACATCTCTGAAACATAGAAGTAACTGCTTCCATGGCACGAATCCAATGTCTACTAAATAAAAGTTTGTAATTTAAATCATTAGAGGCATCTCTTGACATCTTCCTATTCACCAAAATATTGTAGTTAATTTACATACAATGGCAGAACTCAATTAAAAACTTACCCTGATTCAGATTCTAGAAGTATGTACAATTAAGTACAACAATATGAACTTAAAGTAGAGAGAAAATGCAAATCAATGAAAAGACCCAATTTGATTCTCTCTAAAGGATGGCTGCACACTAGAAACAAAGACTAGAATCATGTAATTTGCATACCTTGAAACTTTGCCTGGGATAGTACTGGCGGGCAGGGACAGTAATGGTGATTAATACCTTCTGGGGCTGCTAGTAGTGTCTTGAGCTAATATGTACCGTGTACAACTTTTGGACTATGTTTGCCTTTCTTTGTACTTTAGGGTTCTGTTTCCAGAATCTCGTGATCCGATGTGGCGAAGAAGAATTGGCCTCTCCTTTGTTCAAGATCCTAGTAAAACTCTAACAAGACATGATAAAATGTCCTAGTCTATTGGCCCGGATTGGCCTCTCACCCTGTGATGTGAGAGCATTGCACTACATATCTAGAAAAATCTAGCGTGGTTGAATCAAGGTAGATGTAGTTCTCACAGAAGGAATGAAGAGGTTTATACCTTGATCTTATTTGAAATGCAATTACGAAAACAATATGCAACTTAGAAGGATCCTTCATTGGATTTTGACACTTGGCAACATGTGCCTTTGAACCCTTGCACATCAGATTTGGCTTGTGGACTGCTCTAGGGGTGCTCTTGGAAGCTATTGTGTAGGCCTCTAGATAATTGTCTCCAAGCTGGCGAAGGATATACTAGGATGTTATAGGATGATAATGATCTTGAGGGTCATCTGTATATATAGGTGACTCTTCGTCAATTTCCCACACAAGACAACCCAAGAATCAAGCCTAGGATGAAAGTGCCCATGTTTGAAAATGATCGTTACCAGTGGGGTCAGACACTGGTGGATGGTACTATCCGAGATCATTGACTGTGTCGTGAGGGTTAGAAATAAGGGATATGTGAATGGAGAATTGTATTCATAATATTAATGATGTTCTTGTGTAGCCTGAAAATAATTTGAATGAATAGAACTGGAAGATAAGAGTTGACCAAGACAATGGAAGGGTAATCAAAAGGGGAACAATGTGCTAAAAGTGTCAATAGTCCACCTGTTAAAGGGTGCTGAAACTGACGTTACCAAGTGCCTCAGCCCAAGTTTAGGGTATTACAGGTGCATTGCCTCTTTTGAAGAATATGGTGGATGGGCTGCTTAAAATTGAGCATATTGGAGTGTAAAAGAGATGTGCAATCGGGAATCACTCCAAAGCTCCCTTTCCTACCAGTGAGCATATATCAAGTGAGGTCCTTGAATTGATCCGTTCATATGTATGTAGACCTATGCTCCCTGCCTACTTGATAAGTAGTCCCTACTATGCCTTTTATTTGTAATTCTTCGCAAAAATCTTGGATTTACTTTATTAAGACTAAAGATCAAGTTTTGAGTATGATGATAGAGTTCGAGGCCTTGGTGGAGAACCAAACATGTCAGAAGGTTAAGAACCTCAGATCCGACAATGGAGGACTCTGGAGAGTACACCTCTAATGAGTTTTAACTAACCACAAAGAGGTGGGGATTAAGAAAGAACTCATGATTCCTTACAATCCCTAATAGAATGACATGGTTGAGAGAAATATTTTCCATTATTGAAAATGCAAAAGCCTCGAATCATGATAAGTATTGGCCCACATGTCTTGGGGATGAAGCATATAAGTCTGCTGTCTACATCTTCAACAGGTGCTTCCATAGAGTATTAAAAGTCAAAACACCAGAGGCTTATAAGGTGAAAAGCCAAAGGTATTTGATTTGAGTTTTTGGTTCTCCTGTTTACATACATGTACCTATAGATAAAAGCATACAGATGTAGCTTTCAAGTGTCAAGGGCTTCTTTGTGGGGTAATGTGAGACATCTAAGGCCTACCAGATCCATATTCCTAGGCAGAGGCAGACAATGGTCATTAGGGATGTAAAATTTATTGAGTAGAGGTAGACCTCAAGTTCTTAGGAGCCTCCTATAGTGTTCGGAGAGGCTGAGACATCTGCTATATCAAATTCAGATAAAAAATCAGATCCTGATCTGATTGATTCCATCCAAGGACAGGTCTTACCACCTCCTAGTTTATCCCAAAAGCTGAGATAACTTTCGCAAGTTTAATAGGATGCTGAACCATCTTTATTTTTGATGCAAATTGTTCATCATAAAAATAATGTCTGGGAGATTGTACCAAGACCAAAGGGGAAATCAGATATTGATTCTTGATGGTTGTTCAAGATAAAGCATAAACGGAAGCATCGAGAAGTACAAAGCTAATAATGTAGCCGAGGGCTATCTTAGGAAGAGGGAGTGAAGTACAATGAGACATTCCCCCCTAGAGAAAGGTATACCACTAGCAAAACTATCATGCCCATGGATGCTTGATTAGTTGGGATTTAAATCAGATGGATGTAAAACCAACCTTCTTGAATGGTGTTACTGTAGAAGAAATTGATCTTAATCAACCTAAGGGTTTTGAGATCCATGATGATGATACTCACTCATGCAGCTTAAAGAATGCCTTGTATAGCCTAAAGCGAGCCCCACAAGCTTGGTATGCTCACATTGATCATAAATTGCAGAATTCGGAATTTTCTAGAACTTTAGCAGATTCAAATCTGTATTTCATTCTTGGTAAATCTGATATTCTAGTTTTAGTAGTTTTATGTTGTGATTTTATTCTTATTCACAGCCTTTGCACAGGGAAGCAACTAGTTCGACACACTTTATTGTTCATCTCTAAAGGAAACAGCTTACATAGACTTGAGACTGATCACAACAAATACTACCTGTAGATAATCTATGAAGAGATACAACAACACAATACTATCGATCTAAGTAGAGCAACTAACAACAAACTATGCTATTGTATGTCAATGACAATCCTAGGAGTATCACATCTGACTCCTAGCCAACGTCCGAACTCTTCAAATTTTTGGAACTAACTTAATGGAAATACCAAAATCTCTCCTTTACTTGAGTATAACCTGGCGAGTTCTTATAGAACCAAGCACCACCTACGTACACGGTACAATATTGTCTCGAAGTTACAAGCCACCCATATGACATTTATTGAAGCCTCCTAAATTAAATGTCTCATAGTGCATTATGCAAAATAATGCCCAAATGTGCCTTAATGCATTCACAATCATAACACAACTTAATGAATACAAGTCAGCTCAACGATTACAATTATAGGTCATGTGAATCCTCATCGGCTCCTTCCTTGATGCAATGTACAACTTGAATTTGATTTCTTGTGTTCCCAAAGATAAGGCATACGCTATGCCCTTGTGCACAAAACTGTGCATTAGCCTTCCAAGTCAATCCTTGCATGTTTGCTCAAATGAACTCAGATAGCTTTGTGGTTCTAAAGATAGATGCACACCATTGAGATGAGCCTTTGCTGTTAATGTGAATCCCTAGCAACGACTTATGTGATACTGTGCACAAAATAAGTCATTCTCTGTGCACAAATCTAATGGTGACTTAAGATAATTGTCTGAAGTCTCCCGGTCTTGCACCAAGTGATTCAACCTCGTGTCAAGCATCTAAAGAATTGTGCCACTCATTTGAAGACATATGCATACCGTAGAGATGCTGTGATGCACCTTGACCCTCCATTTCCTGTGTACGACCTTTTTTGTTGACCAACACATTTCTGTGTTGCACCATTGAAAGATTTTCTTGCGCTAACTTTTGAAAGATGTTCTGAGCTCTAGAAAATATTGTAAACCTAATGAACTCCTCTGGATATACTGCAAATCACAATAACTATGAAAACATGCCGACAACTACTCTGTAACTATTTTTGGTTTGATTTGGATTGCTTGTGACCTGGTATGTTCCCGTGTTATTTATTAACGCAGATTAGATTTTAGGATTATTTTGTAATGTAATAGATGCACTTATAATAGGCAAATGTGATGAAATTGTGTCCCATTTGGATGATGTATCCTTGATATTAACACCCTTTGATACTCCCAATATTATTTCTCTGTCTACTTGGTTATGTGCCACTGTCAAATAAGATAATAATTTGTGTGAGCCAGAATGCATTTATTAAGGCACACTAGATTTTTGGATTATTTGTAATGCAGTAAATCCACGTGTAATAGGCCATGTGATGAAAGTGTGTCCCATTTGGATGATGTATACTTGGTATTAACTTCTAAGTTTAACACCCTTGATGGGAATAGTTATGGTGCCACATGTTCTCCCTTTTTTATTTTTTAGTCATTCAGATAAAGAGTTAGTTACAATTAGTCAAACTAAATTGATGGCCTAGTTAAGGATGATCCGACATTGGAGTTATCACCAGTTATAACTTCAAGGTGACACATCTACTTAATGATTGGTTTTGATTGATTGGTCTACTGTGTGAGCCATGAGTTAATCTATCAATGACCAAGTTGATTGATAGATAGGTTTTTAGTTGCATATTCAAGTGTCTAGTTGACTTTACGACGTGTAATGATAGCTCTAAAGTTGAGAGAGGCAACCATTATGATGTGATTTCTATTTAAGCACATGAGTGCGAATATATAAAATTTGTTGTTGGATGAATGAATAAAGTGCAGGTTGCTGGAATTTATTATAGTCATTTGATTTGCAAGTTTATGAGTATTTTTAATTTCCTAAGCCAGTAATCTTCTCTCTTTCCTCTACTATTCTCTTATTATTCGAGTTGATCCTGCTACTTGCATGGTGTTTTAGAGGTGTTACTGTGTCTGCAAATTTGCTGCAATTTACAAATGTGCGAGTCTGAGTTACAGACAGCAGCATTGATAGACTCTTAAGATATTGCTTGTAGATTGTACTTAATGTTTGCACGCCTGTTGCCATGCAAGTTTAACATTATGCACTTCTGAAAATTTTAACTCTTGAGGTTTCATGGCACTTATAATTATATTATATAACAATCAGCAGAGTTTTTGCCATAGCAAAGTCTAGTCTCAGATGTTATTGCCACCTATTATATGTTGGTGAGTTCACATTATACGAGGTGTTTATTTAGGTAGTCTAGATTTGTGTTTGTTCATATTTAACTACATGATTAATTTTTAAAAATTAAAAAATGTCCAGTGAGATGACTCCAATCTGTTTTTCCACTTTTGGTCTATTCAGATGGCTGGTATGTCCTTGAGGTATAAAAAGAAATTTTAAATTATCTGCCCTTGTGATGGTTCTAGATATAAAGAATATATGATATGCAGCACAAGTTCATAGTTATTTTGGAAAAATATATTGATCCACATCTTTCTTATAGGTCTTTTCTGCAGTGAAAGATCTGATTTGTCAAGCGCATATCACCAAAATGCTACGCAGAGCATCAGATCTAGGTAGTTGGCTGTTATAAACCTTCTAGTGCCATAGATAATTAAACATAAATGCAACTGCTTAAATGTTTTATCTGTACACTTTTTTATTATCTTGAAATGGTTAATTTAAAAAATTCAATATCATGTTCTTGTGGTGTATTTTATGTTCTGGCTGTTAAATTTGGTTGCTGTTTGTCTCCAGATGTAATATCGGCTGCGATATAGATAGTGAACACATGCTCTAGAAGTATAATGATTTTTATAAACTCTTCTCCAGATTTTTATAACATGCTCTAGAAGTATAAAGAAAATTTTGCAGAGTGTCAGATCTAGGTAGTTGGTTATTATAACCCATCTAGTGCCTTATATCGTTGAACATAAATCTAAGTGCTTAAATGTTTTATCTGTACACTTTCTTATTATCTTGAAATGGTTAGGTTTTAAAATTCAATATCATGTTCTTTTGGTATATTTTATGATCTGGCTGTTGAATTTGGTTGTTGTTTGTCTCAAGATGTAATATGGGCTACACTGTAGATAGTGAACACTTGTTCTAGAAGTATAATGGTCTTCTATACATTCTTTGCTTTGTATTGGTTGTAATCTGAGTTTTTGGTTCCAGCCATCTATGCATTTGCCTATGGTTAATGTCACATGTTTGCTTCCCTTTTGTCCCCTGAAGTGGTGTTCTGGTATTGCTTTTATTTGAAATACAGATAAATTTCCATTGAGAAAAGGACTTTATATACCCAACCACAAGGGACATCTATGCCAAAAATTCAAATGAAATTATAAAAATTGCAAAAAGATGAATTTAAATCAACACAAATAAAGGCTATCCAAGCCACCAAACAAGCCATGAAACCAATAACTAAGCTTCTAATAACCCACAAAGACTAAGCAATTAAATGATGCATAAAGTGGCCACCAAAAATAGAAAAACCAGAAATAAATCAAGAGATAAAATACCAATACAATAATGAAAGTGGCATAAATGTAAAACATGAATTCATGGATAAAACTCTTATCTTATCTCCACCACTTGACATACACTTGCTCCTGTAGCTCCTAAGATTTTTCCAAACCAATAATGGCAAAAAAACCTTGTTAAGTGTTATCAACTAATTTTGACTTCGCAAAATTACAATGTGAAAATTTAAAATTTTTTCCGAAGTGTTATTTCACGTGATTTATCACCCTCATCGTGATCGTCTTATTCTCGTGATCGTTTTGGCCTTCGTTTCGTCCATTTTAGGTGAGAACAACTTCCGCTATGTCGCAAACTGCGTTTAAAATTGATTAATTAATATTTAATTAATTTCTTACCCTTTTATTTAATAAAATTAATTTTATTAAATTTTGGGGTTTTTAATTAAATAAATATTAATTTAACCTTCATTAAAAATTGATCGACAAGTTTTTCTCATTGCCGTGGGCAGTTAAAATCCCGCTTCCAATTGCCGGGAATGCCAAATTGGCTTTCCGCACCCGATTTTCCCTTTCCTGGCAAAATCTCCATATTTCCCCACTTGTTGGAAATTTTCCTATTGATTGCCAACCCGATTGGATGACAAAATGGAAAAATATCTCCCAATTTCCCACATGGGGAAATAGATGGGAATTGTCAGCCCACTTTGCCATTGCCACAGGCAAATGATTAAGTTTTTTCCATACTTCCCTGGCAATTAATGCCCACTACTCGAGGAGGAAATTGGTTATTTCAACGGAAATAAATAAACGGTTACGGGAAGCTTCTTTAATCCGCGTAACAAATCCTCCGTGAAAGTCTGTTGGAAAAAGTCGTGCGAAGAAGCTTTCAAGATTTTTATTTTCAACTTCTTATTTCCTTTGTAGAAGTGTTTTCTGAGAAATATTTTTATCACATCCCTCACAGACGACTCAGGAAAAGCAAACATCTACGTAGCCATAAAAAAAGCATTGCCACTTTGGTGAAGGAGATATACCACGCATTTTTAGCAAGGAGCTCTCAACAATAAAAATAATAATAAAAGAAATCAGTCCCAGGAAAAGCAAAGATTTCACGCATCTAAAGAGGAAATCCACACATTGTTTGAATAGAACAAAACAACAATGGAGATAGACCCACGTTTGCTTGAAGGAACACATTTCCACACAATCAAAGCAAGAACATGCCACGTGCAGCAAAGGAAGGCATGTTTAAACACATTTCCACGCAGCCATAGCGAAGGAAGATAACACTGGCCACGCATTTAGCAGTTTCTTTGCAGCAAGATCAACGCCAAGCAGGAGAAAGTAAAGAAGAGAAGGCTGTCCACACGCATTTCCAAAGACAAAAACCAATTCACGCCTTAGCAAAGGAGATCTATTTCCACGCATTGGCCAAAGCCATACAAAACAAAATATTGAAGAGAGAAATACCAAATCCCACGCATTTCTTTGGGCAACATAGTCCAAGTCATTCATTTTCAACGCATTACACAACCCAGGGTAAAAAGAATTAAAAAGCCCACGCTGCCCAACAAAGGAAAACCAGGAGAATTCAACGCCAAGAAAGAGTAATTATTTTCTAAATTTTTAGGCAAAAGACATTAGTTTCCACGCCAAAGTCTAAGTCTTCATGCAGGGAGGAGGAGGCTGCCCACGCCAAGCAAAAGAGGCCACACATTGCAGCAATAAAATTCCATGCATTGGGCAGAGTCTACACAGTCCAAAGCAAAACAAAAATCCACGCAAGGATATTGAAGCAACTCCATTAGCCATTTAAACAGTCCATGCAAAAGCCAAGGGAGGAAAAAGGGAATGCAAAGCAATAGAAAACGCATTCACCAGGCAAAGCAATATGCAGCCAAAGAAGATTCATGCACTCGGTTTTGAAAGCCACGCAATTGCGAGAAGAGGAAGACTGTGCGTGAAGAGAAATCACGTGAACCGTTTGAAAAATGTCAAACAAGATATATATCAGCACAAGAAAATGAAATTAATGAAGAAAACAATAGATGCGGAACGAAGGCTGCTGCGGGTTGTATCTGTCGAAGTAATCAACTTTGGAGCTTGATATCTCGAAGCTGGATGATTTTCGTGAAAAATAATCATTGCCCGCAATTTTGCTCATCTTAAGGTGCTTCTATACAAATTTGCAAATGCAAAACACCTCATTTGGTATTTTTCACGAACCCAAATAAAACGCAGTTCGTTTGAATTTTCTGTGCGCATAGTTTTAGTTTGTTGGAAGGCCTACTTTGAGACTCCGTATTTCAGGTTTTGAGTGATTGTCGAGAGGAACGGTTTGTTTCTTTGAATTCTCCCCATCTTCGTGTACTCTTTTGCCAATTTTCAAATGCACAACGACCTCATTTGATATCTTTCACGGAGCAGATTAAACGCAATATTCAAGAAAATATTTGCAAGAAAATTTTAAAAGGAAATAATAGATTTTAGGTACTCAAATTTTACAAGCATTTAAGGGCTAAAGACGTGAAAATGTGTAAATGAATATTAGGTTCAAGGAGGGGAAAACCTACTACACTTTAGTAAATTCTATGAAATTTGCCCTAGGGGTGCAAGTGTATGCCATAAACATTTAAGAGACTTCTATAAAAATAAAAATTGACCAAAACATTAAATTTCACAAGTATTTAATGGCTTAAAATGTGCAAAACGTGTAAACGTGTAATGGGTATGGTATAAGGAAATATGTCAAGTATCTTATTTGAAACAATTTTATTGGTAAAAACATTCAATAACAATGACACAATTATTTTAATATAACAATATCTTAGCATGATTTTTCAATTACAAGAACTCGGTTTTGCCCTTCAAATCGGGTATAGCAGTTTTATTTGTACAATTCTTATAAAAAAGAGACACTTACAAATACATCGACCACATTGGATTCTAAAATATTGAAAGACCAAACAAATCCCAAGTATTATGAATTTGTTCTATAGTGTCGTATATTCTGAATTAGATTTAATTATGTAAATTCTCAAAACTGTTGCTGGTTCAAACATTTTTTCTAATGAAAGATTTTTCTTATTTGTGACAATGGTGGACGAAATAATATTAACTTGCCATCGCAACCACAATTTGGTGGAGCTGTTACTCCTCTTCCTACAATATTCCATTACCACGGTCTTTATTCATACTATACCTTGAACTGAAATACAAAGGACACGTATTCGAGTGTTTAGTCTAGCTACATGAGTCTACAAGAGTCAACTATGATTGAAATCAAACTGATAATTTTTTTAAGAGTGAATAATTTGACATTAGGTACTCAATTTTTTACCAGTTTTTAATGGTTAAAAACATGATAAACGTGTAAACAAACATTGGGGTTTAAGGAGTGGGAAAAATCTAACTGCACTTCAATAAATTCTATGAAATTTCTCCCTAAGGGTGCAAGTGTATGTTGTAAATTTCATAAGTATTTAATGGCTAAAAATGTGAAAAACGTCCCTTATGGCAATGGAGACAAGGCATGTGATATAGATGTGGCAGCAAAAGGAGGTGAAAAGAGTGCAAGGAGAAACTGGTTTAGGAACAAACTATGCAACATTGGGCTACTTATAGCATAGTGCAGGGAAATGAAAGAAGTGAAAAAGCTAGTGACCTTGTTCCGGATATTGTGGGAGCCTTAGGTATTTTTGTGAAGTGACCAGATACTCATCGGAAAGCTAAGAATGTCTACTTCACATTGCAAAAGATTTTGAGAGATTTTGAGATATTGGCCCGACAGTGCAGATGAAGATCCCCGAACCCGTTGAAGATTCAAATGAACATTCCAGGAGTTCTATGAAGAGTTGAGGACTGATTCAAAGCCCAAGATGACCTATTCAATGTCCTCTTCACTCACAATGTGTTGGTTTCCATTTCCATCATCATACTTTTCAATGGGGTCACTTTCACCGGTGTATAGGCTTGAGCAAAATCATAAAGGGCAAATTTCAAATTGCTGGCAGAATTGGCTCGTAAAACCTGTGTTAATGATCTCGATTCTCTATAGACCTTTTGAGTCAAAATGATATAAGGTTTGCCTAGGTAACTCGCAGGATGCTTCGAGGGGCGAAAATCACTCTCCAAGGTCTATTTTTGGCAACTATTGGTGAAGGCAGGCTTTCCAAATCAGTCCAATGCGCATTTTCGCACCTTGGATGCACTTTTGCACCTTTGTACTTGGTGCAAAGGTGCATTGGGTGCAAAAAGATGTGCCACCAAGGGAGGAGAATGATAGGTTTAGAGTTTTGTCACTTAAATGACTTGTTTGGTGGTTAGGATCAAGTTAACAAATCACAAATTGAAAATTCCCCTCCCCATGTTTCAGCACACCCTTGGCACACTTGGGAAGCCTCATTTTACACCTTTGCACCTAGTGCAAAAGTGCAATGGGTGCAAAACAAACCGCCACCAAGGGGGAAAGGCTCTTTCATCACTTAAGTAACAATGTTGTGCACTAGGTAAGTGTTGTCCACTCGCACCATTGAAAGTCCCCTCCCCGAACAATTCTTACCCATGGTGCACTTGGGAAGCCTGATTGCACCTTTGCACCCGGTGCAAAAGTGCATCAGGTGCTAACAAGTGTGCCACCATGCTCCATCACCCTCTTTTGGCACTTAAACCCTCAACCTGCTCCCTAGGCTCAAGTTAACAACTCACCGTAATGAACCAACCAGTCCCCCTCTTCATGTTGACTGATCCCATGGCACATTTTTCCATGCTTGCTGCACTTTTGCACCATTGCACCTCATGCTAAATGTGGTAAGGTGCAATGGGGGCCTCTGACCCATTTAGTAAGTGCTAACTCTCTCTCAATCCGGGTTAAGGAGAAGGTGTGCAAGCGGGATAAAAGTGGGTTTGGCTAAACCATGGTTATGTTTCAAATATTTAAATCACACTTATGATTTTTTGGAGCCATTTTCAAAAGCTCACCTTTCTCCATTGTTGCTGCAACCTGCTCATATTCAGATTTTGCTAAGAAACCCTACTCCCAAAATGACAAATTTTCTCAGATCTTGCTCCTTTTTGCACCGTTTTCCTTCACATTTTACTTGATCACTCCATGTGGAAACACCTTTGGGATGATCCAAACCTCATCTCCATCAATCCTCTGATTTTTTCACAGCAACCACCTGAAGATTTCTGTCCGAAAAGTTGCCTTTTCAGATTCAGAGAAAACCAGAAGGTAAACACACTTGAAAATTGGAGCAAGAACTCATGATAAAATTCCTAATCCAACAAGACAATTTTCATCCCAATTGGACAACCAGAAGACCTACTTCTATTTTTAGTAAGTTGGCCTCTAAGCCTTACTAAAAATAGCAAGTCTGATAACAAAGAAGAAATCATCCGAAAACCTCCGTGCAATTCTCAAGTTCGGACTCTAAAACTGGAAATTGTGAAATTGGGAAAAATTGGCTAAATTTAGAAAGTAAGGGTGAGGAATGACTTACTAAAAATAGGAGGTCACCCACTTTCAGTACAGAGCAGTGAACTGGTCGTAGCTTGTGCCAAACACTTTGACCCTGCCTCCCAAACAATCTCTGCATATGACAACTCATTGTTGGTGGTCTTTTTCCAAAAGGAATTGCAAGTTGTTTGCGAATCTTGACTCGAGAGCAATATGGTGATTATCACAAAGGAGTTTGCAACTCAACAATGGCTCAAGACAGACTCCTACTTGCAGGGGATTATAGTTGGCTCTGGTTGAAACCTAGGAGAAAACCATCAAGGCTACCAAAATCACTTTGTCGAGGGGAGTGAGTTTCACGAAGCCTACTCAAATGCCATTGTTTTACTTGAGTAGAGTAATGGGCGAGGAACACACCAAGGACTTCTAGGACTAGATGGCCCAGTTCATGTTGACAATCATGGAGGGAAATCAAATGATAGATTGGGGCTAGATCATCAGTGACAATCTCCACCAGCAGCTGATGCAACTGTTCACCACCAAGAGATTCACAATGACCTCCTATCTGGTGTATGCCCTCGCATACACTAGACCATACAGAGGATTGTCCGTTGCCCATAATGTTCCTCAGAGAGCTCCTTCCTTCGAGAAGTACAAACAGATCACCTTCAAGGAAAGCAATGTTCATTTCACACGGGTGAATGATGCATTCACCATGTTCATCATCCGACTCCTCAAGGAAATCTTGAAAGAAGAATCTCTCCTCAGGAAACAGAGTTGATTGAGAAGTATGGGTGTCATTTCACACAGTTTCACACCTTCACCTACATCAGGGTGAGTGGTTTTGACCTTGCTTCGCTCAGACTACCTAAGTATCCTAGTGATAAGATCATTCTGGCAGAACTCTGCAAACAACTTTCTCAAGTGCATCTCAAGTGCAAGGGTGCAAAGAGGAAGGGAATCTCATTCCCCATCTCACTTGGTGTCTTCTCTTGTAAGAGTGCAGCGGATGCCACAAACATCGAGACTTCCCTAGTTGCATTTCACCTGTTTGCATATGTTCCTAGGCCCAACTTTGACATAAGGAAAGATCCCGAGTCTTTCAATGTTCTTGGATTGCATCATATTCCCCAATTGGAAGACTATTGGGCAAATTGTGTGGATGATCTTGAAGTCGGGAAAGAGACTACATGAGGATGACTATGGAAGAGATGGAAGCATTCGGGTTTGATTGGTTCATTGGAGGAGTTCAAGAAGATGGTTCCGAGTTGTTTGATCTAAAGTACCAAGTAGTGAAATCATCTCCCCTTCCTCCTCCCTCATGGAGTGTTCATGAAGATGGAGATATCAAGGAGCGAACCAAAGTGGTGATTCAAAGATCAAGGGATTGGTTCAAAAGAAAGAAAGCTTTTAGTAGGGAAGAAGGCACCACTTCAACCTTACTTAGGCAACTATCATGCTCATCATCTCTCAAGGAGCCCGAGAGAGTTATCGGTTCATCTCATTCAAGAAGACCTACAAGAGGAAGGTGATGGAAACCAAGAGCACTGAAGTTTCACCTCCCATGGAGTCTCGCAAGAAAGCTAAGATTGGGGAGGAACAAGTTGAAGAGAAGGAAGAACAAGTTGAAGAGTTGGAACAAGGAGAGATTGACCCCTCTCAATCTCCCGTGCATCAAGTAGAGCCAAGTGTCTCATTTGAGGCAGTTGAGTT
The DNA here is from genome assembly GCA_018340775.1 of Taxus wallichiana var. yunnanensis. Classification (NCBI taxonomy): domain Eukaryota; kingdom Viridiplantae; phylum Streptophyta; class Pinopsida; order Cupressales; family Taxaceae; genus Taxus; species Taxus wallichiana. The sequence goes on from CM031241.1 coordinate 548,436,924, forward strand.
AGCTCACAATGAGCAATCATTGGTCCCGTAAGCTGGCAACAGAGCTCCTTGACATCTTGTCCACACCATCGGATCCATTCCCATGGGTCTCGTGACTTGCTTGGCAGAGAATCAAGAATGGTGCAACAAGTTACAACACCAAACTTTGAGGCCATCTCGAAGTACATGAAAGCCAAGAAGTCAAGGAAAGCACAAACTACTTCAAGATTCTACACTGAGGCTTCCAGAGCTCAGTTTGTAGAAGTTGTAAGACCCAAGGTGGACAAACCTTTGGAAGAAATGACTCCCAAAGGATTATGAGATGACCGAGTCTCACTTGGTCAAGCTACACACGAGGGTGACGCTCATCTTTTCAAGGAGTCTTCGACTTAGATACTAGAGTGGAATGAAGAATACAAACGAACCATCGACCAATTGGAGGAACATGTGAGGACCTTGTCTTCATATGTGCAATCATTCTTGAACTAGGATCATCATCCTTGCCTCCAGTTGAGGTGGTCTCACCCATCAATAGCTTCGACCCACAAGCTCTCAAGCAGGGAGAGCAAATGACAAGTGGGTGGGGAAAATCATTGAAAAGAAAATGTGCTTTTTCTCGAGGTCCTCTCCTTGTTCCGCTTTGTCTCAAGTACCATCTCAAGAATCAAAGGCACCAGGGTGGAAATGGAGAAAGAAAAGATGATATGGAATAGTGTTCTCCCATTGACCTCCAAAATGGGGAGTCTTGACTCCTCATTCTTGATAAGCAAAAATGTTCTCGGACCCAACCGAGAACTTGTCTCCTATTTGGTTCCGCACCATGGCTACAAGGTGTGATGTACTGAAAGATGCTTTGACAGAGCTCGAGGAGTGCGAGAACAATGCTCAAGGAATTCTTGAAGATCTAAGCAAATGTGTAGAAGAGCTTGGGGCCCCTCATATCAGTGAAAACACATCTTTGGAAGAAATGGTTTAGAAAGAGGCAAGAGATCCCTTCTCTTTCAACGAAGACACTCTAGAGTCACTTGTAGCAATCTATGGCTCTATTTCAAACATTGCTCGAGATCACAAAAATTGGTTCACTGAGTGCAAGAGGATAAGCCACATTCAAGACTTGGATCAACACATTGAGTATGTGAGCATTCCTCAGTCAGAGAAGATCACACTGGTAGTTGTCCATTTTGTCAAAGAGGTGAAAGGACTTGAGTTCAAGCCAATTGAATTTCCACAAGATGCATCAGAGGCGGAATCTTCATCATAGGAACGGTCTTCATCAAGCAGCGGAGCTACTTCATCCTTCTCCATTCTCTTTCTCCTTCTATTCTCACTCTTCTTCTACTCCCTTTCTTCTAATTCTTCATTGTGTGTAATAATGACTTTTTGTCTTATTCATTAAAGTGACTATGTAATATTTGTGCAATGTAAAAGTCCCTTTTGCAATTATAAAAAGGGGACTTATTTTGTCTTTCCTAAGGGCATTTGAAAAGTCACTTGTAATGGGAATATGAAAAGTCATGTGGGGGGTAGATGAAGAGATGGATTGTAAAGCTATAAAAGGAGATGACCTCCTCATTGTAAGGATGGTTAATTCTTGTTTACTAGCTCTCATTGTCTTTCTAGAAACAAGGGCCTTCATTTCCTCTATTCTCTTGTCTTTTGTCATTCTATCTCCATCTCAACTTGTACTCCATGAGCATTGTAAATTGTGCAACATGATGCAATAAATTTTTTTGTTTTTTGTTGATTGTTCTTTCTTCTCATTGATGCAAGTGAAATATTCTAATTTTAATGCAATGAACTCAGCTATGTTATTTGTTGATTAAAATCCCCCTCCTATTTCCCTCTCCTATCTCTCTCACTAAGCAATTTTCCTCCCTTGTATTCCATACAAGCAATTGCCATAGGTTTAGGGAAGTATTCCTGTGTGATTCCCGATCTTCGGCCACCCTAAAATTAGTTTAGATTGTATTCATTTCCTTGCTTTTAATAAATGGAGCTGCCCCATTCAAGCAGAGGGACCTAGTCCCAAAGCATTGGTGAAATCCCACAATTTGTCCTCACGACAAATTATTTCGCCAACAGACTCATTATGAGACATCGAACAAACCATAATTATGTCAAGTATGCGGTTTATAATGGCTCCGAGGGTGGTGGTGGATTTTAATGTTCATGAGTTAACAATTAATTTATAAAGTAACATTTGATGTCCATTTGATTGTCACATTTACATTTCAACCTTAAATTCAACATCCATTTGACTATCACCTAGAAGTCTTTTCTTTTTGATGGGAAAAGTCCGTCGAAAAATTGTAATATCTTGGCCAAATAGTAGAGTTTGGATCCTTCTTTTTAAATAAAATTTTCTATTGCGTTAGGGTTCTTTCTAGAAAGATGTTTTTGATTTTGACATAGTGGTGCAACTAGATTGATGCCGTTTGTCACCCAGCTTAAAAATTCACGAGAAGGTATTGGAGTTAGGAATCAATTTGGTATGCGAAAATCGAAGATAAGGGCCTTGAGATTGATATAACTTGGCATTTTTAAAATAGATGTATTCAATGTATCTCGTACTACTAGTATATGACATGCGTTGTTGGGCCTCAAAATAGTGGCTAAGTATAGAAAGGCGCGTGGGCGTGCGGGACCTTTATGAAGAAGGGTGTGGAAGGTGAAGGCGTGCAAGACAAGGTTCTAGGGGGTTTAGCAGATTCCAAGGCGCGCGTGCAAGGCAAAGGAAGGGGTTTTGGGACTTAGCCACATTTGGCATTCTTGACAAGACACGAGAAAAGCGTGACCGGATCGCGCATGCGAGTGGATAAGGTGCCACTTGGCAACGTGTTGGCCAAGAAAGGAATATTTCATGCGATGGAAGGATCCAGAAAGACATCATTGCAAAGAGTGGAGAGCTCGGATCAGAAGAGGCATGCTCCTTGAAGGACCACCTTGACACTTGACAATCGATCTATTACTTCATGAAGGCATGGCGGTGATTGCTAAGGCTATTTATAGAGATGCTTGGATAGAAGAAGGGGGTGGCAAGAGGGATATTGTGGTGCGAAGAGAGTCATTAGAGAGGCGAAGCTCAGAATTAGTAGTGGATTCTATGGGTTAGAGTTCCTTCTAAGAGGACTGTAGATGTCATAGTTGTAAAGGGAATGGGTCTATGGTTATCTTCATGTAATATGAGAGGCACAACGAGTGATTCTGATGCATGGGTCTATTCTGTAATGATCTCATGATCTGTTATGGCCTTGAGTTATGCAATATGGTTATTAAACTTGATCAAAATGAATCTATGATCTGTTTTGAGTATATGTTGTCCATGGTATAAACCCTAATGCGCTCTCTTTATATCACGTACCAGATCTGTTATATGTTTGATATTTCTTCTATTATATGAATAAATGCATTGACATGATAACTTATCCTAAGAATGAATACATGGTTCTTTTCCATTTTGCATCTAACTCACTATCATAAATGATGTATTCTCACACAACTCAAATAAAGGAGGGGCTTGCACCCGCACTTGCCTCGGTGAGTGCCTAGCTCGCTAGGTGATAGGCCAATGCACCGAGATTAGACTATTGGTCTAAGGGTATGAAAAATGACTACATCTTGGTTCCATTGTCGGGACCTCTTTTCAAAGTTATTGTGAGAAATGGCATACATCTTGGTTCCTGTGATACATGATGATAGAGCGTTTGACCTTGGAAAGTGTTGAAGCATGGTTCAAGAGCACGGAGGATCGAGTTTGCTCAAAGATTCAACACTGGACCTGAGTTCGATACACGTAGATGGGTAGAAGAGAACCTGTACCATGAGTTATATGAGACGTTCTTCTGTTGTTTTCCAATAGAATTATATGAATGGCTTTCAACATATGCATCCAGATTGAGCTGGTACTATAAATCGCGCGTATGGACCCAAGATGATTACCACAGGATGCAGGATGCATATCTAACTTAGATGTGTGCTTGTTGATCACTGTGGAAAGGAGTGTTGACTAGTTATACTCTAGAATACGCCATTTCTACGTATTCTTTCCCAGAAGTTGCTGAGTTTGAGTTTCTGAGGGAGCCCAGAGGATCATTTCTACGTGCTATCCCCCTGGTATGAAGATCTTGATCATTACCATAAGTTTAGAGGCATTTCCCATGGCGCTAAGCTTCTCTAAGCATTGGGTGAGGAAGCTAGGGTGGAGGAAGATGGCAGACATTATGGGCTGAAAAGGAAAGGGAGGAGAGACGACTCAAATATAGTGAAGCTCATGAAAGGGAGATGACTAGATAACGTGAGGTTGCAAGTGTGATGGATCTATGGAGGTAGACGTTGGGAAGGAGTTGAGGTTCACGCAGAGGACGTGGAACTTGAAAATTGTGCTACCCCATCTTGGCAAGCGCGGAGAGAAGCCCCTGACCTTCCGATGAGAGTTCGTCGCATGGAGAGAGAGAGCCGACGCACGCATCTGAACCCACCTAGTGACCAACCCCTGGCGCTTGGTTTTCCAGATCAAGGGAGAAGTATTGTTAACCCAGTTGGTATCGGTGGGAGTAGCCGATCTGCACCTAGGAGGTATAATTTCTCATTTGGAACATCTATGGCCGCACAATCAATTCCTATGTTTGGAGGGATTTTTGGGCAAAGTGCAAAGCATGCAAGGTTTGGGTATCTCATCCGGGAGTGGCGCGGGATACACGTCCGGCAATGGAGCAATATCTCACGAACCATTGGCGTGCATAGTTTGGAATGTTGGGGGCACTTGATGTGATCACTTCAGGCCCTTGAGCTTACCCTACATGGAGGAACCGGTAGGTCTGGAGTGTCCGAGGTGGATCTCGGGGATCAGGAATAGGACCTAGTGGATCCAAAGGGAGGAGGAGGGAACACCGGAGGAAACCAAGGTTCTGGATCAGGAGGGCAAGGGCCTCAACCACCTCCGCAAGTATTCTTTGAGATGTCCTTGCACTTACTAGACTACAGAGGCATTGAAGATGCTGCAGAGCATGTGCATAAATGTGAGTTGTTGTGGCGCGCAAAGGGGGTCACTACCCCGATAGAAAGGCAAGTCGGGCTTTAATGATGTTGCAAGGATGCGCACACAAATGTACCGGAAGTATGATCCACATTAGACGGTGGTAGACTAGAACGCATCAAGAACACCTTCCTAGCAGAGTTCCATATCCCTGAGTTTGAGCAAGAGCATCGGCTCTCGAAGGAGATCCAACAAGGAATGGCAGAGTGAGTGTGCGGGAGTATGATACACGGTTTAAGACTCTCTTGTCAAAACTATCCTATGACATTCACCCTTCTTAGCATGCTCAATGGTTTGTTGGAGGGTTAATAACACCATTTAGAAGGGCATTATCGCACAAGACTATCACGAGACCTACTTGAGGCGTTAGAAGCTGCCCTACGCTTGAGGCTGGGGAGCGTTGACACCGGTGTGAGCCCTTTCCTACAAGCCCAAATTGCTGCAATGGCCAAGCAAGCTTAGAGAAGCTTTCTGCAAACTCGGGTGCATGAGACACATAGTGGTCTTTAGTGCACACAGATTGTGAAGTGGAGGGGCATGCCAAGGATAGTTTCCCTGGAAATCAAAGTACACGCCATGGCAATAGATTGTGAAATTTGCCACGGGGATCATGATGCGAGTAGTTGTCCTCTACTATCGCAGCATCACATAATCTGAAGAATGTGTCTTACTATCAGCAAGATCTGCACCTCTACGACCCATGATACCAAGGATTGTAGGCTGATTGACCGGATTCATGATGCTATTGATTTGGGTGTGCACCGACCAGCCTTGCAGTAGTTCCAAGGATGATGATCATTGCTTTATGAAGGGCGCTCAGATGGAGGGGCGTGTGGAAGAGGTTTTCGCGGAAGATTTTGTGGTCGCAGTAACCGTGACGGAGGAAGAAGTGAGTTCCCGCGGGGAACCTGTTACAAATGTGGATCTACTGAGTGTTACAAGCGCAGTGTCCTATCTATTGCGGTGCTTGAGGTGTGGAAAGAAGCACAAGGATGAGGAGTGCCCTGAATTGTCTGAACACATGAGCCAATAACACCGAAAAGACAAAGGCATTGGGATGGTGAGCATAAAGAAGGTCGATTCACAATGGATGTCAAGAGTAGTAGCGTGAGTCGGGGTTAGAACTTGTATTGGTGATGACGTGGGTAGAGGCCGCGCGCGTGGAGGAAGTACCAAGGCAAAGAACCCCGGTTTGAAGGAAGAGGTGGTACATGGGAAGCACTGACCCCCGCTCATCGAAAGAGGTGTATCAAGAGACCGGATGTGATTCGAGTTTGCAAGGAGAGATCCAGTGTCTAAAGGAGTAGTCAAGGCAATTGGAGCAAGGAAGAATGTTGAGACTCCAAAATGATCTAGATGAAGGAAGGGAAGTATGTAGGATGTTAAGGCAAAAATTATTCCATTATTCCCTTAATGGCTTGGGAGAATGGTACTACGGGAGAAGGGACCACACGAGACATATGTTCGTATGCAAACCTTCCTCCTCATAGCCTTGACTATGATAAGGAGATCACATTGAATGCAGTTGTTGATGGGTGGCTTCTGAGTAATATCCTCATTGACACAAGTGCGGAGGTCAATGTTCTCACCTTGATGTTGGCATCAAATGGGAAGGCCCACATTATAGCCATCTTCGAATGTGTTGTATATGGCAAACAAGACAAAGGCCATGCCCATTGGAGTCCTATAGGATGCGGTTATCACTATTTAGGAGGCAAAATTCACTAGAGACTTTGAAGTCTTGGTGCTCGCCGAGGAAGACAATTTTCTAGCATTGCTTGGGCGCCCATGGTGTTACAAGAACAATGTTGACATGTGGTTTAACAAGGGGTATATTAGTTTTGAGAACAAGGAAGAATGGTCATCATCCCCTTGATGATGGGAAATCGGCGCTCTATATTGAGCCCTTGGGAGAAGAAGTCCTTGATATGAATCTATGTGCGCTCCATCAGAGACCCTGAGATAATTCACCCTACAGAAGGAGTTATCCAATTTGAAGATGCTCAGTCTATGAGTGATACAACTAGCGTAGCATGTGACAATTGGGCGCATGGGACTTATGAGTTAATTGGGCGATAGTTGAGAGGATTTGTAACCAGGGTAACAAAGGCGCGCTCAGTCAAGTGCCTAGGAGGAAGAAGTTGCCAAGTTACTTGGGGGAGCCTACCCTGAGATTTTCTTGAAAGAAATGGAGGCCCAATGGAGAAATGAGGATGAAAGGAGAGGGATGCTCAACTACAACTTGCTCAGGACTGCAACACGTTGGTGGGCTACACACCATGAGAGCCTTCTAGAATGGCGTGAGGTGAGGATCACATTCTCTGTAAGGTTCTCTCAGAAGGAACGCGCCCATGATTATTCAAGATTACCATGGAAAGGAACTTGCCTCGTTTCATATCCAAGCTTGTGAGAGGCCTAGATAAGGGGCGTAGAAACATTACCACCTTCGTTATGGGTGCAAAAGTTGTATTCTACATTGCAAGGTTGTCGTGTACATGGTATATCCACTCAGAGACACGTTGTCAGACAAGAAATTGGTTGGAGTTAATGGCTGATCTCGTTCAAGCTTTTGAGTATCAGAGTACAAAGCCATCGGTGGACAAGGCATTGCAGGTTGTCAAGCGCCTTACCATGGGAGATAGTGCTATGGTGGAAGATAGGATACTAGAGTTGTTAGAGAACCTAGTTTGGAGAAGCGCTTTGATGAAGACGAAATAGAGGAAGTACAACTTGGGCGCGCATGTATGGAGAAGGAAAAAGAAAAATGGTCTATATAATAGATGGTGAAGAAATGGAAAGTCTGGATGTTAACCATTTTGAAGGTATGCATGAAGTCATAGATAGCTACTGATGAGCAAGCGCGCCTACCATGAGCCCTTGAAAAAAAGAAGGTTAACATTGGTTTAGAGGAAGAAACTAAGGAAGCTATCATTAGAGACTATTGGTCGGAGGAAAGAGGTTTCAAAGATCATTGATCTGTTGCGCGAGTTCCAGGATTTGTTCCCATGCGGTACCATGAGCTCAAAGGCGTTCACCATTCCTTAGGGGAGATGAGGATCAAGTTGAAGGAAGGTACGCGCCCGATTCGGAAGAGGCCTTATCGGATGAATCCAAATTTATGTGTACAGGTCAAGGAGGAGATAGACAAGATGATAGCATTAGGCATTATTGAGGCCATTGAGGAATCAAAATGGGTGAGTCTAATGGTCATAAGTATCAAGAAGGATGGGAGGATAAGGATCTGTGTGGATTACATGGGATTTAAATGCAGTATGTGTCATTGATCCCTTTCCAACCCCCTTCACTAAAGAAATTTTGGAAGGAGTAGCCGGGCGCGAGGTCTATTCCTTCACAGATGGGTTTTCAGGGTACCATCAAGTAAGGATTGCAAAGGAAGACCAGAAAAAGACAACTTTCACCACTGAGTGGGGAAGTTTTGCCTATACATTCATGCCTTTTGGATTGAAGAATGCACCTATTATGTTCTCGCGCATCGTGGTACAAGCATTCCAGGACTTCATCCACAAATTTCTTCAAGTCTACCTGAGATGATGGACTATAAAAAAGACCATTGTGACAATTTGAGGTTAATGTTTGAGAGATTTTGGCGATTGAGGATATCCCTCAACATTAAGAAATGTGTCTTTGCTACCCCCATTTGGAACTCTTTTGGGGCATATTATATAAGGAGGGTTTTGGTGGATCCCGCTAAAGTTTCATTATTGGGGATTGTGGGATTGGTAGTCAAAGTGTAGTGCATGGATTCCTTGGGCATACGGGGTATTATAGAAGTTCATCAAAGGATATGCCAATATCGTGTGCACTTGGAATCAGTTGCTTAAACACAAGAGTGCCTTTCATTGGGGAGAAGCGCAGTGAAGGCGTTTGATACTTTGAAGGACAGGCTTATTCGCGCCCATACTACGTTTTCCCTCTTGGGATAAGCCTTTCCATGTTCATGTTGATGCCTCGGGGACAATCATTGGAGTAGTCTTTAGCACAACCTCGGTGAAGGGGATTGTTGATCATCCCTTGTGTTTTAAGTAGGAAGTTGACACCAACAAAACAAAATTACACAACTACCGAGCGCGAAGCACTATTAATGATCTACTTTGCATAAGTTCGTGACAAGTTTAGACAATATCTGTTGGAAACACCTTTCATATTCTATACGATCACATGGCGTTGAAATACTTGGTGAACAACCCATTCTACAAGGTCGCATATGTCGATGGGTCCTACTATTCCAAGAATTTGAGTTCATAGTGGTTGTGAAGCCAAGAAAGAATAATTTTGGGCATGATGACTTGTCTAGGATTGATTCAGGGGAGGACGCGCAAAACATTGAGGATACCATGCCAGACGCGCAACTGTTTAGGTTGCGGCGCGCGCCCTCGGACTTGGAAGATATTGCAGTGTTTCTCAAAATAGGTGTGGTGTCGGAAGGTATGAAGGCTTTGGAGAGGAAGCCGTTGGCTACACGCGCCACGCCATACATGCTGATTAGTGGAAATTTGTACAAGCTAGGACGTGATGAGGTTCTGCGCCGATGCGTGTTGGAACATGAGCGCATGACAATAATGGAGGAAATGCATGGTGGGATTGCAGGAGGACACTATGCAGGAAATGCTACCGCACGGAAGATTCTAATGGTAGGGCTTTGGTGGGAAAGTATCTACCAGGATTGTATTGAATTTTGTAAGGCCCATGTGACCATTTCCAAAGACCTTGGCAAGCTTGGAAAGAGGGATGAAATGCCCTTATGACCAATAGCTAGCGATGAACCGTTTGAAAAATGGGCAATTGACTTTGTAGGGCCAATTTCACCTGCCACGCGAAGGACTGGTTCACGTTACATCATTACTTACACCGATTACTTGACAAGATGGGAAGAAGCAGTAACACTACAAGGGATTGCACCATAGTGACAATTCTGCTAGATTTTAATGGGAGAACATAATCAGCAGGTATGGATGTCCGTTGACCTTGACTAGTGATAGGGGTACGCATTTTTTGAATGAAATGGTTAGGATTCTGTTGGCAGAGTTTATGGTGGCCCATCACAAGACTACCCCTTATCATCCCCAAGCGAATGGAACTGCTGAGGCATTCAACAAGATATTGAGTCACACCTTGACCAAGATTTGTGATGTTGGATGACAGGATTGGGATGACAAAGCATCACCATTTTATGGGCATACAGACAACCTACAAGAGATTGAACAAGGCCACACCGTTTCAATTGGTGTTTGGCGCGGAGGCTATCTTGCCAGTTGAATTCATGTTACCATCACTGCGTATAGCACGCGTAGGAGGATTGGCTGATGAACAAGTGCTTGAGGAGAGAATTGATAAGTTGATGCAGTTAGACGAAAGGCGATCACTTGCTAGATGGAGTCAAAAGACTAAAAATGCTAGACAAAAGGCATGGCATGATCATCATATCAAGAACAAAAAGTTTGAGGTTGGGTAGATGGTTTTGTTGTATGATTCCAAGTTTTGCACCATCCTGGAAAGTTGAAAGTCCATTGGTTGGGCCCATATATCATCTCGTACATCCTTGACTCAGACACGTGTTAGTTATAAAGCGCTGGATGGAACGTGGTGGCCTGACCATTTCAATGGGAGTAGGCTGAAGCCCTACTATAAATAAGTCTTCTTGGTGTTTGTAAATAAGGTGGTATTGCCAGTTAGCTTAGGATTTCCATTTATGCTTTTCTTTCTTGTGTTTCCATTTCTCGTTGTTTGTTCCTTTCTATTGATTTTGTTTTGTGCCTTTGCGCTGGTAACCACATTATTTTCAAAAGGTTGTATGCGCAGAGGACTGCACATTGTTTTAGTGTGGGGTGGAGTAGTGCGAAGTTTGAGCTAGCAGTGAAAGTTGTGTTAAATGGCCTAGATCGAAGGATAGAAAGTGTGTAAGGTTGAGAAAGCGCATTGGAAAAGGGTGGACAAGAAATTTTTGGTGTCAAGATAGCTTAAACAAAGACCACGTACAAGGAAGAGCGCATGAACAACATGAGGTAGGCGAGGGCAAAAATCAGGTAAAAGACAAAAGAAGTGCCTTTGGCGCTGCAAACGCGCGTGTAAGAGTCTTCGGTTAGTTTGGATTTTTGCACACCGAGAAAGGTTGTAAAAGGGTTTTTTTGCGCGGGATTGGGCACATGAGTAAGGGCGCTTAAGGTCGAATTTAGTGGAAAAAGCCACATTTAATGCTAAGTACATTGGTAGGTAGCATAACATTTATTGTTGGAAAGGAGGAAAAGCTATAAATATGAAGTCGGGCACATCATTATTTTACCTTGCGATTACGAAGTAGAAGAGCTCTTGCGAACTAGGGCATCCAGAGAAATTTGTGCGAAGAAGAATCATAGAGATCTAAGTGCGTGACTAGGGTTGATCTACAAACTAGAGTGGAAGGAGTACATGGGCGTGGGGAGAGTTTTTTTGAAGTGCACCGTCTTGTGGAAGGATTTTCCTAGTTAGGGTTTGGCAGCTAGGGCACGAAGGTAGAAGGATTTCTTCATGAAGTTGAGCCTTAGAGTTGAGTAGAGTAGTAGAGTAGAGCAAGAAGTTTTAAGTTTTAACCTGACAAGAAGAATGGCACCAAAGAAGGTGACCGTTTCACCAAAGAAATAGAAGGGCAAGGGCAAAGGAAAACAAACACCACTGTCGCTAGCTCTAATGAAGAATGGTATGTAGAAATGTAGTACCTAGATGGAGTATTGTTGGGAAAAGTGTGGGTGTCGCACTTGAGACAAATGGCCATGAGCAACTACAACCATCGCATGAGCACTACTGAGAAAGAAATGGCGTTGGAGTTGGTTCGTCCAACTAACAAAAGGACACCAGATGGAATGCCAATATATAGTGACGAAGTGAAGGTAAAGTTGGAGAAGGCAGGGCTATTACAACTATATGAGTTGCCTTATTTTGGCAAGCCCAAGCAGCTATATCAGTGGTTAATATCGCGCGTGCACGAAGACCATTTCTATTTTGCAAGCCACAAGATGTGCCTAACCCCTTAGCTTATATCCAAGTTCACTGGCCTGATTTGTGAGGGAGAATCCATAGATGATGACTTGGAGGATAATGAAGCCATCAAGAAAACAATAGAGGCTTATAACTATAAAAAGGGGTCACGGTACTTTGGCATAAGAGAAATCTTTGACCTTGTTATGAGGATGGCCGCGCGCTTGGTGACCAAGCTAAATGATCAAGAAAGATGGACACAAGTGAACAAGGCATGGTTGAATGTATGCTGGAAGATCTCAGAAGGGACCGTCTATAACTTGTCAGCTACATTGTAGATGAGATCATTAGCAGTCGCAGAAGGAGAGAAGATATTGTTCGGCAACATTCTCCTCACCATTGTCTTCTCGGAGATTGGAGTGCCCGATGGGCCAGAGAAGTTTGTATGGGAGTATCTAGAAGATCCCTCGCCCGTGAAAAGGTTTGAGAAATATACATGTGAGACCATGACGGCCACTCACAAGGCGCGCTGGAAAAATGGTACAAGCGGATGCACGATGCATTCAGGGTAGAGTGGAGGATACTTGAGCAGTTGCCCGCTCGTAGATGGGGAAGTGGAGTTTGTTGTATATCAACATTTTTGTATTAGCCAGTTCACCCTAACAAATGGAACTAAGAGCCCGTGGTGCAAGCTACCATTTTCTTTCATTGCACAATACTTGCAAGCAGAGTTCAACCGGTTTGAGAAGGCCAAGAGACTAAGGTTTGACCTTAGTGAGGTAGATCAAGACCACCGTGAGCTGCACCGAAAGCTCGTGTACCCCAAGAAGCATGCATATGTGGAGAAATACATCTCCCACGAAGTACAAATGATGAAGCCATTGACGCTGCTAATTGCCGGAAGGACCGCAACAAGGGTATATCTACGCATAAGGCCAAAGTTTGAAAAGGGTGCCTACCTGGAGAATGATAACTCCATTCTAGAAGACCCCACAGGGAGGAAGAAGGCCGCACCAAGGAAGAGGGAAAGAGAAGGGGTTAATGAGAAGAAGACACCAAGTGTACAAAATGCACAATCTAGGGCGCGTCGAAACAAGCGCTAAGCCTAGCACTTACGCGCGCAGGAAGAAGTCCCCAGTTAAGGAGAAGACCCCAAAAGAAGAGGCGCGGAGCATGAAGAGCCTCTTAGACAAAGGAAATCACCAAGGAAGAAGTCAACCTGTCGAGGAGGAAGAGAAAGCGAGTCTCCTATATTGGAATCACCAGTTAGGAAGAAGCAAAAGGTAGTAGAGAAAGGCCGACTTGGAGGAAACAAAGAGCCTGGGAGGCCTACATAGGCAAGAAAGATGATGATGAGCCCGAAGAAGTCCAAGACCAATCCGTGTACGAGGTGCACGACTCCGAGGAAGAAGGAGAGAAAGAGAAGGATGACGAGGAGGAAACTGCTCAAGGCAAGGGGGTGAGCGAGGAAGTAAACACGCAAGATCAGAGGACCCCAAGCCTCAAAAAGGAGCAAATAGAGAAGGCCGCGCAAAGAGAAGTAGCGGGCATCATTAAGGACTTGGTGGAGCGGATTTGGAGCGAGCACGAGATGAAGTTTTGAAGGAAGTGGAAGAGGAAAGCATGGGAAAGGAGTATGGCAAAGCATGGGTGGAGATCCTAGTTTGGTTGTAAGCTTTCCAAGGGCATTGATGCACGGAAGAACACGGGAGTAGCATAGGACAAGGAATGAGTTACGTCGATGATCCAAGCAAGGTGCTATGCATGCGCTTCCAAAGCATCGTGCAACAGAAACAACTCTCGCCGTGGCTTCATTTGATGAAGAACGCGCATACCCACGGACTAGAAAAATGTTGTCTTGGGCATTAGTCCCACATCGACGAGCCCGAGTTCGAAGTGAGCCAGGGCACCGATGAAGATCCCGAGACGAAAGGAATAAACCGCTTGATCAATGCTCGGTGAGGATGAGCAAATCATGCTTCGACGAGGAATGATAGGGTGAAGTTCTTAGAGGCAAAGTTGGAGTAAAAGGAGGAGGAACTTCTTGAGAGAAGCAAAGACCAAGCAAGAGGAACTAATCGCGTGCGATTAAGGCGTGAATCAAAGGAAGAGAAGGCAAGGGTGTGTGAAGTATACAAAAAGATAGAAATGATCACGAATGCTATTGTCTTGAAGCATCCAGACTTAGCACCACCCGAGCAAAAATATGGATCAACCTTGTAGTGCCCGGAGGATTTGACTCGCATCCTCACTATGGAGAGGCAACCACTCGCCTTAGAGTCCACGAAGAGGCGCGACACGCCAAGAGAGAAGAAAAGGCAAGGTTGTCGAGATTGTTGCTCGATATACCAAACTCCTTGCCGATGTGAAGGCCACCGCGCAAGTTGCTGAAGCTGCATATGACAATTGTGTTGATAGGGATAGAGTGGCAAGCATCCTGGTCGCCACACATGAGACGGAACTCAAGGAGTTTCAAGAAAAGAATAAGGGGAACAGAGCAGAAAGGGATAAAATCCTGGCCGAGGTGGAGAAGAAATCATAAGCTATGGAGACCTTGCGGGGCTTGATCAAAAGTCGACTAAAGGAGTTGTACCCCCAGATCACCCACTAGATGGACGCAATCGAGGATTTGGGCAAAGAACTGGAGGGGATTGTGGAAACAATGAGCGCCAAGGGAGAAGGGCTAAGTTTTGAGGAGGTGAGCGCCCTAGTAGGTGACCTTTGTTAGCAAGCGTAGAGCGAGGTCGATGCCTGGGATAAGCTAGAGGCAACTATAGGAAAGGATTTCCCTCTCCTCCAACAATAAGCATGATGTCCCCATTCTTTCATTCTTTCCCCCAATTTCTCACTCCATTCTTTATTCAATTGACCATAGCCCATTATTCTTTATTCATTTAAAGGAAGTGTTTCCAAGGACGGAGAACAAGCGTAGTGTGGGGTGATGTTGGGCCTCGTAATAATGACTAAGTACGAAAGGTGTGTGGGCATGTGGGACCTTTATGAAGAAGGGCACGCAAGGTGAAGGCGCACATGACAGGTTCTAGGGGGTTTAGCGGAACCCAAGGCGCGCGCGCAAGGCAAAGGAAGGAGTTTTGGGACTTAGCCACATTCGGCATTCTGGCCGGCAAGACACGAGGAAAACATGACCCGACTGTGCATGCGGAGTGGATAAAGTGCTAGCCTGCAACGTGGTGGCCAAGAAATGAATATCCCATGCGATGTAAGGATCCCGAAAGACATCATTGCAAAGAGTGGAGAGCTCAGATTAGAAGAGGCATGCTCCTCAAGGACCACCTTGACACTTGGCAACCGATCTATTACTTCATGATGGCATGGCGGTGATTGCTAAGGCTATTTATAGGGATGCTTGGATAGAAGAAGGGGGCGGCAAGAGGGATATTGTGGTGCGAAGAGAGTCATTAGGGAGGCGAAGCTCGGCCAAATTTGTAGTGGATTCTATGGGTTAGAGTTCCCACTAAGAGGACTGTAGATGTCATAGTTGTAAAGGGAATGGGTCTATGGTTATCTTGATGTAATATGAGAGGCACATCGAGTGATTCTGATGCATGGGTCTATTCTGTAATGATCTGATGATCTGTTATGGCCTTGAGTTATGCAATGTGGTTATTAAACTTGATCAATATGAATCTATGACTCTGTTTTGAGTATATGTTGTCCATGGGTATAAACCCTAATGCACTCTCTTTATAGTACGTACCAAGTTTGTTATCTGTTTGATATTTCTTCTATTATTTGAATAAATGCATTGACATGATAACTTATCCTAAGAATGAATGCATGGTTCTTTTCCGTTTTGCATCTAACTCTCTGTCATAAATGATGTATTCTCACACAACTTGAATAAAGGAGGGGCTCGGCGCCCGTGCGTGCCTTGGGTGAGTGCCTAGCGCCCGTTGGGTGATAGGGTGATAGGCCGGCGTGCACAGGATTAGATTGTTGTTCAAAGGGTATGAAAAATGACTACATGCATATAAAGGCGAGGACACATGGAAGGAGCCATAAGAAAGTAAAGAAAACAAAAAATAATCCTGATCTACATGTACCCTCATAACTCACATACAAATTATACCTGCGTGTGAATGTAGGATATTATAAACAACATTTGCTAGAATTGGAAATTAAACATTGTTTCTAATAGGGCAATCAACCTCTCTTCTTGACTTTCAAGATCCTCTAAGAATACTACCCAGATATGTTGCTGAAGCTTTCACAATTGGGGTTGTGTTTCAGTTAGATTGCGAAGTAAATTACAAAAACCAGATTTCTTACTCTTTGATCTTAGTTTTTAGAAATTCAGCTCGCCCATGAATCTAAACATAGAAAAGTCTTGAATCTTGGGATAGGCTTGTAACTATTTTAAAAAATTTGATTAGCAACGTCTTGGTGTTGTAACCACATGTTTTTAATCTTAAACTGATACTTTCTTGGTAGGTATATCATTGATATGTGCAGTAATATTGGCCAATGGTGTGAGTGGGTGGTGTCCAAGATTGTAGCTGTTCTCTGTTCACGAGACAAAATCTATTTAGTTGAGAGCAGAAATCAATTCAATCTTTCTGACACGTAGCCCTATTCTTTCGGACAGCTAAGCCATGTGATTATTGCAGTTGAGAAATCAGGTTCAACTAATTGCCTATCAATAAAATCTTGCAGTTTCTTAGCCCTGAAGGGATTATACCTTCTATGCCCCTGTTTTTCATCATGAATTTTATTAAACTGAAGTCTTCCCTTTATGTTAGAGAGTGACTGAACATTTTGCATCCTTGTTGATAATACTTGAAGGGTGTGCTCCCGCAGAGTATAGTGGATACACGATTTGAAAAATTCGAGAACACAAGATCTAGCTCAATTGATTTCATTTCAGCTGTTAAAACCTCAAAAATGGCTTTGCAGACTTGGACAATTATTTGCGTTTCTATTTTATAGAGAAGATTAGAATGACATCTTCTCTAGACCTGTCTGTACAGTCTTGATGAAGATGTAATTTTAGCCCCCACTTGGAATATTTGTGTGCCGATCAGAGACATGAGAATTAGTATGGCTTCCAGGAGAAGGATGGGATCCATCATGTTTTGAGAGAACTTGTGCTTGTTAGGGTGGCCTACACCCGTCAAATTCCACAATTGAATTTTCATGAGAAACTATTTTGGGAATATGGACGGGGATAGTACTATTAGAGATCTAATATTTTTCACAATCCATATGATAAATAGAAGAACTTTTGGAAATAACTGTGTACAGAGTTTTTGATTGACATTGAGGATCACACTCTAGGGTCTTGATGAAGATAGAATTTTTGCCCCCACTTGGTTATTTGTGTGCCAATCAGAGACATTAGATTTAGTATGGCTTCGAGGAGAAGGATGGGATCCATCATGTTTTGACTTTTGAGAGAACTTTTGCTTGTTACGGTGGCCTACACCCCTCAAATTCCACAATTGAATCTTCATGAGAAACTATTTTGGGATTATGGATGGAGATAGTACTATTAGAGATCTAATATTTTTCTCAATCCATATGATAAATAGGAGAGCTTTTGGACAAAACTGTGTAAAGACTGTTTGATTGAAATTGAGGATCGCAGTCTATGACCCATCATCAAAATGAGAAAGAAAATGAATATGGATCGCGGACTAGGTTCCTTTTATAGATAATTCAGTTAAAGTGCCAAGATACTAATGTTAGTTGACCCTAGGATTAAATTGAATGAATAATCTGTTAATTAATTAAATCGTTATAATCCCCTTGCTGAAAATTAATGAATAAACTAACTGCTACAAATTAAATTATTAGGCCTATTATCAGTATTAGTGAATTGTTTTAGTTAAGCCTTTAATTAACATTAGTTAGGCCTTTTAATTAGTATTAGTTAGTCCTTTAAATTGAATTAGTTAAGTATTTAGTTAGTATTAGCCATTATAAAAAAATTAATTAGTATAGTTAAGCCTTTAATTAGTATTAGTCAATTTTAAATAATCCTAGTTAATATTAATAAATGAGCCATCTTTAAAAAAATGGAACTGATTAGTTAAGCCTTGTATTAGTAAATTGTTAATAGTCCTATGATTGGGGTTTTCTTGAATAAATTTATAATAGGTTTCCGAGATTGGTTCAAGCCCAAACCACCATATTTGTTCATATTGTTCTCATGTTTGCAAACCTCCACCGCCTCCCTCATATATCACTTAAAAATAGCAATTCAAAATGGCTAACACTTTAGTGTTATCAATACAAATGTGGTGTGGAGTCTTAAAAGAGTAATTTATAAAAGTCAACTTAATCACCCTCTCCTTTTTAATGTGAAAATCACATTCATTATCCCGTGTGTGGATGTAGCTGCCAGTTTCTCCAATATACAATATCCCACATGAACAATCATTTCAGTACACACCATATAGGGATAGTCCCGTTGAACATTTTCTGATCAATCCACAAAATCAATAATGTTTGACTCATTACAATTGCTGAGTCCCGGCCATTATATTCATCAGATCTGTAGGATGTGTTCGCATGGTTTAATAAGTGACCTCTGGGACGTTGTCTGTCCTTTCTCTTTTTTTTTTTTTTCTGAATGTTGGGTTGTACTGCTGTCTTCTTGGTTATGTTTGGGTGAGACTGAAATTTCTTATTTTGATTATTTCCTGCTTGAATTCTTGGATACCGAACTGTTTTTTGGATAGAGACTTCCGTTGGCATCCGTGATTCCTTTCTTGGGTCACAACCTCCATGGCTGTGGATGGTCCTTTATGAGTAGGGGATCTGAGAGAGTGCTTTGGACTCTTGGAGTATGGGTACATTCTTGTCTTATTTAGTTTTATTGGATTGAGATTGACTTTGGATTTCAGTATTTGTAATGAATAAAAGGGTGGGTAGACTGACTTGAGTATTCTTTGACGGTTTGGATTTTCAAACATATGTTGTGATGATTGTGTGGAAGGTGTTCCTGATCTCTGATCCAGAAATGAAATCAAAATTTTCCCCTTTCTTTGTGATCTGATGTTGGTCTTCTTGAGAAGAAGCTGCAGTATGGGTCTGATTTTGATGTTCTGGAGAATTGTTGTCTTGAGGTACTTCTTGTGAGGACCTGTTTGCTTGTGTATATGTAGGACATGATCCAGCCAAGCAACCATTGGAGGTTGCATAATCTTCACCCGAGCAGAATGTTCTATTAGTCCACGGGTTGTTACCATTCAATGCCCCTAGTTCAAGAAATAAATGGGTCCAGAAGGGGTTCTAGATAAATGTTAATACCTTTTTGGAATTCAGTGTACCCAGTGCAAATAGTGAGGCTCCAAATTCTCCTATGGATTTGTTGATTTTTTTGAGTGAGGATTCTCCCTGAAATTCACTTGGCAGGAGTGGGAGATGGACCCAAACAAGGACTGTGCTTGGCAGATCAATGGTAGGGTTGAAATTAGGAGCCCACAGCTTCATAAACAAGCCTGCTTTGTTCATGATCCAAGCTCACCCTAGGAAGATGGCTTTCTTTCTGGCTCTGGTAGCAAATAGTGCCATAAAGTTGCCTTTGGACATCGAGAGGATGTCAATGGAGCATAAGGGTTTCCATTGATTGGGCTCCCATGAATGAAAAATCAGAGCCTTCCTCTTTAGAACCACAAGCGGTTTTCTATTTCATCCAGGGGGAAATGGGTTTGAGGAGGGTTGTACATTTTCAAATATTGTCCATTCTCTTTTGTAGTAGGGAAAGAGGACTTAATCATGTTTTTTTGGGCATGTAGGTATAGGAACTTCAGGATGTGTTCTGTTGATGGTGTCAAACTGTATGGGGAGATTGCAGCTTTGAAGGTACCTAGGGGCTGGGAGGATGCCACTCCTTGAGTATGTGTTAGGCCTGAATTCTTGCCCTTGAATCACCCCTTGTTTAAGACTAAGGGTAATGGAGATGTATGGAGTAACAGTGTTGTGTACACGAGTGGAACAATGGGTGCTGCTTTATATTGTTGATATGTAGTACTGATGGCCTAATAACGGCAAATAGAATAAAAGAATCTCAGTCCCATAATAAAGTAATCTGAACGTGCCATTTTTCTCATTGGTTTGTAAATCAATATACAATTCTTATTAATGTCAAAATTTTGAGCCTTGATTGGGAGCCATTCCTTCTGCGGCGTGAAGGCCAATCTACCAAGTGTGCAGCAGCAATTTGGATATTAAAAATGAACATATTTTAATGCCATTAAATTTATGAACATCTTGTCTTCAACACAAAATGTCATTGCATGTACAAAGCCACCTGGCTATCTTGTTTGTTTCATTTCTTTTATTTGACAACTTAAGTTCATGGACTTGCAAGCAATTGTTTTTGAAGAGATTCCAAATATAATAATCTGGTTGTCTACAAAGGTATCTGCATGATGAGTATATTATTATATTGAATGTTCTATCAAAAACATTGAGCCATAACTCATACACCTGATGTCAAACTTTACATAGCACGGTTCTTTATCTTCCATATAAGCTGGATGTTTTGTCCATTGAAAATATGTGTTTGTTATATCCATCATGTTTTCCTCCTATCATCCAATAAGTGGCCAACCCATTTTTCTTTTGAATTTGGTAATAATTGTCACTATCATACTACTTTACTATATTTTATGTTATTGCCTATATACTGTGCAATGTCAATTGGAGAAAACAATGAAAGCTTTCCAGATTTTTGTTAATTGCACTTTTGATTTCTTGATTCATTGCAACTTGTTCCCCTATATAAATCAGGCTTCGCCTCAAGGGGTTTGTCGGGCCAGTATGATAATGATGCCTATTGGACTTCCTTGGGTACGATATCCACTTCCTGATGGCGGCTATCAGTGGCTTGATCTTAACAATGCACTTGTAAGTCATTCCTAATATTCTCAATGCGAGTAAATAAAATATGGCCATTTCTCCATTACTTGTAATACCATGTAGGTATGCTCAATTATGTCAAAACTCTTGTATTTTGTTGCAGTACAGGGAGCGTGTTGTTTGTCTATCCCAATTCATAGATGAGTATTTCAGCAACACTATATTGGGAACACTGCTTTACCTAGATAGTGTCAGCTCTACAGAGGTTCTTAATATTTTGATCTTGGGGCGAGGTGGTAATGTGAGTGTAGGAGCATGTCTAGTATAATCTTTTAACAATATTTTTATTCATTTCTTCCAACTATCTTTGTGTTGACATTGCAATTCATTTCAGGTGGCTTCAAGAGTTGCACGGAAATAATTATTTGTAATTTGGTGAAACTTAGGAGAAATTTTTTTACAGGCTAACATTCAACATGTTTGAACCCTGGAGTTTAAGATGTAAATAATCCTTGTAGGTTATACCATCCTTGCAAATTTATGATACCATGGAAAGCTTGAGTTGCCCACTTGCCACTTTTGCAATGGGCTTTCTATGCAATCTATCAGGATATATGTTAGCAGCTGGAGACAAGGTGATCTCAATACTTTGAAATTCTAAAAATGACAGAACTTTATATTTAATTCTCTACCGTCAGGAAGATCATTAGCTTTTTATAATTATAATAGAACATGACAGCTTCTGCCTTTCTTTGTTTTCTAATTTTAGTTATGTTTGAAATTTTTCAAATGAAGGGAAAGCGTTATGCAATGCCCAGGTCAGTTATTACATTTGAGCCTATTTCTGGAGTAGCTCGTGGCCAGGTATTCTTTTGGATCTTTTATTGGCTGGAATTTGTTTCTAAATTCTTGACAATTATATGCATTTTCTTGGTTATATGATTCTAGCTATCATATGATCACTGTTCTGACGTGTCCTTTTACAGGCTGATAATGTAATTAACGAGGCAAATGAACTTGTTAGAAATAGGGACTATTTGTTCCAGCAGTTGTCATCAAAGACTGGGCAACCGTTTGAAAAGGTTTTTCTTCTGCATTTCAGTATCAAAACTTTTTTCTTATGTAATTTATTGTACATACAGCTTTAGTAAAGAATTATTTGCTCATATTTTCCTGATGTGTGAATTCAATGCGGATGTTTTTCTGACTAATATTGCATGTATTTTGTTGCTTTTCTAGAAAAGTGGGTATATTTTCAAAGTGAAAATTTAGCGCATTTTTCTTGCACTGTAAGCTATACAAATACTCTCATACACTATAAGATGCATTTGATTTTGTGATACTTTTTTCAAAAGGATTTTCTTCTTTTACTCCACCTAAACTATCATATTAGTATTATCTTGGTTATCAGCCTAATTCGGTTTTCAAGTACCCGATGTATCATGGGTTTAATGATTCCATTGTTGGCTATAGATTTATAATGAATCTCAGTTGTATGTTCAGTTGAAGATGGTTGTGTAAACTGCCACTCCATTGGGTCTTCTTTTCAAGTAAATAGAAGAGTGTATGTTGGGGAGGGATCGCTTGTATGAGGTCTTCCCTGTACTGTGTGAATTGTATCAAGACTTATATTTTATGAATATAAGTTGCTTTTGTTTGGATGCTTTGCTCTACCATGGTATGTTATGCAATTACTATTTTGTGTATGCTGTTAGTACTCTAGTATCTGAGTAGACATTAACATACTACACATGTTGATACTATTTCCTTAAAAGAATATCAGGTCAAGTTAAAGTTGGTTCATAGAGAAGATTCATGAGGCGCCCTATTATATTATAAGATCTATGTGCCAAACATGATTGTGAAACACAATGACGAAAGATTTTACAACGATATAAAGAGTTCATGAAAAAGAAGACTGATGTACACGAGCAATAACTCAAGCTATTGCCTCCAAACAAAGGTAGAAGAGAGACATAGTCAGGGAGGGGACCAAGAAGTTAAATGGTCTACTCGATTGGTGGAGCATCACAAGAGAAGATAAAGGTTGTGACCGCAACCAATTCCCAATAAAAGAAAAGAAAAAGAAAGAGCCCGTCAAGCGAGGCTGAAGTTACAAAGATATAGTTTGAATCGGAGCTGAAACCAAGAAAGGGTTCAACTGAAAGTGGCAGACCCTATGCAACTCATAGTAAGGGGTGGAAGAGATTAAAGTAGCCCCTTTTAGAGGAAGGAAGTGTAGACCTTGCCGACTAGTTTGTGGCGGAGGGTACTGCAAGAGGATCATGTGAAACATCCGGGAAGTTCGATTGAACAATGGGAAGGAGTCACACAAATTGGGACCTGATGGTGTGCAAGATATTATACAAATCTTTGCCGAAGGGTTGACGTAGGGACGTGTTCAATAGAGATGAGAACATAGAGGAATGTCCAATGCAAACCTTCTTGAGGGGCAGATTTGTATTCGAAGAACCATGTTGGAGCCATGGTTATCCCATCAACTCCATCTCCGTAAAGGAATAAGCTCCCAAAGTTCATTGGTGATGAATTGGAGGATCCCCATCCCCTACGACATTGTAGAACGTGCATCAACATTTGACTGCCAATGGGCATACAAATGAACGTATGTGGTTAAGATGTATCCCAACAACCCTTTGTTGAATGGCTATTGAATGGTAAGTAGATGCACCAAAAGCTCTCGAAAGCAATATGGAATAAGAAATGACAATGAGGTTATCGTTGAATTCTATAGTACCCAACAAAGTAAACATGAGAAAGTTTGCACCTGTAACATATTAGTCAGAGAACTATTGGGAAAACTTGAAATAGATCCTACCAATGGCTTGAAGAAGTGAAGGTTTATTGAAGGGTTGGTACGTGTTATCCAAAATAGCCCCTGGGCTATTTTGATAACTTGCAATCCCATTTTGGACTTGAACATGGCAGCCCAAATGCATATTCTATGGCCTATGTTTTCCGCCCCGATTCCCGACTTGCCTTGTTTCGATTTTTCCAACTTGCAAAACATCGAGCCAATTCTGCCCTTTGTTTTGGTTTTTCGAGACTCACTTGCATCGGAACATGTCGACCCAATTACATGTTCTATGTTATGTGTTTCGCTCCGAAACCCGATGGTCTTCAATGTTTCAGTTTTCGGGTTTCTTTGACATCGAACATTGTGACACATTTGCATGTCATATGCTACTTGTTTTCCGATCCCGAAACTTGATTTCCTTGTGTTGGGTTTTCGGGGGTCAACTACATCAGCAGAGTCAAAGATGCGTCATGTCATTCGTCCTCCGATTCTTGAAAAGCACATTCCCTTGTGTCCAACTTCGCAAGGTGCTTGACAGTGCATTTCCTCGATTGCTTATTTCGGGTTTCTCATGGTGTATAGCAGGGCCGAAATTCCCACAGTCTTGCTCCTTTGTGTCGGGTTTCCAAGGATGTTTGGCATGGTCGCGGACCCGAAAGAGGCTTGATCTAACAGTTCAACCACTCGCATTTATTGAAGTATGGCACCCCTAACTTTTGAGGGCCATAACTTTCGCCTTGCAACTCCAAATTTCACAAAATTGGACTTTTTGGAAAGGTCTCATCATGTACTACACCATGGAAACTGGAAATCTTAAATTTGGTGAGGTTAGGTGGGTATAAAAGAGGAATACAGTCCCAACATTAAAAGAGCAATTCCAAGTAGCTCAACCACCAGATTTGATGAGGTATGGTGCCCATTCCTTCTCCTACAAGCAAAGTATCATGGGGGAATGGCCTTGGCAGGGTACCCATGCCTATTTTCAGACATTCAATGCATGTTGTTGGTGGTTGAAGGTGGAAATTTGAATTTCCCTCTCTTTTCCCTCCTCTCTTTTTCCCATTTTTTTATTATAAGATGATGCTCATTTGTAAAGGTTGATACTCTTAGAATGCAAGGGCATCATTTCAAAGTGTTGCACAAGTGTTCTTGAGTTGCAGGCCTCGATTTGGATTTTGCAATGTGTTTATGCCTTCTTCCTCCATTGTAATGATCTGTGCATCTTCCTAAGCAATATAATTCATGTTTTGTGGCTATTATCTGCCCTAGCTTGTGTTCTATTGCATTTTCTTGTCTTTTCATGCATTTGCAGGTATGTTGTGTATGTCTTTTCACTTTGCAGGGTTATTTCTATTGTGCTCCATGGAAATGAGAGTTTAAATGATATTTTGGACTGTTGCACTCATGTCGCCCTCTCCTCCTTCATTTTCCTCCCATTTCCACTCATCTGATAGTGTCTTTCCCTTGTTCTTGGTGATATCACCCATGTTAGCTTAGGATTTTCCCTTTTCATGCATCTTTCTCTTCCCTGGTCCCTTGGATTGTTAGAATAGGATTAGATAGTTGCATTTCCAGTGTAGGAGTAATTTAGCATTAGGATTAGGTAGAGGAACCAACCTTCTCTAGAGGTCTGTCTCAAGTAGCAAGTCCCACAACTTGAGAGATAGTCCCATGTTACCCAAAAACACTGATTGCTCATCCATTCATTCATGACAAATCAGAGGGTGTTGTTTTTCGGTGATAACAAAGACCCTCATTATGGAGGACAATGAAGGTGGTAGCACCCTCATCGTATGAGATGCATACGACCAAGCCATGGACATCAAAGCAAGAATAAGATGTCGCGTTTGTAGGAACACAAAGAAGACGCCCGTAACTCCAACTAACCTAGATCAATGTAAGCCTTGTGAAAGACATGCTTCAGATGATGAACTAAAGGGAGATGTTAAGAAACAAAAGGTAAGGATATTTTGTACAAGATTGTCAAGTTATGGGGCATTCATTCAAGGATTACCTGCATACATTTACGGGATAAGAGCGACTAAGTATCTGTTCACACAAGGAGAATCGACATCACCCACCATACCTCCAAGGAACTATTGAAGACAAAACAATAGTAATGGTGGTAGTCGGAGTTCAAGATGAATCCAAAGAACAACCGATTAAACAAAGTTTGGGAGTGCATAATTTAAGCCATTTTGCAAGAGATTGCCCTCACCAAAATGACATTGGAGTTCTCTGTAGATGGTGTGGGCCCATGAACCATGACGATGGTAATTGTGCAAAAACAAACCAACATCAATATGATTGGCTTAGCCGATGGCAAGGAAGTTATGGCAATTACCATAACACAAGTAAAGAAAGCCAATTACCCTAACCCTTGTACGGAGAAGGAAAAGGGTGGAAGTCGAGACAGCCATAGTTGAAGAATGACGTTAGTCCAATGGTCATACAAGCACAACGATGAGCATACAAGAATCGACAAAGTTATCGCATGACAAATCTTGCAGACCACTATACTTGCGATAATAGGTGACTTATTGCAAAGCAATTCAGATCTCAAGAAGGCTCCCCTCTTACTATATACAAGACATTAGCCCGAACATGGAGCATACAATGGTGCACCTAACATCGGGTGACGGGGAGAGCCAAAAATAGAAGAATGAACTCATAGTTGAGCCCCCATTGTCATGGGATTGAGTGATTGGTCGTATGCTCTCGACAATGTACCTATTGGGACAACCGAAAATTGTGCTTATGGAAGTTCTCGGGGCATGAATTTGAAAACCATCGTCAACAATAGTTCTTGTTCGAATGTCCGTGGAAAACCAATTATGTGGCCTCTGACATTCCAACTGGTAGGAGCAGATCAATAGGGAATTAAGGTATTGAGTGTACTAATGAGAGAAAAGATAATTATTGGAACCCAACTCTTATTGCTAAACTTTGCAGTCATTGTGTTAAAGAAGAAAGCCTATGATGCACTATTGGGTCAGTGCTGGTTGATAGGAGCCAAAGCTGATCATAATTGGAAAAAGAATTTGATCTCCATTGAAAACAAGGGATGGAAGTATGTCATAGATTTATAGGAGTTAGGCAGTAAGTGAGGAAGCGACCTCATTAGATTTGGACTATGAAGAAGAATGCTTAGTTGATGAGAACCGAGGTATGATGGAGCCGAATGATGAAGGGGTATTGGAGTTACAGTCATGCTCGAAGACAAGACGGGCTCCCCTAGTGGTCTATTCCATTGGTATACAGAAGAAGACTATGAAGTGTTCCATCCATATTGGAATATTATCGAGATTCTAAATAGTAAATTCAACCAAAGAGGGCAGCGGGAATGAAAAAAGCAGATGTCAGTGGTGACAAGTCCTTCCAAACTGTCAACATCACACTCGGCTTACTCATTGGAGTTCAATGAATCTGCTGTCAAGGATGCAACATTTGATGAGAAGTTGGTCCTTCAATTGGAATAGGTAGTCAATTTGAAGTCTAAAATACTGACTTCAATGATCGTGTCAAGGGTTTCAAGGGAAAAAATATTAAACGGAGATGTATGACTGCTTAAACTACGTTCTATTTTTGAAGCACACTGGGATGCAACTGATGCATTTGAATAGGTGATGACAGGGGACAAAAGAAAGTCACTCAACATAGAAGGAAGGAGCTTTGCTTTCGGTATTTCCTTGTTAAAGCATTAGTTTTGTGTCATTGAATTTGTCTTTGATTAGCTTCCCATTGAAGAATTCCAATTTGACAGCTCAATTCTCCAATGTTTTGGTCCCAAGGATAATATTTGAACTTACCTGGCTTAATTTTGCACATCCATTCATACTTCAGAACCAAATCTCCAACATTAATTTGAGACTAAAAAATCAATTTTGCATTTTAAGAAATTAGATATTAACTATAGTGTCTTGATTCATTTGTGGTGCCCCAACTCATCAATATTAATCATTTGTAGTGCCCCTAATCAGAACCATTTTCTGATTGCCAGATGTGTGATTCAGATCAAAGTACGAGGAAATGCTATTGTAAGGGACAAGGGATACTGATTTACAGATTTGATCGACGATTAAGAGTCACTGCAGACTAAGTACTTTACTTGATTTTAAGTGTTAAATTTGAGTGGTCTAGATGACTGACAAAATTATGTCGATGGAAATTCATTGCACATGAACCATGGACTGATGAATCGTCAAAGTAAACGAGGCAGCAAAAATGCTAGAGGAAATCTGTGGATCAGTTTAATGACCAAGTACTGAATATGAATTATACAGTATATCAGGATTTGCAGGAATCATAATTGCACAGTAGCACAAAAATGAGTTGTGTAAGATGGTTAGGAAATAAAGAGACGCACAGGAAAATTATTAAGCTACACGATAAACACTGCTGCTTCAAGATAAAATTTTCTACGACATAGAATTCATAGTTATTTCAATTTCTTCCCAAAGTTACTTGAATTTGAAACTCAATACAACATCGTCATTGTTCAGGAAAGGGGGAAATAATAAAGGACAGGTATTGAGGGCATCCTTCTCATCCTCCATCGGTATTTTCATGCTGAGGTTGTTAATTGAGCAGGGACATGGGCATTTGGTGGCAGATAATTGCTCAACTAGAGGCCATTTGGATATGGGCTTGACCAGCAAAGGCTTTGGAATCAACTCTTAATTGTTAGTTTCACTAAATGTCAGCTGAATTAGTATTTGGCATTCCTGTTAATTGCTGGACGATATTGTGGAATTTGATGCATCTGTGGTCATAGCCATTGTGTGCATATCTGTAGACCAATTTCTCTTCATATTAAATAGGAGAGGGAGAGGGTAACCTAGAACACTGTATACAGAAGAAGCATGGCGTTTGGTCACAACCACACGAGCAGAGGACCATGCATAACTCTACAGAATTGCAATGAAATTCTCACTTTGTTGGGAATAAACACGGTCAGAATTTTCACGTGCGTGTTCTGTTTGACTCAAGAACAGTTGAGTTTGACTTGAGAAAAATATCTTGTAGTTCACATTTTCTTTCTCACAAAATATGGTTCATGTTAGGAAGATTCATGAAGCTATAGGGGCAGGCACGGAACTAACATGTTAGCTTCCTGACAGAATATTTGACAACAAAAATATATATATATATATATATATATATATCAGTAAATAGGCTGTTTCATTGATGATGAAAATACATGATCTTCCCAAGAGTGAAGCACTGTGATGGAGAGACAAACAAGATAGATGCAGACGGCAGCACAGAAATGATTGTGTAAGATGGGTGGACATGAAGAGACATGCTAAGGAATTCATTTCAAATTAAGCTATGTTTCTCCATGTTTTCAGTAATGTCGGATGTGGCAACATGTTTCTTGTGTGAAAAAAAATTGCCTAGATTTTGGGGATGACAAAACATATAAATTTCAAAAATAGAAGAAAAGTATACAAATCTTATTGATTTAATTTTTATATTTAACGTCATTAAACTTTCTAAAGATACGCATTGCAAATTTAAATATAATCATTTTAAAAATCTTGTTCATCCATGACAAAGAACATCGAAAATTGACAAATACAAAATATCTCATTGTTTATTATATATAATTATAAAATAACTAGAACACGATTCTCAATTTCAAATGAAAAAATGGCAGTTGTATTTGAGCTACTAGGTCACGCATACAGAGTGGCAAGCTCAATAATCATTCGTCATTAGACACATCCCCACAATTCTCAATAAGACGCCCCTTTAAGGGCACTTAAAGGGGTTAAAACATCTTGAGAATTCAAGTTCACTCTCCCAAGTGGTTGGGGTACTAATGAGATTCTCGCCTTTGAAATGACAATGAAAAATAACAATCCTATCCGTGAGACATGACAAAGTGCTAGGCTGTAAACATCGAGTAACAAGCTTAATAATGAGAATTGTCATTAGACAACATCCCTAAAAACTTTAAAAATAAATGATATACCTAAAACGGTGCTCGGAGGGATCAAAATGTCTTGGGAAGTCAAGGTCACCCTCCTAGGTAG
The DNA here is from genome assembly GCA_018340775.1 of Taxus wallichiana var. yunnanensis. Lineage (NCBI taxonomy): Eukaryota > Viridiplantae > Streptophyta > Pinopsida > Cupressales > Taxaceae > Taxus > Taxus wallichiana. Next base: position 548,466,589 of record CM031241.1, read on the forward strand.
TTGGGGGTGCTAATGAGATATTTTGTCCCCACCCCCGGTCTCTAAAATGTTCGGGGCATTTGGAATGTCACTTAAAGGGTAGGGGATGTGTCCCCATGGAACATTGGTATTAAGGAAATCACAATATTGAGTTTATGTGGGACCCATTTAAATACAAAGGTTGAGTTGTAGGATTGCAAATGGAGATGCCACAATAGTGTAAAGAGAAGGTGTTCTAAAATAAAGATAGGTATCCTACTAGGATTCATGATAAGAGTAATCAAAGGGTGGACACCAAGAGAGAATCACTATGGGTGGAGAACGGGAAAGCTCAACAAGATCTCCAGTCCCAACTCTCTATGGTGACCCAAATGCAAAAAGGGTAAGTGCCAAGACTCCAAATCCAACAAGTAGGTGTGAAATAGTGTGAAAAATATACAAGCTATAAGTGCCTTCATGTATGATCATAGTGATTGACCGTTCTTTGGTGGTTTGACAAAAAGGTGGTGAAGTATATATACCGAGCAATTGCGTTGGCCTTGGGGCGGAACCTTAAGGACAAAGGTTGAAATACGTGTGACATGGAGGCTAGGAGCTAAATAGAGGTGAATGACCTAGGGTTGACCAAAAGCAGTATAACAACGTGCAATAGGCATAAACAAGTAGACATAATGGGACAAGTGGACATAATGGGTGTGATATGTGAACAAAGGGAATAAATGAGGCAAGGGTAAGGGAACTATGGCATAATAACGACATCTCTCAAATGTCATGCGGCCTAGCCCATGCGATCAAGTCCGATCACACCCCAATCCCGACATGCCCCTTAAGGCACCAAATTAAAAGGAGATGCATCAACAACAATTGCACAAAATAAATGGTTAAGAAGCGTAAAAAGTGAGATGTATACTTCCCACTAAATATAGATAATAAATTCCACTGTTTATATATATAGGGGTCCTTATATATATGGGGAGCACGATGTGCCATTATGAAGTTTCTATCACGATCGCTATTATATATGGGCGTAAATGCTCTAGCCCACGTCGGCATGAGGGCCCCTATCTACATATGGGGGCACTTGACTTACGTTAGGGCACTCTCTTGATAGCCTACCAAATATAGTTGGGGAGAGGATGTCGGGGAAAACTGCAACCCTATGTTGGAGTGCCCCCCATATATAGATAGGGGCCCTCGTGCTGACATCATGGATGGGGCATTTATGCCCATATATAGATAGGGGTCGATAAACAAATTCTACTAATTCCCCTGCCATTACTTTATCAAGACCATGAATACGAGCAATGCCATCTCCTACTTGAAGTACAGTGCCAATATTAACACGGTGAATGTTCACTTGACCTTCCCCTTCTTAGGGCCACTCTACATTTGTTCACCTAATGGTCTGATATGTCCACCAATGGATGCATCATTGTTCCAAAGATTCATAACGAACAACGCTAATTGGTTCATCCAAATATCCTAGCCACAAATCATTGCTCAAGTATGGATTAGGGTATGATAGGGGTGGGGAGAGTATAGTTCCCCCATAATTATATATGGGGTTTGACCCCGTTGATGCCCTTGTTCATATATATTTAAAGAGGGCTTGATGTAAATCAAATGTAAGACAACATGCTTGGTACAAAATATGATATATTAGCAAGTCTTGTATTGGGAATAACAACTATAATAGAACTCGTCAAGAAGCTGAAATGAAGTAGACAATGGCGAGAGACTTTGGGGTCCAACATCAAAGACTTACAACCATTAAACAATCATTGAAAATGTCACTTTGTATAAGATAATAGAGTAGGCAAAGTCAACCAAAGATAGGCGACTTTCATTTCTAGGCATATATATTTGGCGAATTAGTTAAAGAAGATTACATATCAGAAAATGGTTGAAAAAAAAGCATGAAAGCTAGAGATAGTGGCTATAGTAGCCATTTGTAGATTTTGATTTATCGGAAGGTTTTAAAAAAGTAATTGGGATGTGCACCAACAATTTGCGGTGGAAAAACTGCATAAGCAACAGTCAAATCTGTTAGGGGCAATAGAAGAAAAGTATATGGGAGACATGTTTTAGAAAGCAATGCTTGAGAACAAGAAGATTACAAATTAAGTCTCAAGTTTCTTAGGGCAATAGTTCGAGGGATTTATTGAAAAATACAAATACCTTAACAACACCAACGGGTATGAATAGATGAGTAGTATGATCAATTAACATATTGGAGTGAGAAGCGATAATCCTCGGAGCATTCATTGTATCATGGACTCCACTTAGGGTAAGTTATTAGATACACCAATGTATATCTATATAATTATTAGACAATGTAATTGATATCAATAAGAGGACAACTATGGCAGGGATACAACTGGATATGTATTTTAGCATGATGCCATATTGGGTTACGAGTTTATTGTATGCAGACATACGACCATATAAAACCAGCTCCATATATATATATATATATATATATATATATATATATATATAAGATAATGTATAATAACACTTCGTTATTATCTATAATAACGATGTGTATACAATATAAAATATTAACATATTATTATGTAAGATAATCTATGGTAATACTTTGTTATTACTTATATTAATGATGTGTATATAATATGTTATATATAATTTACATTACAATGTCTAATGTTAATATAATTTAATTTGTATGATACATATGTCCAAATGATTGGAACGATCAGCTCAATTGGGTTACTCTGGTAGGAGTGATCCAATGTCAAATATCCAGACAAATGTATTGAAAATAATATATTAAGTTTTTCCTGGTAATGGGGTTTGTGGTTCTAGTTGTAAGAGAGGAAAACCTTAGTAAAATCCTCTAAATATTTGGCAAATCAATCGCAATTTTAATGGTGCATTTACAAACAACTTGGGCATTGTTGTAGCTGGAGGAATTTTCAAATTTTCTAGGGGATTCGCTTTGGGCCTATACCAAACACATCCCGAGGGTTACCAACAATTGGTCCAAGGCTCAAGACCTTTCAGTTGGATTGAGGGCGGATGTTGAAAAGAATTTCCATCTCCTAGAAGTGAAAGAAAATTCTTTAATAATTGTTCAAGCCTCAAGGAACAAAGATGAGGAAAATTCAAAATTTACATGTTGGAAGTATCTTACATGAAGTTTTTTAATTGCTCCGTCAATTCAAATCGACAAGCTTCATACATTGTTTTAGAGAGTTGAATAAAACCATCCAGCACAGGGGTGGATAATTTGAGGGATTTCATTTCCTATGATAATTCTAAATTGTGGAATGGTTTTAATCCCTTAGTTGAATTAGATGAGACATAGGTCCCTAGTTCGATCCCCTCATTCTTACTTTTTTAATTGAATAGATGCTTCATATATTAACAAAGCCTGTATAAAAGAATTAAGATATGTACAACGGTAAATAGAAGGAAGACTATAATTTTGATCTTAAGGAAACCAGAAGAACAACAAAATCTGAGTAGCCTCTAGCTTCAAATTTTTTAGCTTCTCTGAGGAGAAGATGTCCTTTGGCCAGTAGTCGCATTCACACTTCACTCTTCCAAGCATGACAGAAATCTTTGAACCTTCCTGCTTCATCCTTGAATACATAGTTGCATCTAAGTTTCCATATGATAAACATAGTTGATACACACACACTATTCCAAATACTCTTAAAATAGCCACAAACAAGAGTATTGGAATCTTCCAACAACGCTGCTCACCAATGGAGGTGACTCTGAAAAACTGTTTGCAGACTAGAATGCACAGACTTCCAACATGATCTCGTGAGACAACAGTCCCACAAAAGGTGTTTAACCATTTCTAGTATAGAACAGTAAGGACACAATCCATCTTTGAGAGCACTCTTAGATAAATGGGCCTTTGTTGGCTGCCCCTGTAATATCCCTCTTCTGGGATCAATGGAAAATATGCCAACCAACAACCCTTCAATACACTAATCAATAGAAATTAGGCAAACGACCAACTCTTCAATGCATCAATCAACTGAAAATAGCAAACTACTTATACCGGTTGAGTAAATGACTCAATAAACTCGAAGTTAGGGGTTTAATGGCCTTAACTCAATCAACTAAAATTCCACCATCTCATGAATTTATGCTGCTGAAATAAAAGTATGATCACTGTATTCTCCTCAATAACATGAAACTACAGTCCATTCAAGCTGGGATATATCAGTCACAAAGAAGACATAGGGATCGCTGCTATATGATGGTTAAATCATGCATATAACTCAGATTATTACCCCTATACAGTTCGCTGTCACTTAGACCTTCAAAACACCAACCAATCATGCAAAAACCAAGTCGCCAAGTATGGGAATGAGCAGCCACAAAGAGGAATACTTACTAAGAGAAATCGCTGTCAGTTTGCACACAGATTTACTCTAAAAACCAGTCACCAAACAATGGATGCAAATTGCTAGGGTTTAGCAAGATACATTAAATAGTTCGCTGATCATATAAGGCCCAAAATACACATTCAAATGCTTAATAACTTCCCAATGAAGTCGCTGGGTGTAGGAACAAAAAACCAGATTATTATCTATCAAATACTACACCAAACTTGCCTTGAATAAGTCGCTGTAAAAAGAAGATAATATCATGCAACCAGCTGATCGATTCACATCAAATAATGCTCTAAAAACAGTCCACAAACATCATAGAAGAAGTCGCCTAGGGTTTAGAGAGATCATACACCAAACCGATTTGCAAAGCACTCACAAAACACTTCAACTTGATAACCAAAATCCAGTTGCTACAGTGACGGAGCTACAGTGATTCGCTACAGTAGAAAAGGGCAGATTTCCACTTGCAAATTTAATCAAAATGTTTGCCAAAGCCAGAAATATGGATCTCACAAATAAATACTTCAGTTGGATCTCAAAACCAGCTCAATACAACCTCCCACGCAAGAGAGAGAACATCAATGGGCATGCATCCCAACTCCAAGCATGGAGCATAAAATAAATATCATCATAACATAATAATAATAATGATCCTAGCACTCCTTTTATAAGCAAGGAGGCACAAAATTCGAAATCCCTAGGAGAGGGAAATTATTAAATAAAAGCAGTTTGTTTTCCCTAGGTGTGGTGTCCCCTTTTCAAAGGGTGATTTTATCAATAAAAGCCACCTAAATATTTATTTAATTAATTCCCCATTTAATTTTTTTATATTTTGGGAATTAAATTAAATAATTAAATAATTATTGCTCCAGGCAATAATATTTAATTATTTAAAAATGTTCCCCTTGCAACATCCCGAAGCCCATGGGAAGTATAGGCTAAGGGTCTTCAGAAATGGGGACATTACAGCCCCGATAGATCACAAGCCATGCAACACTCCGAGTTTATACGATACCCATTTCATCCACGCACTATGAAGTCTACGTATCCACGGCGCTTCAGCATCTCGAGGTCATCCATCTAGCATTTAGAACAGGTGCCATGGTACATCTCTGATGAAACATCTGATAAAACCTAGATGTGTCATATTGAGAAATAGGGTGTCCAAAGATCCATCTCTAGTCTCTCCAAATGGGACCTTTCATCTGCAGGTTCATCTTAAACAGGTCATCTTGTGGAATGAGGCTTTGAATTTCTTTGATAGACAACCTACCAGTAGATTGTAAGGAAAACTCTTGAGTAATGATCTCCAGTCCTCCATGTATGTGCACTAGCGTCCCATAAATCCTTCCACAAGAATAGTCCTTTATTGCTGAATCTGCGTGCTTGGAAATGCAAGATGTTAGCCATAGATACATCCTGAAGTTTCCAGAACCAAATTGGTCTATGAGCCAAGTCCCACCTGATACATACTTCAGATGACACTCTTGCTATAAGGTTTCAATCTACACAGAAGTTTTTGTGGAAGCTAAAAGCAAGTTATTCTTTCTTTGGAACAAGGTGTACATATATGGATATCTAACTTGACTCCAAGAGGAGGAACCAGTATGGGTTTGTGCTTAGCTCGTGGCTACTAGGAAAGTTAACATAGCATTCACGACTTTCCTCTCATGGTGGTCATGTCCTTGGTCGTCTAAATGATTGCGCCACAGGGTCTTAGTAGATGATGGTGGCATCTCTTTTGAATCCTCAACTTGCAATTGTGTCATGTTACATGTTATTATAGAGTTTCAGACTTCAAACCTCGCTGATTGGGTGGTGCCCATGGATTTGGGGGAGGGGCTTGTCATTGTTAGCTTGTGACGTGCACTCTAGATACACGTGACTTTGTGTTTAGATGGGATCACTTCTGTTCTGGAATATGTTTATCACTTTTTTGTTATTTTCTCCCAAAAACATTTTCCTTTGTTATGCACAATGACTGTGATCCGTATATTAACAACTATCCACAAAACTTCCATGATTCCTTGTTAGTGAAATCTTTGGTTTTGGGTGACTTCAATGGCCATGCTAGGACTTGCTAAATGCATGTACACATTCTTGTGGAGGATGAACTTTTTCTTTGGTGGTTGGATCACTAGGAATTTGGTCTAACCATGACCTATGGGAGGTACCTTCACTGCAGTGGAGGTGTGGATTATGTTCTTTCCGGTAGGTCACTTTTCCCTCATATTCAGGATGTTTTTGTCTTCCAGCAGCTCTCACTTCTTATTCATGTTGCCTTGACATTAACTCTTCTTGTGGCCTCTTGCTTATTTCCCTTGTCCACTTGGGTTTTCAAGTGCTTGCCACCCCAAGATCCACTTCGATGGTGGTATGCCGTTGATAAAGCTTCCAAACCTCCCCAGCTTATGTCTGGCAACTTATTTCACTACTATCAAGACCATATATGAGTTTTTATTTCATGTTCTATGGGAAACAGCTCTTGATTGTTTTCACCATACGGTTCGTCAATCAAATTGTCTCGTCCTCATGGTTCTTGCTTGATGAAGAATGTAACTTATGCATCAGAGACACTGTTTTGTCCTGTCCCATGACCCAGCTTCCATTTCCTCCACGTGCTACGCTATCATTCTCTTTTGAATGAAATGTGAGTTTCATATGTCTAGATGACATGAACTCCTTGATGCTCACCTTTATTTAAGTAAAAGCTTTGGCATATCCTCCTCTTGAAGAAAACTCCCTCAGCAGACCTTAATCCCCATGTTTGGATCTCCTATTCCAGTTCTATACAATATTTCATTGATTAGCCCTTCAGTTGAATCTTTTCTTCTCCTTCCTATCTTCTATTTTCTTTGGAGGACATTAGGAGATTTATTTGGAAGCTATGCACTGGCAGAGGATTGGGCTTCAGACTCAGGTTCTCAAGTATGGTGTAGATTCACTTGGTTTTCCTTTTGGCAAAGTTATTTAACGAGGTCGTTTGCTTGGGGTTTTCCATTGCTGATTGCAACACATTACACATCCCATTCATAAGTTAGGGGATTGGTAAACAGACCATTGTGATTTAACTACATTTGCCAAACTGTATGCCACAACGTTGGTTGTGAAGCTTTAAGAGTATTTTGTGTGTGGTTATCACAAAGCAAGGTGATTATTCTTTATGGGATAGTTCTTTGGTATTTACATACATGTGCTTACTCATAATCATGATGGTTATACACTACATCATGTTCAAATTGCTATATTGCTTTTTGCCGATGATGTGGTCCTTTTCACTCTATTCTGGCCATCTACAAAGGTAGCTTGATGCCCTTTCTTGTATTTGTGAACTTCATCTGAGTGTGATCAAGCCCAGTAAAACTAAGAACACGGTCTTCAATACCTCTAGTGATACTTTTTCAGGTTTCTATCCTTGTACAAACACCCATGGAGTTTATGACAACCTGAACTTGGGAGTTAATGGTCTCTCATTTAGCCTGGAACCTGCCTCTTAGTCTTGTCTTTGTAAGGGATACACCTCACTTTCTGTCTTGCAGCAATGATGTTTTCAGATATATTTGCAGGATATTCCTTCAAAGATGCATCTCTTCGATGCAATAATAAAACCTATAGTTCTTTATGGGTTAGCGGTTTGGAGCCTTAGGATTTTTTTCCTGGGTTCATTGTTAGGTTCAAACTATCACCCTTCAACATATGATCTGTTGCAAACAGATGTTCTCTCTGTGCATTGTCTAGGACGTGTTTTTCATCTGACCCCTTCGCCTTGAGAGTATCCTCTAGGTTGTTTTTATCTCCACAAACTTAGATCCTAGCATGACAGATTCAACTTATGAGTGGTGCTCAGTTTTGGCACTTTGCCCTTCAGAAAGGGTCCCCTCTTGAGTGTCATCCGGTGTTGACATTGTTATTTTTGAGACCAGTTTACTCCTTAAATCTATTCGCATCGAATTGGCTTCCTCCATTCAACAATAATACTGAAAATATTTTCAAATCACCTGGATTTTCCCATTGCAGCCTCTCAGCCCCCAGATGGTTTTATGTGTTGATAATTTCCTACAAGCTGTAGATGGAGGTGTCAGTTAGCCAATCTCTAGCATCACAAATCACTTGGTCTGAGGATCCCCCTTTGCTGACTGACGGTATGCTCCCACTATCTGTGAGTTGAGAACGTCCTGAAGACTGGATGGAGCTATTGTTCTGAGACTTATCTTTAGCATCACAAGTAACATTGTTTAAGGACACCCCCTGGCCAGTGTTGAATATATGATGAACTGGTACGGTTCTAAACAGTTGAAGAGGTTAGAACCAGTTGTAACTAACCATGTTATAACTACTCTGTAACTACTCCTCTCATAATAAAAATCACCCTGCCTGAATCATTCGATGCAGTGCAGTTTGCCTTCTCTGAGTTCTTTCTTCTCTTTGCATATGCTAACATTGGTATCAGAGCGTCAAAGGTTCGCAGCCCGAGGAAGCCCTTGAAGGGTACGGGAGAGTGCAAATGGTTTGAGGAAGCCCAGTCGCAGTTTGATAGGGCACAAACTACTTGCGTTTACAGTCGTGTAGGGAAGAACGACTGTTACAAAGTTGAAATCTGGCGTATTCGCATTTTCGAGGACAAAGAAGACGGATTTTCGAGGGCAGAGAAGACTGTGTTATCTGTCGTGGGCAAAGTTGATCCATTCGATGGCGGGAGAGTCAAATGTGGGCAGTTCGATGGCATAAAGTCGTGGTTCGAAGACCAGTGAAAATCCTCAGAAAAACACAGTCACAGTTGAAAAAAACCTGTTGCGAGGGGCAGAATACAGTCATTTTTTGTGAAAAATCATGGCACTCGAAAGCACAGCAAATCCAACAAAGAAAAATGTGGTGCTAGAAGGCACAGCAAATCCACCGTTCAACGAGGGCAAACACAGTCACCATTTAAGGTCGTGAAAAGCTCCATTTCGAGAAATCGTGGAAAGCCAGGGCATGGCAGAGGCAAAGTTGTGAAGGGTGAAGAAAGGAGTTGAATTCTCGAAGGGTTCGAGGGCATTATTTGTTTTCTTTCATCAACAAAGGTATTCACATTGCTTTTGAATAATCAAATTCGGAGGAATAAGTAATAATATTTTTAATATAAGCAAATATAGTTGGAGGGGTGATTTGCATAATTAAATAATATTTGCTGGAAAAAGTAATATTGTTTTATTAAGTGTGGGCAAAATTTTATTTTATTATCTCCGTTATTTTGGAATAATAAAATGGCAAATATTTCACACTTGACTTTGCCGGAGACACAAAAATTAACGGGCACTAATTTTAATGTTTGGAGCCATAAGATTTTAACGCTTGCGGAGTTTCGTGATTGTGATAAAATAATCATGGGTAGTGAAATTCGACCAACGATGAACTTCGTGGATTATGACAAACATCATAAGGAAGCGTTATTGCTTCTCAAGTTGTCGGTGTTAGATGATATGATACCTGAAGTGCGGAATGATACTGTAGCAAGCATGTTGTGGGCCAGTCTGAGGGATAAATATCAGACGTCAAAAAAGAGTTGGGTGTTATACCTGAGGGATAAATATCAGTCTGAGCACTTACTTCGGATGAAAGACCTTCGAGACCAGTTATCTTCCATCAACAAAAAGGTGGACAACGATGATATGGTGGCTCTGGTTTTGAACAACTTACCTTCTTCGTATGAGTCATTTGTGGAGGCACTCCATTTAATGGCTGAAAGTTAAACACTCATGTTTGACAAGGTAAGTTCCTACCTATTGCAAAAGGAGCGGAGACAACTTCAGAAAGAATCTAATTGTGACCATTCAGAGAGTGCTCTTGTCACTCAGTCAAAGGGAAAGTGGAGACATCATTTTGGTGAGTCTTCCACTCGGTATCAGGTCACATGCTATTACTGTCACAAGGTTGGGCACCTTAAGAAGGATTGTCGAAGCGGAAGTATGATCTTTCACAACAAAACAAAAAGCCATGTGATGAGGAACATGTGGCGGCAGTTGCAGAAGAACGAGATTCGGATGACGGGCATGCTCTTTATTGCCTTACGACATCATGCTTGCATGACAGTGGTACTAGTTGTTGAATCATGTGCATCTACACACTTTTCATGTCGCAGGACTAGTATGTTTCATTTATCGCAAATATATGTTTTGAATCGAGTAGTACTAGCTGATGGAGACTCACTCGTAGTAGAAGGGATAGGAAATATATGCATTGTATTGAATAATATTCATAAACTGTTGGTACAAAATGTTAGGTATGTACCTTCTTTACAAAAGAATCTTCTATCTATTCGTCAATTAATTGAAAATCCCAATATTTCTGTGGATTTCTGTGGGAAGAAGTGTGTTGTCTTTGATGTGAAACAGAGATGGATAATTGTCATTGGTATTAGGGAAGGGGGTCAAGATTGACTTGTTGATCCCGCTATGATCAACATGAATGCACGCGTGGAGCACAACTCCACCATACAGGATGTGCGGAGGAGGTCAGTAGTGCCTTGGGAGGAAGCCATTCCTCATAGATGTGTTGACTTGAATACGGTTAACCTACATGCATCTATTGTGGAGGGAGTATCCACTATACCAGATGTACGGGAGGCGGACATGCCTTGGGAGGATGGATTTCCTCATTCAAAGAACAATTTGTTGTGGATGGAGACTCCACTATTCCAAATGCATTGATGGTGCATGGTGAGATGGCATGCCAAGCCACTCACTTAGAGGTACTTGCTCGAAGGACAGTAGAGCATGAACAATTTGCTCATTGTGTTGTGAAAGATTTTTCCCAATAGAGGGGGATAAATGAGCAAATAGATGAGACGAAGGATTTTGTTCTCACTCCTACCACCGCTTTGCTTTGAGATGGAGATGGTTATTTCTCCTACTACTGCGGAGATGGTTATTTCTCCCACTACTGAGACGGATGAGACGGAGATGGTTATTTCTCCTACTATTGCGGAGTTGGTTCTAACTCCTACTGCATAGATAGTCACATTTCTCTTATTGAGAAAGTTGGATGAGCACTACATGGTGTTGCAAGGACATGATCGAGGTGACTTCAATTGGAGGATAACCGAGTCTCAGACAAACGCCAAAGATGAGCTACACAATCCTCGGAATAGATTTTTCAATCCACCTCTCTCGAGGTTTTGATTTCAACACTGGAGATGGGGCCGACACTCTCGGCCTATGTCATAGGGTTCGCCGAACATCAAGCAGAAAGCTCGAATTCCTGCGAACTTAATGAGAACCCAAAAAAATCGGTTAAATTCGCCTTAAAATTCGTACTTGTTTGTGTGAAGCCTATGAGTGACCGCCAAATAGCTGCAGATAGAGTCGAGATTACATTTTACTGGTTCACGGGAGACTGTAATATTTTTTGAGCTTCCATTAACCCGCGCTTCATTCGCCAGACTCCATTCGCCATTCCCGTCGCCGCCATTGTCACTTAGGTTGGGTTGTGGGTTGGGTCGAGCTCATTAGGTTACGTTTGTTTATCATTTATGTATTTAGTTTAATTTTTTATTTTATTATTTAGTTTTAAGTTTATGTTTATGTTTTAGTTTTAACTTTATGTTCCACGTTTATGTTTTAGCGTAATTTTTTATTTTATTATTCATTTGTTTATTTATTCTATATTTAAAAATAGAGATCGAACATTTATAATTTAATAATATTAAAATTTATATAATAGTAAAAATTAAAATTATTTTTGTATATTAAAAAATCTTAATTTATATATGTCGAATTTTATCGTCGCCGAATTTAATCCGAATTTTATCGTTGCCGAACTAGAACACGAACACGAACCTTGTGACTTAGCTCTCAGCCATTGATGATTTATCACTGGTCAATGAATCATGTAACAAAGAACCAGTGGACCACTTGCCATATCCTTTGTTCACACGACCAGATTTTTGTTTTGCGGTTCTTCTCCATTCGACAACTGCAACACAATCATGGACTGTTGATTTTGAAGTACAACCTATGGCACAGTCTGTAAATCTAATGACTAAACATATGGGTTTTAGGACATTTGTAAAATTTCGGGACAAACTTAGTATTGTTTCCAGTTTAGTCATTAAGAGGGGTGTTGAATATATAATGAACTGGTACGGTTCTAAACAGTTGTAACTAACCATGTTATAACTACTCTGTAACTACTCTCATAATAAAAATCACCCTGCCTGAATCATTCGATGCAGTGCAGTTTGCCTTCTCTGAATTCTTTCTTCTCTTTGCATATGCTAACAGCCAGTTGATGGTATGCTCCCACAGTTGCGAGGTGAGACGGACGACCATATTCCATGTACTAATGTTTCTGTTATCTCTAGAAGTGGAGAAAGAGGAACGTTTAATTGTCTGGCATCCTGTCTACTAGAGTTTGGGCTATGTATAACTTACTGTACAAAAACTCGATTGATTCTCTAGTCGAACAGCTCTATGTTTGGCCCTCTGTAAAAATTACTATCATACTGATGGGAAGCTCCATATTCTCTGTAAACAAATTACGCATCTAGTAGGAATGTAAATGCCTCAATCTAGAATATGGAATTTGAGCAACATATTTTTCATTCCAAGTGAAATCAACGGAGATCATTTGAAAGCATTCTTGGGCAGGGTCATGCTATATGATAAGCGCTATACTTCTTGCAAAGCTTTTAACATCTGTTGTTTGAGACCGCCACATGTTTAGCAGCTGAATGTTTTTCTTTTAAGATAGATTTGTGTTCTCTGTTTCTTGCCTGTGCACAAATTTGTAGAATATTGGTAACATTGTTTTAATTCTCTACTTTTTTGGTGCATCAATTGTTCTCTGTATGTGGTCAAAACATGAACATGTGTGCCAGTATGATATGTATCTTTCTTATCCACTCTCTCTGGTGGAATTAATTTTGTTATTGCTTCTAAGTCTTTAATATTACATTTTGTGTGCAGATTAAAAAGGATTTATCGAATACGAGGATGTTTACGTCTGAAGAAGCTCTTGAGTATGGGATTATTGATCGCATTGCCCGGCCTCGACGGCTTACAGTAAATTCGGGTTAAAAAACAGGGGACAGTCTTTGGTTGAACTCTTCATGAATTTATAACTGATAAGCTGTAAATTGAAGGTAGAAATAGTAGTTACATCTGGATTTTGATACTATTCGTGGTATGAGAGTCGGAGTTCTGCGTAATCTCACAGATAAATGAAATTGGTGCTAGGTGTATAAATCAATGTGTAATCTTCCTCTTATGATAACTGAATTCCCTGAAGTCATGGAGACTGCTATTTATATGATGGAGCAAAATGGTTAGATACAAAAATATCTGGCCACACTGATAACATGGTTTGTGTTTATTAAGTGGAATATTATGTACTAGGTAAATAAACATATTAACTACTCAAACATAACTCACTGGCGCCTTTGGTATTTAGGCCAGAATGTAGCTCCCCATGGGTATCAAGCGGTGAATCTTAAACCCCTTAAAGGGCCTTGATCCTGAATTTTGGCTCTTAATATACATTTTTTTTGGTAAGCTTTTTGAGAAGTCATAAAGAACATAATTATTGGACTCCAACTTTTGGTTTTTCATATTCAATTTGACTGGTCCAAATACACAGAACTTTAACTATCAAAATTAGAGGGAGGGTCCTCTAGATCATGCTGAAAGGTAATGCTAGTACATTTGTCTACAAAGAAAAAAACTGTTATTGGTCATAGTAGGAGATCATGCCAAACAGGCAATACTGCTGCCATGGCATAGTACGAAAGAATATGCTACATGTGTTGAGCTGTCACACTTGTGTATATTGAGAAAATGATGCCATGACATTTGGTCTAACACCATATTGAATAGGTAACACTACTGCCATTGCTTATGAGAGATCATGCTAGATGCAACGAATTGCTGCACTCATGTTTACAAAGAAAGTGATGTCATGACTTGGAGATCATGCCAAAAAGGTAGCACTAGTTGTGTCCACAAGATCACGCTGCATGCATGAAGTGTTAGTGTCTGGGGAAAATTATGCCATGACATGGTACACTATCATGCTGAGTAGGTAACACTACCCGCAAGGATGACATAAGATGTGATCATGCCATGTGCGCCATTTGCTCTAGTTCACAGAGAAAATGATGCCATCACATTTTATGAGTTGGTTATTGCCATGACATGGTACAAGATATTGTGCAATTTATGTTGATTGCTTGTTTCTACAAAGAAAATAATGCCATAACATGGTATTAGATAATGTTTAGTAGGTAACACTACACGTGACCATGAGATGATACAAGATCATGCCACATTTGTAGGATTGTTGTGCGTCGTGTCTACATTTTTTTAAAGAATAGGCAGTATGGACTGCGTATTCGTTTCTAGTCATGTTGGTATAATATATGAAGAAAATAATTAAAGATATAGTGTGTTATGAATTGTTTAATTTCACATAGATGGTTTGCATATTAGATTTAGCATAAGCAATTTTCAAGGTATTATGAATGGTTTATCATGACCATAAAAAAAGTTACGAAGAGCTTCAATAGTACAATTTTAAAATTCAAGGACTCCATCCAAACAATCAAAAGCTATACAAGGAGGTGCGATGTTTGGAAGAAAGAAAACAATAGTTGTAGACCAAGTTCATCATAAGTATGAGATCATTCGAATAAACAACATTATTGCCATGACATGGTACAAGTGAGCGTGCAATGTATGTTGACTACTTGTGTCTACAATGAAAATGATGCCATAACATAGCGGTAGATCATGTTGAATAGGGGTCACTATGCTTGACCATGAGATGACACAAGAACATGCCACATTTGTAGGATTGTCGTGCGTTGTGTCTACATTTTTTTAAAGAATAGGTAGTATGGACCACCAGCTCTTTGCCATGTCATGATGGTACAAAGATATGAAGAAAAAAATTAAAGGTATAGCGTGTATTGAATTGTTTAATTTCATATAGATGGTTTACAAATTAGATTTGGCATAAGCAATTTTCAAGGCACTATGAATGGTTTATCATGACCATAAATAAGCTAAGAACAAAAAGTGTCATTAACACACTTTGAAAAATCTACTCCATCCAAAGAATCAAAAGCTACACAAGGTGTACTTGCTCGGAGGAAAGAAGACAGTAGTTATAGACCAAGCTCATCCCTTGGAGATTTTGTGAACAATATAATGATGGATACTCTTATGTTTCAAAATTATTATTGAAAGATTAGTCGAGCAAAAACATTGGTACCCATAACATGGAGAAACTATACCAAGACTTTGTTCAGGTAGAGAAATTGTTGGCATGGTGTGAAGAGATTTAGAGGAAAGATAAGTCTTCCATGTAGGAGAAAAAAGTGCCTTATACCTTTCCATAATGTTGTGTAGCAATTCAAGTGGAAAGGGCGACAATAGAGGTGCTTGTGTCCATTTACAATTTAGAATATTTGAATCAATCACACTTTTGATCGAGTTGTGGTTGCTACTTTGCCCAAATATGAATGAGAAAAGGGTAATTTTCAAATTGCTTCTCGGAAATTTGCATTAGCAAGTGTGTCTAATTTGTGCATAGTTAGCCTTGTAGCAACTTATAGTGTGCAAGCATTCACACTTCTCTTGCACCACTCAACGTCCACTTTGTGGCATGCCATGATGAGGACAAAGTCTTGCAAGAGTTTGCGACATCCACCTAGTTGTTCGCAATTTCCTTTGTAGCTCACTCCTCTTAAGCAACTTGTCTTACCTCCTTTGTGGCATCTCACGCCCGCACAACCTTATGACATAACACTAACCTCTTTGCTTCATTCCACAAAACTTTCCCTTCCCGCAACATGCCATATATTTAGTCGCTTTGGCTAAGTCTCGCAGAACCTTGGTGTCTTGCCTTACGCAACCCCTTGCATCTTGCAAAGCTGCTACACAACTCATGCAACTCCAAAGCAATCTTGTGCCACCATACACCACCTTTGCGCCCCCACAAGCTTGTGCAAACTCCTTCGTGTCGCATTCATATTTACAATGCAACACAAATCAATCCATGTTGCATTCATGACTCCTACGATTCGTACAAGCTCCCACAGTGCGTGCAATTCACCTTAGTGTTGTGCGACTTCTTACAGCTTACCCCATGCATCACCACACTTACACCTTGCTTCCTTGCATGCTATCATTCACCATGGATATGCACAAGACTATTATACTTTAGTGTATGTTTGTTAGCACCTTGTTGCCAAGTGCACACAAAATGTCATGTCCAATAACAAGCCATGTCAAAGCATCTTTGTGACATGCCATGTGTTAGATTCCAACCGCTACGCTTGTAGGAATTTTGAACACTTGTATCATCTCTCTATAAGTGTCATTGTATATGTAGTGTAACATACTAGACATACATGTATAGAATGTATTCTTGAGATCGAGCTACCACTCGCTCGAAGCACACTTGATTGCCTTGTTCGATTTTAAACATCTATTTGGTATTCTTTCATAGTAGTTTAAACAATCAACAAGGACACATTCTCTTTTGATATAGGAGCATGCTCTTAGTCTCACTCACCATTTGTACATTTATGTACTTTCCTATTTACCATTTATGAATAGAAGTTATATTTCTAGTTAATAGTCTAGTTAGAAGTGAATCTCAATATCCCAAGTTTCAAGGAAGGATTGACATTGCGGCATTGGATGGGTGATTATGCCAACTTTAGGCCTACTTCTCAGTCAACTTCACTAACAAAGAGAATATCACCTCCGTGGCATTGAAGATGTCCATTTCAAGGTCCCATTAGTGGGAGATATTCACCGCAAAATGTGATAAAGAGTTCCAACTTGTTTGGAATTGGGATGATTTTGCTAGTGCTCTGCATGATGAATACTGCCCCCTCATACACTATGATGATGAATACATGAAGTTCCAACAATTGTTGTAGTGTATGGATTCGTTGATGTATGTACCGCTAATGAGTTCCACGATTGCACGAGGAATTCTCGAAGAAACATAAGGTGTTCAAATACACCATTAAACTCTTACCTTAATTACTCGTAGAGATGGGCTTCTAGCCTTTTTACTCTTTGCGTGAAGCATACTACAACACCACAAAGAATGAAGCTAGGGCCAAGATGTAGTGCTTCACATCTTTATCCAATGACATGTGTAAGATCAAACTTGTGCACAACATACTTAAGCCTCTACGCAAAAGGAGAAGCGGATGCTTCACGCAATAGTGATCCACCTAAGGACACCCAACAAAACCAAAAGGCCTCTACACTTTCCAACTCACACAAAAGTAAGAAGAAGATGGGTGACAAGTGTACAACGGGTGAAGATGGATCCCCACTTGGGTTCTCAAATATTGGGGATCAAATCTAGGTTTGCACACAAGATGTAGATACCAAATGTGCTCAAGGAGTGCTAGTGTCGTAATTCTAGAGGATAGTAACTCTAATCCTATGATTCAAAATAAGAGTAGATCAAGATATGGATAAAGCCAAGGGGCATAACATAATAAGACAAAGCAATAGATCAAAGCAAACATACATCTACTCTAATCTATAACAATGAATGACCAACCATTCACTTAACAACAACAAAGAAGCAACAAAGGACAAGGAAGGGTTGCTAATGCATGATCCTCCCCAAAGACAATAACACCAAGAGAGAATCACTATGGGTGGAGAAGGGGAAATCTCAAGAAGAAGACCTCCAGTCCTAGCTCACTATGGTGACCCAAATGCAAAAGGGCAAGCTCCAAAACCTCAAGTCTAACAACTAGGTGTGAAAATATGCACAAATGTCCAATGTGCAAGCAAATGCAATGTTTTGGAATGATGAATGAGTGATGATAAAAATAAAAAAGTTGTGGGGTATTTATACCCAATGCGATTGTCTCAGGACCGTGGGCGATGGCATTGGTAGTGGCAAAACCAAACCCAACACCATTGCCCATGGGGGATGCCTAAGGTCAAAGGGTGCAAAATACAATGAAGTGGAAGCTAAAAGATAAATGGAGGAAATGACAAAGGTCCAAGATGACTAAAAGAAGAGATAAGAGCACATGAGTGTAAACAAGTGAACATAATGAGACAAGTAGACATAATGGGTACAATGTGTAAACAAAAGAAGAAAACGAGACAAAAATAAATGAAGTATGACATGATAGTGGCATCTCTCGAATGTTGTGGTCTAGCCCACGTGACCAAGTTTGATCATACCCCAATCCCAAAGAGGCCCCTTGAGGCACCCACTTAGGAGGAAAATGCATCAACAACCCCGCACAAGAGAAAAGTTAGCAAGTGTAAAATATGAGGTGTATACATATGTCTCGAATTGAAATCAACACTTGACATAATAGTGAAACATGAGATGGTCTTTGGAAAAGATCTATGCAATGCCTAAAATCGAAAGTAAATGTTGAAAGTAAAGTAATAATGTAAGTGTTGTAAAGAAATAATGAACTCCACTAAATGAAATATACCTACCTCATACTTGGTAGTGTCACTTGGCTTGTCTATGACATGTGTAATAGCTTCTTGGAACCTTGAAGAAGCAAGACTGAAAATAAACACTAGAAGATAATTAGTAAAATAAAACATAAATCACCTAGCTAAGAGGCCATGTGGAGGATATAATTGAGCATAATAATGATGAAAAAGTGTGGGAAGAGAGGATTTTTGGTGGAATTTTGTAAAGGTATGTTTGATATGTTGAAATAATCAGCTCCCGCCACAATTGTGGTGAACTTATGGAATATTTTTAGGGTTTTTTGTTTGAAAGAAATGAAGGTTTGAAGATTTGAGGAAAGCACAACAAAATCAGGAGTAAAAATTGCTATAATTAATAAAGAGAGCAATTCATTTGTCACTTTGTTAATTGAGATTAAGAGAAAATAGCTCGAGATTGTACAATTTTAGTGATTTTAGTGATGACAGTGATGGTACGAAGAGGCATTGGAGATGGTCGAGATGAGGCATGCGACGATTTGTATCCCGTGGTAGGTTTTGTTTTTAAAACGTGGGAAGGGTATCTAGGAGAAAAATAGTAAAATGTATGACAAGAAAATTTTAGCTAGTGAAATTTGCCCCAAAGATAGTCGAAAAGTAGACCGAGATGAGATCTAGGTGGGTTTGGGAGCATTTTGATTGTTAAAGTCATTAGGATGAATTTGTGAATTTAATGCTAAGAAGGGTCACGTGCCCCTGATGTAGACAAGATCGGCCATGTTAGACAAACTTATTGCATTAAGTCTTATGACATCGAGTTTAAGACTGGATGACCAATGTCGTTAGAGTAGTTAATTTTTCCATGATGACCGATGTCATTTTTCATAAGTCGTTGATGTTGTAGAAAAATGATAGGTTTTTCTTAGTGGCCAATCCTATATGAATTTGCATGGTTGATGGTGTTTGATAGTATTTTGGATTATTTGATTTTTAGTGATTTAAGTTATTTTATTATAATTGTTTTGGATTAAGATTTGATGGGTGCTTGTTATCCGATATTTTGCAGTTCTACAAAGGATCTATGGAAATCAAAGTGGATGTTGTATGGCTATGAGAGTGATTGCATGGTTTATTTGTTTAGAATTTGGTACGCTTACACAACCTTAGTTTTGGAGGCATTATGTAAATGGTGCGGATCCTATTGGATTTAGATATGATGCATATGTTTTTGGACACTAGGAGTTAAGGTCCTATACTATTAGATGGAGGGCTAGGGGAAAGACCATAGAGGTGGTTGTCACCTTACATGATGTTCATGTGGTTCTTGGACTACTCATTTCGGATGTTGGGATGTTTTGTGATGTGCCTACTACTAAAATAAAGAGGGTTTTAACACAATGGGCCATCGTAGCGATGATTATAATCCATGCTCATTGAAATTGCGAATGAGTGTTGTGTTTATTGCTCAAGTTATGGATATCCATACGGTGATCATTACTATATTTGTGACACAAATCTTGTGCAAAAAAGTAAATAGAGTAATGTTGTTATTTGTGATTGTGGCATGAAGAGATGCATTAGAGTTTGGTATAGAATTTAGTCGGGAGACTTATACCCGGGTAGAACTAGTGCATAAATTATATAGGATTCGAGTGAGGTAAAAAAATGGTCGTGGAAACCATTATTATTTTGGAAGCTTGAATCTATGAGAACATCTCAATGTACAAGCCTATAGGGACACCATGGAAGGTATGAAGGGATGTCATAAGGACATAATAGTGGGAGAGGGCCAAATAGTAAGGGACGTAGTTGGATACATGTTGTTGATTCATGTTACACAATATCATGTAGTATGGGAGCCTTATAGAGGGACAATAGATCGGTGGTCTAGTTGGACAACGAAGATTACTACCAAGGCTATTTTAGATATTACAAGACATTATATGTATGGGTGGAGACACATATAGTTGATATAGTTACTTTGTAGTTTGGGTGCCCAACTCATGTAATGCCACTACCCCTCCTGTAGAGTATCATCGACGACACACCAAAGAGAGATGAGAGAGTAGGGTCGGTAACATCTATTCCAACATTAAGACCACATGGAGTTAGGAATTCCCCACAATCGAGTGCCATGCAACATCAATGGAGGGGAGTGGGGAAGAGGGGCCATAGGTGATAGAGGTGGTGCACAACCCCAAGAGATGTTTTTGAGGAAAGAGTAGAGAGACCTAAGGGATGACACCTTGAGTGGTGGTCAGAGACCTAGATGAGGATATCTATCAACATTAGGTGAGAAAATGGTGACATACATGATGCAAAGGCTTGAAGAGATCAAATGATCTAAGGGGATTATAGATGATATTGGTGTCTTGAGACTGGTGGAAATGAATCACGCGAGTTCACATATAGAGATATGATAATGATGGGGTATTTTTGGGAGGTTGGACAAATGAAGTCGTTGTGGTTGAGTGACCGGTAAGCCGAGTGAGCCTCAAAATGGTTTAGGTAGATTTGTGTTTAGACTGTTATGATATAGTATATTAAAATGTTGTATAGATTGCTAATGGGTGATATGAGTTTTGCGTATTGTAAAATAGATCGTAGCTTCATGACACTCATTGATTGAGGGTACACACCACGAGATATTGGATGGAAAAATAAACCTAATGGATACTTATGTGATGGAAGATCCTATATCGGTGTTGATGTAAGATTCAATGAGTGCATTCGGACTTGTAGGAGAGGCCAATCAAAAGCTTCAAAGGTATTTGTTAATACAAAATCACAAAGACCCCCAAATGAGTTCTAAAGATCTGCTTTTCTAAGCCGACTCATTTGGTGTGATTACATAACATTGAACTTTCCCAAGGTGTGGGACCTTGCAAAAATGGAAAAGCTCTCAGTTAAAGGCCGGCTCCTTATTCCTCTCTGTTCAGTGCATGCGTGGGAGCTTGCAGAGGATCTGTTCTTAATCCTAATCTAAACTTTACCAAGGAGACAGGGATAAAAGGAATACATAAATTAAAAAAAATCTAAACTACGAGGTGATGCACCAAAGGAATGATGAACACTTGTTTTGCTAATAGACACAAACCAACGGAATGCATACAATAAACATGCACAAATAGCCAGATATGTAATGGGAGACTAGATGAAAGCAAAAGAGACAAGAGAGGATCTAAAATTGATCACAGACGTGTTTTATTGCTCTGTAGATTGATACAGTCCATTACAAAATAGCCAAGAGGCAGAAACATATTACAATTTTAGTGGAAGGCCTGAACCCCATAGATCCCTTTGCTAGAAGGAGGAGGGAGCCTGCAAAACAAAGAATGTCCAACCCTTTACAATGAATCTTGCCCCGTATTTATAGAATCGATCGGAGAGAAGAAGGAGAGAGAGAGAAGCGGAAAATGTAGGTCGAAGCTCAACCACCGTCGTTAATGTTTTCTGTTGAAATCTGCCCCGAATCCATCTTTACTGCATCAATCCTTGGTTCGGCGCCTTGAAGGAAGAGGAAACGACGGAAACAGATCGAATCCGATCTAGTTGTTGAGACAGATGGATCCCGCATTGAAGGCCCAAAGACGTTTCCTCCATTTTCTTCACCTAACCTCCTCAAAATTAAAGTTTCAGACCCCATGGCATGCGTGAGGCCGAGATCTTTCCAACGACATCAGATTTGCAATATTTCGAGCCATGAGTCGAAAGATATGCCCTTTGAAGTTCAGAGCAGTCCATGCACAGAGGGCAGGAAAACATCTTGAAAAATGGGTCCCCTTTTGATATCGGACACGTGACAGCCAGATTGGAAAAAATCGGGCCCTCGGGTCCGCAATTTATCTTTTGCCCCTTTCTTTCGATTCCCGCTTTGGCTTTGACTCGGGCCCAGACGCTGACTTTTTCCCTGGGACACGCGGTAGTCTGGCGCTTGTTTAGAAACCTTCTTTGTCCGCCTTTTGACTCTATTTCCTCTTATGTGGGATCATGGTCGATCCAATATTTGGCGCGGGGCGAAATATGGATAACAAGATATGGGATCCTTAAGAAGTTGTGATATAAGAGATATGACTACATTGGTGCACTTTGTATTCTCCAGAACATGGAGCTTTGTCATGAGAACATGCAACAATATTTTCGGATGCACAAATAATGGTTGCACATAAGGAGACAAACGTGGTTGACATTTTAGATTTGGAGGTTCAAGTTGTAAGAGTAGAGGGAGAGGTCATGGGGGATTTTTATATAGATGCATCACTAGTATGGTCCCTACGCACTACTATTCAGCACCATCATTTTGAAGTAGTGGACTACCCTAGTTGAGGGAGTAGATGCTTGAACAATGAATGAAGTATTTTGATGTATTTCGAGAGAGATATTGGATTATGAGGATGTATTAAGTGATTAATTTTCACATACACACACACATATGCACACGCACGCCGACACACATGCACACATGCGCGCGCGCACACACACACAGACACACACACACACACGCAAACATATGCACAAACACACAAACATGTATGCATGCCCATGCACATGCAAACACACGCACACATGCAACACACACAACACGCACACACACACATGTGAGACAATATTGCTATCATGATATCATATGTATGTATTTGATGTATGATTAATTTTATGATTCCATTTCCTTATTTATACACAAATACATGAACACTTATGGATTAAGAAAACTGAAATAATCAAATGCTTAAAATGATGATAATAGAGTAGGTAATATATGTAAGATAAATGTTATATTGATGGGATGGGAACCAAGTAGAGGGATAACACAAGCGATGAGAGGTAGAAACAAGTAGGAGGTGATATATAAATTATTAAAGTATTTGAGGTAGGAAGAAATGGATATAAAAACCTAAGTGGGATGAAGAAACCCAAGTGGAAGAAATAAATCCATGTGGGAAGGAAAAACCCAACTAGGAGAGATAAACCCAAATAGGAAAGATAAACCCAAACAAGAAAGATAATGGAGAGATATGAGGCATCGTAGGTAAATCAAATGAATCAATTTGAATGTGTGAAATATTTATATGTGTTGTTTATGATGGTTACTTGATGTAGAATTTGATTTCAAATATGAATCATGAGGTCATGTAAGTTATCTTGAATAATGTTGATAACATGATGAACTTCGAATCATGTAGCAAAGAGAGAATTATGAATCTATTTAGAGATCCGAGTGGGATTGTCTTATTGGATGTCATCAAGGGAGGGAAGAGGGGGAAATAATATGTAGGGTGATAACATGATTATGTCATGGAAGGTGGTTGTCATGGTGGAGGAGATCGGGACCTTTGCTTAGGTGCATGAGGAGAAGGTTATCGAAATTGAATCTTTCAAGAAATATCCTAAAAAGTATTGTTTGTAAGTGAGAAAAATCCATGATAAGACAAATAAAATGATGCGAAGAAGGAGTCAAGTGGCTTTATTTTGTTGATCTCTCCTAAACTCTTCT
Organism: Taxus wallichiana var. yunnanensis; assembly: GCA_018340775.1. Taxonomy (NCBI): domain Eukaryota; kingdom Viridiplantae; phylum Streptophyta; class Pinopsida; order Cupressales; family Taxaceae; genus Taxus; species Taxus wallichiana. The sequence continues at coordinate 548,490,870 of CM031241.1, forward strand.
TCGAGCTTCTTCATATATCGTTGGTAGGTTCTACAATACACAACATCATGCTTAGGAGCTTAATGCCATGAGTAATATGGTTTAGTCTGTAGGTGAGATGGGATTCATAATGGAAAGAAGAGATGAAGGTGATCATGCGGAGGGTTAATTCGTAGCAATATGTGAGTAAGTGGAAGGGGGGAGTAAATGCCACAATAGGTGTCGCACAAGTAGAGGGGATAACCGAGGGAGAAGAAATGGCTCAAGAATAAATCAAAATAGTGTAGTTCATGAGCTCGTTGTAAGATTTGAAGTTAAATAAATCATCCTCATCATCCATGAGGTCATCTTATTCAGGTCAAAATACGTAGTCTTGTCTCGTGAGGAAATAATGATAATTTTGATGCTAGGAGTAAGTTGGAATTGCTACGATTCTCGATACCAAAAATCTCCATATTCTTACCATCAATGTGTCATGATAAGAAGAGGCTATCAAGGGTATAACCATCATCATAATTAGGTGTATTGATGTCAATATAACATGATTCAATGATATCCTCGGGATGAACTAAATGTTCTACGAGAGGATGTTTGGTGTGAGTAATAGTGATCGAGACTCGATCGATATCCTTCTTGTGAGAGACATGTCATAGGGAAGGAGGTAATTATGAGATAATAATATCATGAAGGTCTAAAGTGTTGATTCTAAGGTTGGTTTCATCACACTCGTCATCATTTGAGTCAAGGAGGTCATCTTATTTAGGGTCAAAATAGGTAGCCTTTTCTCGTGAGGAAATAATGATAGTGTTAATGCTAGGAGTAAGGTGTGATTGTAACGATTCTTGATACCAAAAATCTCCATATTCTTAGCATGAATGTATCATGTTAAGAAGGGGTTATCAAGGGTATAACCATCATCATAATTAGGTGTATTAATCTCAATACAACATGAGTCAATGATATCCTCCTGGATGAACTTGATGTTCTATGAGAGGATGCTTGGTGTGAGTAATAGTGATCGAGACTTGATTAATATCCTTCTTGTGAAATAAATGTCATAGGAAGGATGCAATTATGAGATAATGATATCATGAAGGTTTAAAGTGTTGATTTTAAGGTTGGTTTCTTCATGCTCATCATTATTTAAGTCAAGGAGGTTGGGATGGTAGGGAACTCTTCCAAAGTGGTAATATTGAAATTCATGTGTTTCTTAAAGAGTATGAATTTCCAATGGTTAGTTTCACCTTGTAATTTATAAATAGTTCCTATATACACGAGCTTAACACATTTACGGGTAGATGACATGGCTACATGCATGTAATGGGTTCATGTTTGATCTAGGTGGATATTATAAAACAAGGGGAAGTTGAAAGCCATGAATTTGACATGAACATTATGAGGAGGCACAATGATAAGTGGTCAAATACAACCCATAAGGGGCATATGTCTATGGTCATAACCTTGACATGTGCTTCTAAAGCGGATTGAGATTATCAATAGAAGAGCCAAATGTCTTAATGAAATTTAGGAAGCAACACAATACTAAAATATTCATCTATGAGTGCTATCTTAACTATAGTGTGGCCAATTTGGAATGTGATAAAGAGGGGAGGGTTGTCTTCATAAAAGATAAGCTCATAAGGAATCATGGAATCGAGAGGAAAATGAATACAAGACGAATGTTCACTGAAAGTTTGGTTAAAATGGATAGATCTTCACATTTGCTAAATGACATAAGATGCTTATGATGTTTGGGTGAGGTATGAATAAGATAAAAAATGGAATCTCACTTAAGAGTCTATAGAGTTTTGTAATGGGTCCCATATTTTAGGTTGGACTATGCAATAGTCTAAACTTATGGGTATCATCTTGAACATGTTTTGAAGGAGCATGGCTTACAAAGAGATCTAGATTTTGATTTTTTTGATCTCTACAGGATCGAGGAGGGTAGAGGAATCTTCATAGCAGTGATAACGAAGCAAGGAAAAGAGTCGAGTTCATTAGTAATGATTTATGTAATCATTCATCATGACATGGTATAGGTTGTAGTGTAGGAAAAGCACAAACTATTCCATTTACTACCCTTAAAACAAATTGAAACAACTCCAAGCAGATCTTAACATACATATACATAGTAGCTACATATAACAGACAACAAAGGAAAAACACAAGAGAAAAAATGCAACAATAAACCTGGAGGTACATTACTTGACCTAAGCACATATACCTAAATTTAGAGTAGAATCAAGATCAATATTTTATGTAGTACACTTACATTATTTTATACATTTCAAGGTGGAAGTTGGATTACTAGTCCCTTTTTCTTCTACTTAGTAACAAAAGATACTCTCCACATTCTCTACTTATACTTAGAGAGTGTTATATAACCTCTTTTCTATCATATCTATGCTATGCATATACCTTAGGTATTGTGCAATATACAACAAATACAAAATGCATCAAAGTTGGATTTTGACCCCTATACACTTCCAACACTTTCTCAAACTTAAATAGTCATCTTGTCCCGAGACAAAAGATGTTTGAAAAGTATAGAAAGTGCATTATCCTATTGTTTAAGCTTTTACATGATGTTGATTACGCGCACACTTGTGATACTCTCTTCACGCTTGGATAAGGGGATGTCATCTATCTGTTTTCATCCTCTACGCACTACTTAACCTCCCTCACATGTTTTCAATTAAGTAGTCTTTCCAACATAACATATTTTTGGGTTTTCAATCTGCAATAACTTCCTCATAAATCACCAGTTCAAATTTTCAATATATGTGGGCATGCTTACATATAATCTATTTAAATTCTACGTAATTTATACTTTAAACTTTTAGCTACTATAAAATTGTGTTACATGTGAGCTAGTTATAATTATTCTAATCACTTAGATGGGGTTGGTTGGACCTATGATGATGGAAGAGCGGATGGAGGTGGTAGTGATTGTGCTTCCTTGATCTTCCTAGGGCATGAGACAAGGGATGATATATTTTGGGTTATTCTTCATGTTTTTCAACTTTAGTAGAAATAGTTCTAAGTCTCTTTTGTATACATTCTAATTTGTGATAGCTTCATTCACTCTGCCAAGTATAGTTACAATTTTGCCAATGCTTGCATGAATTCAAATAAAACATTTAATTTTGTGTTTTCTACACTTGGGTCACATAGAGATATGTCACTTTGTATTTCATCAATTAATTCCTCTATACAATCACTCATTCACTTTGCTTGCACCCTAATAAAAGTATTGCTTAGTGTGTTGCATTCCCAATCTCATAGTATGTTGCCAACATTATCTCAAGGATACAAAGATTCTTGTAGTGATTTGTATACCTCTTTATCATCCATATCAACTACCATCTATGTATGCAATGTCTTGGTAAGGTCGGTGTCACCTTGTATCTCGCTCATTGTATCTTGTAGTTGTGCATTCAATCCAATAATGCAAATGTGATTTTCTTAGCATTTGATGTAGCTTATTAGAGAAGGCTAATATATTCATGCAATATCATATTATGTATTTTATTTTTTCTTGGTATGGAGCACTTGTGTCTTCACCTTCATTAAATTCTTTTTCTTTTTTTTGAATTGTTCACAAGTTTATGAACCAAAGTGGTTAATTGCATTTGCTCACTCATGACTTGGTCACTTATGAATTCTCGTGACAATTTTGGGACATTTATCTTCAAGTTGAGTTATAGGTTGCATAATGTCTACTCTAATGTTTCCTTCTTCGGGCGGTCGCATGCTATTGCACCAATATTTTCTTACAACCCGTACACTCCCTCAATTTGTGCTTGTAATGAAATTTTTTAACATCTACCTCAACAATGTAAATAATGGCTTGCGAGATTGTCATTTACGTACTTTTCTAAGTAGTTTTGGTATTATTGTATGCACATGGGAGGAGGGAAGGACAAGCTTATGATTTCTTGTTTTCACATTGATCGTGTTTCCCACCATAATGTTTGGGTATCTTCTATCATAGATTATTATGTGGTAATATTATCTCGAGCTAAATCTTCCCATGTCCACAAAGTTATCCTTTAGTTTTTGCTTTCCTTGTGCATTGTATGTTTGTGCTCGAGGGTGACTATTATTTGTGCATTATATTTCTATCAAGAAATTTACATTTCCTTGCTCTTCTGTTCCTCATTGGATTTTATTTGTGCGATTATTTGTTCCTTCACAATCCGAGGCTACTCTTCTTCTTGTGGTTAAAATTCAATGTTCCTTTTCTCCTATGTGGATTTCTTGTCTTGTTCCTCTTTTTCTTGTTGTTCCTCTTTTATCTTCTCTTATTTATCCTTTATCTTTTCTTTTTCTTTTTTTTCTTTTTTATGCTTCTTCCATATTTCTCTTTTCTTCCTATTCTTTCTTGTGTTGTTCTTTCCTCTTACTTTCTTCCTGGAGTTCTTGAGCTTCACATTACGCAATTGTTTTCTTTTGTAGCTCTTCCTCCTCTTCTTTGTGATTTCTTTTCACCTCATTTTTCTTTTCATCTTCCTCTTGTTCTAATTTGCGCTTGTTTTCATCTTCATATTCCTTCACAATTCCCGCATCTTCCTCTACATTATTAACAACTTCCTTAGTGGTTTCCTCCTATTTACATTTGTCTTGTTTATCTTTTTGCGCATCCTCATATTTTTTCATCTCTTTCTCTTTCTTTTGCTTGTCTTCTTATTTTGAAGACTGCATGACTTTAGTTTGTTTCATTGAGATGTTTACACACAAGGAATTGTGGAATTTGGTTTCGCTTGCTTTAGCTTCATTCTAGTTTATTCAATCTATACAATTTTTAGAGGGATTGATTGTACTAGTGGTGATGGGAGAGGAGAAGGTGTAGTCCTATTTTTTCATACCATAGTCTTGGGATTATGATATTTTATCTCTTTTACCCATGATACTCCCCTTCCTATGTGGCCTTGTTTTCCCCAAGAGTCATTTTCTATTCTTGAAAGTGTGTTTTTATTGTTAAGGATTCTATTATTTTTGTGTTGAATCCCCAACTAGGGAGCTTCAAATATTCTTACAGTTGTGCTTTGTGCATCATAAAAAATGGGCTCACTTATTTCTCCATGTTTTTTGATCTATATGATCTTCTTCAATATATGGGACTACAGGTATGCCTTCTTAATGCCACTGATGTAAATTTTTTTTAAGTATGACATTACTTTGATATCTACCCCTGATTTTTTTAGGCACTTCAAAATTTTAAGAATCAATTGATCTTGCATTACATTCTCTTTATCAAATTTGATCATTAGAGAGTGCAAAACTAGGGGAACTTATTTTCTCTAAGATTATGGGTCAATTCTTGGGCTCTCTTTATGGCATTCCAAGTATACCACTCCCTCTCATTGGGTAGGTACATTTATGTACTCATGTATTCTAGTGCAATAGTTTGTACTTTTCTTTTCTTACCTATAACTTTACAAAATATAGGTTCGCAAACGAACTAGAAATTCTAGGTATTTTTTCTCGTATGGATCGAATTTCTCAAAATATGAAATGTTCTTTTATGCTCCCTTCATTTTCCTTTTGGATTTTATGTTTGGACCTTCCTTGTGTGTTTTGGGTTCCACCTCAGTTGTTTCCTATGCAGCTGATGTGGCTTGTAGTCATCCTACTAGTGGTTGTGCTAACATTTCAATGTGAAGTGGTTGTACGTAAGTGGGGATCATCCCATTTTGTATGCTCAAATCTTCATAGCTATATCAATGTTAATGAAAATGGAAATTTTCTACGTGGTTTAGTTTTATCACCTTCTAGTGAGGTATGATCCCATCATGCAACAATGTCAGTTTACCTTAGTGTATTGTATTTGTGTGCAAATCCTTGTAATCCTCGGGTTTGTGCTCAACGTTTCCCTAGTTGTTTCCAGCCATAGTTTAGATGTTCTGGGATTTAATACACAAATATTTAATGTCGGTAATATGCATCATCAACTTCAATTATACCCTTTGCACTCTCAATGTGTAAATCATAATAGGATCACTAGTAACTAATACATGAATATATTTCTATCAAAATTCAACAATATTTTACAAGTTTCTATTTACTTCTTATGCCAATTAAAATTTTCATCTTGTTCCTACATCCAAATCACAATGTCCATGGTGCTAAGTGATGCTTATTTACTTTCCCCGAGTTTTTGCCAAAATATTTCGACACTAATTCAACTAAGAATGCGATTGATTGGTTCATTATTTCTCCCAAAGGGATCCTCCTTTATTTTTGCAGTCACCCATATGTGGATGTTGTGTTTTGATAAACTAAAGGTATAGTTTTTTATATGTCAACATGGATTTCCCTTGTTAGGTAACCTAGTGGCCTAAGTGATCTGTGACGGTGTTGATGGGACCGCATCTTTTGCATTAAACCAGATCACACCAACTTTGTAGTGATTCATTATTGTCTATATCGTCTCCGAGTGATCTTCCAAGTATGAATTTTTCTATCCTCTTCATGTTAGTTCCTTGTAATGTATCTTCTACTACTAGTTGTCCTCCTGTTGTCACATCGTTCATCGTGGGTCTTCCTCCTCCCCAAAATTTTCAAACCTCACTTACAACTTGTGGTGGGGCAAATCACTCATTTTTTTTTTATCAAAGCATTGTGCTAATGCCTGTGTGATCTTTCTTAGTTTTGATCAATGTCAAGAAAGTGATCCCTTGGTCTTCCATCATACCCCAAAATTTGGGTTTGATTGGCTGAGTGAAGGGATCTTCCATTCTTTCCTTTTCGTGTGATTTCCCTTTGATTTGACTATGGAAAAATTAATCCTATGAAGTTATAATTATTGACTTAATTTTTCCTTATGCTATGGCTTCTCAATAGACACAATGTTTTTACTTTACCACCCGCCTCCGCTTTGTATCTTTTACTCCTATGATGTGTCTATTTTCTAGTTGTATATGACATGATCCACTTCCTTTAATGTACTTATGCATTTGGGATTTAATTTTTGATGAACCAACTTGCCTTTTATTTCACTTATTGCAAAATATGCTATGTTTGATAGCTTTTCCATACAAAATATTTAATTTTTTTCTCTTTTTTCCTTTTGACCTCTTTTTGCTTTTGCACAATGTTCCCAAAGTTTCCAATTTTTCAATTTCTTTCTTCAACAAGCTTGTTTATTTAATTATGAATGTTTTGGTTGATTCATTCATCTCCTACTCTATAAACACTTAACCATGAACTTATCATGTCTAAAAAAATTCTAACAATCACACATTACATACATTTTGATACCATATTCTAACATTGTGGTAAATGGACTTATTTCTTTTCCTACTTCATGCAAAATCATGCATTGTAGTCCTTAAACCTACTACTATTTATTCTTCATGGTAGAAAATTTCCTTTAGATCCCACAATACTATTGTACCTTGTTTTTTTTATATGATGTATGATTTTGAACAACCATAAATATTCTAAGTATTGGGCATGTGAATATAGGGCGCTAAGAACACCTGACGCTATAATAGTATTTAAGTGCCCAAAATAAGGACTTAGCTATTTTGTGGATAAGGGCTATTTTTGGAGATAACGTGTGGAGCACACATAGAGATGAAGAATTGCGCTACACACAATGGTATTTTGGGAACAAATGGTAGATAAGTGCCATGCATAGTTTAAGCTAATAATAGGATTTCTACTTGGAGTTAACTATAGGACATCTATTGTTAGAACACTTGCATGTTGTGCATGCTATTGTAAAGGCGCATGACTATTATTAGCATGTGACCTATTTTGAGAAGTGCATGTGTGGTGAAGGAAAATTCCATACCCCTATAAATATGTATTGACTTGTGTAGTTTAGTAGGAGTATTGAATTATTATAGAGTTGTGCTGTTGGTTTTAACGCACACATGACTCATGGAGATACTTTACAGTGTATGAAGCTTCTGTGTTTTATAGTATTTATGAAATGGAATATATTGGTTGGATAATGGTGTTAGACATGACTAAATCTGGTTCTTGTATGGTTAATCTTATTATAGTGATTGTTTAGTTCATTCATCATGATTCTCTAACATCTAAATCCAGTTATTGTGCCTCGTGGGTTATTTACTATTAGTTATGAATCTGAATATGCTTAAACATCATCACACTCACATATTGTATAAGCAACTCTAAAGAGGGACTTGGTACCTTTGCGCGATTTGGGTGACCACTCAGCTCAGACTGAGTGATGTGTCAACACACTTGGGTTATTCACAGTATATTCTAGGCTCCATCATTGGTTCTGTTTCTGGGACCTCTTTTTCAGTTGTTTTTAGGATTTTTCGTGATGAAGACGTACCGATTGACTCTATCAAGTGTTGAGGAGTGGATAATAGATCTAGAAGAAGAATACGCTTGGAGATTCAACATTGGATCTGATTTTGACATGCACACGTGGGTGGAGTAGAACTTGTATGACTGTTTATATGAGATTTTATTTGCTATATTTCCAATAGAGCTATACGAATGGCTGGTTGTTTATGTGTCTAAAAGGAATTAGAGGTTTTGCACACTTTTCTGGACGTAGGAAGAATTTCAGGCCCTTTATGATGCTGATATGATTTGGACACGCGCTATGGATACTTGGTTCCGTGGTGTTCTAAATAGCTATATTTTGGAGTACTCAATTTCCACTTATTCTTTCCCGGAGGTAGTTGAGTTTCAATTTTTACGTTATCCTAGGGGAACCTATCTGCAAGTTATTCCACTAGTAATTAATATCTTATTAGTAACCCTAAATTTGGAAGAGAAGTCAATGGCTAGCTAAACCCTACCATGCGCGGGGAAGGAACAGGTTTGGTGAAGGATGGTGGACCTAGCGGCAGAGAGGCAAAGAGAAGAAAGGTGGCTTAAGTACAATGAGGCACGTGAGAGGGAGTTAGGGAAGAAATGTGAGATTACAAAATGAATGGCGTTGAGAGAGAGATGGATCATGAAGGATTTGGAGCTCACGCAGAAGGCGTGGAGCCAGAGCATTTGAACTCCCCCATTTGGGAAAGCATGATAGGGAACCCTCATCGGCCTCATATGAGAGCGCTAGCAAAAATGACATGGGTCACATGTGCGCATCTGAATCTACCTAGCAACCTAGCCCTTGTGCTTGGTTTTCCAGTTTCTAGTACAACCAGTAGTCAACAAGCTAGTTTGGGTAGTAGAATAACAGGAGTGAATCAAATAACAAGTACATATATGACCGGGTAGACGTCTTCTTTGTTATTTGAAGGTACCTTTCATGTGCATCATCGGCGTAGAACTAAGGCACACAAAATTTTGGACTCACCTCTGGGAGTAGTACCACCTCACAAACTATAGGAGTTCAATTTAGTACCACTATTGGGACACAAGGCAGTACATCCTCTGGTTCACTTCCTACTATAGGTGGAGGATCAAGGGGCATATGTGGCTCTGGTTCTGGTGGATCTGGTGGGTCTGAAGGTAGAGGTAACGCAAGGGGTTATGGATCCAGTGGGCATGGTCCTCACCAACCCCGAATATTTTTATGGAGATGTTGCTTTGCCTTCCGAGTATAGGGGAATAAAAGATGTTGCTGAGCATGTGCACATGTGTGAGATATTGTGGCATGCAAAAGGGATCACAAATTCTGAGTACAATGCAAGTCACTTTGTAACTACGTTTTAGGGGTGCACACACTGGTACAAGAATTTTGATCCCGATCGACTTGCGTAGATTATATAGCATTATGGAACATTTTGCTTAAAGAATGTTATATCTCTGAGTTCGAGAAGAAGAGTATAAGCGCGCTCAAGGATATTAAGCAAGGCACTACTGAGAGTGTTCAAAATATGATGCCCGTTTCAAAATGTTTTTGTCTAAACTTTCATATGATATACATGTAAGCCAACATGCACAGTGGTTCGTTGGAGGCTTGATCACACCTTTTAGGAGGGTGTTGTCACATAAGACACATACGGATCCGCGCAAATCACTTGAACCAACATTGACCACCGAGGTAATTGGAAGTATATACACTTTGGAGTGAGCCCATTCCCTGGAAGCTTAGATTGCAACTATGGAAAAGCGCTTGGTGAAACAATCAACTCACCAAAAGACACTGAGAGACGTGCATTGGGATTTGGTGTACAAATTGTGAAGTAGAGGGGCATACTAAGGATGGTTTCCCTTGTAGGTCAGTGCATTCATTATTGCTAGACTGTGAGATTTGTCATTTAGACCATGATGCAATCCGCTTCCCATTGTTATAACGCATGATAAGAAATAATTTATCTTGCTATTGTAATATTTTCCAGTCCATGAATCAAAATATCAAATATTATAGGTTGATTGATCATATCCATGATGTCATTGATATTGGTGTATGAAAGACAGAGTATTGGATAACTCTAAAGGTAAAAGTGAGCACCATGATCATGATCACACTCAAGGGTGCTACATCAGAATGAAGGGAGCTTCAAAGGAGGTCATGACAGAGGTAGAGGCTACTATGGTGGATTCAGGGGCCGAGGCCGTGGTGGTGGATGAGGTGAGTTTCCTCGCGGAACATGTTATACATGTGGATCTCCTAACCACTACAGTGTGAATGCCCTCAGAATATTACTTGTTCTTTTTGTGAAAAGAATCATAATTATGAGGAGTGACCGAACTTATATGAGCATCTTCGCAAGTAGCATAAACAGGAGAACAATGGCACATGGATGGTTAGAATATAGTGCACCATGGAAAATCAGTGGATGCCAAAGTTGGCACTGGAACCTGAGGTAGTACCTATGAAAATTGCTACACGCATTGAAGATGTGCGCACTAGAGAAAATTTACAACAAGCCTACCATTACTAAGGAAGAGGTTTTACATGCAAGATACCCAGATCCTACACATCAGAAGGAGGTTTATCAGAAACCATGGAGGTGCTCAGAAATCTTCAGGGTGAAATATAGTGTTTAAAGGAATAATCACGGAAGTTGGAACAAAAGAAGGCAACAGAGATGGTCTAGTCAGATGTTGATGATTTGAAAGAGGTATGCAAGTTATTACGCCAGAGAATATTATTCCATTACGAGGGAATTGGTTAAAGGGAAAAAATCCACACGTAGGTATTGAAAATGGACGGAAGATCCTGCATGCTAATCTCCTACCCTCATAGATTGGATTATGACAAGGATATCACTCTGAATGTTGTTGTGGATGGGTGGCTTTTGAGAAATATATTGATTGACACAAGCGTGGAAGTTAATGTGCTTACTTTATATGCATGGGTGCAGATAGGTAGACCTCCATTACAGCCATCCTCTAATGTACTATTTATGGAAAATTAAACTAAGGCCACCCCGATAGGAGTTTTAAAGGATGCATCCATTACTATACAAGGGACTAAGTTCACTGGGGAATTTGAGGTTTTAGCACTTGTAGAAGCAGACAAATTCCCAGACTACTTGGACACCCTTGGTGTTATGCAAATAATGTTAATCTACGGTTCAACAAGGGGTATACAAGTTTTGAGAAGAAGGAAGAACGAGTTATTATCCCTTTGATAGATGGGAATTCTGCACCTTATGTTGAACCTTTGAGTGAGAAGGACTTGAACAAAATTTATGTGCGCACCATTTGAGATCCAGAAGTACTTAAGCCATCTAAGGAAGGAATCCTCTAGTGGGAAGATGCACAGTCTATTAGTGATACTATAAGTATTCCTTGTGATAATTGGGTGCATGACACCTACAAGATGGTTGGGTGTGAAGTAAGAAGCACATCTTCTCGAAGATGCAAACCTTGTTGTATTATGAGGATAGGTAGCAACTTTGTACCCCGGTACACTAGAAAAAGAGACCATGCATTATTCCTGTGTGCCATGGAGGAACAGTGGAAGGATAAAGTGGACAGAAGAAATATGTTAGTGTATACCCTGCGCGGGATAGTAGCGCACTGGTGGATGGTTCACAGGGATAATATCATAGAATGGAATGAAGTAAGAATTGCTCTAACAACCCGGTTCCTCAAGAGCAATGCACCTACTCAAATCTGCATATATCATAGTAATTAGCATGTTCAGCACCATGTTCAATAGTGTGAGAGACTCTGGACAGAGGGGCAAGAAGCTTTACCACCTTCACTATGGGTGCACAAACTTTATTTCACTTTACGCGGCTACGCACACGCTTGGTATGTTTATGCGAACTGTATAGGGAGATTGGAAATTGACAAGACTTTACTGCAAGAATGATCCAGACTTTTGACTACTTCTCCACTAAACCTCCGGTGAAAGAGGCACTATGGGTTATGAAGCGCTTCACTATGGGAGACAGTGCAAAAGCTGAAGAAATCATTTAGGAGTTATTTGGTGAGGTGGACTTAGGAGCGCATTTTGATGAAGTAGATGAGATCGATGCCAAACTATTTGAACATGCTTTCCTTGAGAAGGAGAAAGGAAAGATGATCTACATAATGGATGATGAAGAATTATAATACATTGATATTTCGTAAGGTACTCGTGAGGTTTTAGGTGACATAGTCATGCGGATAAGAAGGCACGTGCCTATCATGAACCTATGAAGACTAGGAATGTGAACATTGACATGGATGTTGAACTTAAGGAGGCCATAATTGGAGATTATTGGTCTAATTCTGAAGTGGCTAAGATAATTGAGTTACTACATGATTTCTAGGACTTATTTCCTATGGGCTACCATGAGTTAAAGGGATTGCATGAATATTTGGGTGAGATGAGGATTAAGCTAAAGGAAGGTTCACGCCTAGTTAGGAAGTGACCTTATAGGATGAACCCTAACCTGCGCGTAAAAGTTAAGGAATAAATTGACAAGATGTTGAAATTTGGCATCATTAAGCCCCTAGAAGAATCAAAGTGGGTTAGCCCCATGGTAATCAGTATAAAGAAATATGGTCGGATTAGGATTTGTGTGGACTACAGGGAGCTGAATGTTGCATGTGTGATTGATCCTTTTCCTATGCCTTTCACCGAGGAAATATTAGAAGGCGTTGTAGGGTGCAAAAATTTACTCTTTTACATATGGATTCTCTAGGTATCATCAAGTAATAATTACAAAGGAGGATCAAGAGAAGACAACTTTCACCACTGAATGGGGAAGTTTTGCATATATAGTGATGCCCTTTGGACTAAAGAACGCTCCCTGTAGTATTTTCGTGCATAGTTGTTCAAGCATTTCAGATTTTATTCACAAATTCTTGCAGGTTTACTTAGATGATTAGATGGTATATGGGCTTGTCAAGGATCATTGTGACAACTTGCGCTTAATGTTTGAAAGATGCAAACAGTTAAGAATCTCCTTAAACATCAATAAGTGTGTATTTGCTACACCTTTTGGAAATTTTCTAGGGAATATCATCTCGCAAGGATGGTTTTTAGTAGATCAAGATAAGGTTGCAGCTTATCATAGGCCTAGAAGAGCCTACCAATGAGTGAGGTGCACTGGATTGTTGGACCACATAGGGTATTATAGAAAATTTATCAAAGGATATGCTAAGATTGTTACGCCCTTAGAGGAGATACTAAAAGGAAAAGGGAAATTCTATTGGGGAGAACCGCAACAATGCACAATTGAAGCATTGAAGGAGAGGTTTACTACGACGCCTATTCTCGCATTTTCCTCTTGGAACAAAACTTTTCATGTACATGTGGACGCCTCTGGCATGGCCATTGGCGCATTAGCTCAGCCTTGAGAAGGTATTATAGATCATCCTATATGTTTTTCTAGTAGAAAGTTGAATCCTGTAGAGTAGAACTATACAACTATAGAGCGCGAGGCCTTGTCGATGATCTACATGCTGCATAAGTTTAGACAATACTTGCTAGCAACACCTTTTATGTTTTATACAGATCACATGGCATTGAAATACTTGGTAAATAAGCTCGTTTTACAGGGGCGCATATGTTGGTGGGTGTTATTATTCCAGAATTTGACTTTACAATGATGGTAAAACCAGTAAAAGTAATTCTAGCCTAGACCACTTATCAAGAATTTAGTTAGGAGAGGAGGCATAGACAATTGAAGATATAATATCGATGCATAGTTATACAAAGTTAAACCACTTGCCTTCTTAATTGAAGGATATTGTTTTCTTTTTACACACATGTATGACACTAGAAGGAATGAAAGCCTTGGAGAAGAAACAACTTACAATTTGCGTCGCATCTTTCATGTTGATCAGTGGTGACTTATACAAACTAGTCCGAGATGAAGTATTACACCGGTGTGTACTAGAACATGAGTGCATGAATATCATGGAAGAGGCTCATGGTGGTATTGTAGGTTGGCACTATGCAGGTGATGCCACCGTGCACAAGATTCTACTCATTGGTTTATGGTGGGAGACCCTATACAAAGATTGTAAAGAGTATTGTAAGGCATGTGATCACTATTAGTGCCTTAGAAAACTTGGGCAAAGAGATGAAATGCCTTTGAGGCCTATTACTAGTGTAGAGCCATTTGAAAAATGGGCAATAGACTTTGTGGGTCCTATTTCCCAACCACACGTAGAACTAGATCGTGCTACATCATCACTTGTATAGATTATCTTACAAGGTGGGAAGAACGCCTATAAATGATTTTATAGTGGTTACAACAAGGTTCTTATGGGAAAATATTCTTACTAGGTATGGATGTTTGTTGAGTCTGACAAGTGATAGGGGCACACACTTCTTGAATGACAAAAAAATTACACCCTATCACCCTCAAGCAAATGGGACTGTTGAGGCCTTCAACAAGATATTGAGCCAGACCTTGACAAAAATTTGTGATGTTGGAAGGAAATATTGGGATGATAAAGTTTTTGTTGTAATTTGGGCATATAGAACAACCTACAAAAGGTTGAATAAGGCCACACCCTTTCAATTGGTGTTTGGCATAGAAGCAATTCTTCCCATGGAATTCATGTTACCTTCTTTGTGTATTGCGTGTGTGGGGAGGTCTAGCTGATGAGAAAACATTGGAAGAAAGAATTGACAAGTTAATACAACTAGATGAGAGGTGCGCCATAACACGTTGGAGTCAGAAGTAGGAAAAGGCTAGACAAAAGGCATGGCATGATAGACACATCAAGGACAAGAAGCTTGAGGTTAGGAAGATGGTACTTCTTTATGATTCAAAGTTTCTACGCCACCCAGAAATCTTAAGGTGCATTGGTTGGGACCGTATGTTATCACTCACATACTTGAATCAGATGCTTATCAGTTAGAGGTGCTTAATGGAACACAGTTACTGGTTACTTCAACGGGAGTAGGCTAAAGCCCTACTATAAATAATCCTTCTTGGTGTTTGTAATAAGGAAGTATTGTCATTTATATTAGATTTCCTTTACTGTATTTCATTTAATGTATTTCCTTCTTCGTCGTTATGCTTTGTCAATTTAGTTCAGTGTTTTGTGTAATAAGCATGTTTGAGTGCTAATAGATGATCACAATATAAAGTGTTTATATGTGCAGAGGAATGCACATACCGTTAGTGTGGGGTGGATAAAGGAGGTACGGAAAAGAGATAAACTCAAGGAGCGAGGTTTCAAAATTCATGAGAACTTCTGGAAAATTGCTAAAAAATTAAGACCATGCATGAAGCATTGGGCACTCAGTATAATTCAAGGGAGGTTAGAACATTGAAGACTACATATGTTGGGTCACATTGGATAAAATACTTTGGCTTAAGGAAGTGCGGTAGAGGAGATCTGTGATAGATAAGTAGTGGTGCGCTAGGAAATTATGACTGAGGTGTAAATTTTGAGGCACGAGACATTGAAGTGTGGGATAATGAGGCACGCAACGCGCTCAAGAGGAATTAATTCCATGTATGGTGGTAGGTGGAGCAATTAATGAAGGGAATTTTTGAAACTTGGTTTAAAGTCGGCGTTCTCAACGTCATTTGCTACCTTGCAAACTTGAGAAGAAATTACGAAGTGCGAAGAAGAGTTGAGATAAAGAGTATTCTACGGATCGAGTCAACATGTCGCATTGTGAAGCACAGTGTTGAGTATCCAGGCATGGAAGCATGAATTAAGAAGTGGTGCTTGCACATGATGGAAGGGTGACTAGGGTTTTCATTTCGCAACTAGGGTTTTCACCACACATTTGCAAAATCAAAAGGAGCAATGGCACCATGGAAAGCTCTAGTAGCAGAGAAGGAGGTTGACGATCCAGCAGAGGAGTGACTGGTGGAAATGTTGTATCTAGAAGGATTCATTGAAGGTCGGTTGTGGAAAACACATATTACTCAAAGTGTAGGGTTTCAAATATTAACCACCACACTATAAAATGCATGAAGGACATCGTGGTAGAAGTCTACAGAAGGACTAACTGGTGACTGGCAGACGACACTAGGGTTTTGGATGCCTCGGTGAAGAAACTACTTGAGAGCGTGGGTGTAATGTAGATCTTGGAGTTTCCCTACTTTGGAAATCCCGAGCAATTATACCAGTGGCTAATGTCGCAGTTCCATGAAGATTATTTCTATTTCGCAGGTAGGAGGATGAGGATAACTACCAAATTAATTGGGAAAGTTACCATGTTGTGTGACACAGGTTTAGTAATTGTTAGATACTTGACATATGATGATGGCATTGATGCCAAAACAACCCTACATTAGTATAAGAAGGGGGACCGAGCTTTCAAGGTCACTAATATCCCGCATATGGCCACCAGTAGTAGCAAGATGATTAGCATGGATTAAACTAGGGGCTAGTGGGTGATGGAATGAGGTGAATATGCAATGGTTTCATATAGCACACAAAATGGCCAATAATACCTACCACAACATCGTTGGTTACATTGCAGAGATCTTGGTGAACAAGGTGCACAACCAAGCAAATAAAGGTGAGAAGATAACTTGGGGCACAATATTGTTATTAATTGTGTTCAAGTGAAGTTGGGTACTAGACGGTCCTAGGGAAAATATATGGGAGTTTCCGTTGGAGAAAACTTCCTAGCCAAAAGATATCTAAGTAAGTACACGCTATGCGGAAATATTTCCAACACATACAAAGAGCGCTTGGACAAGTGGTTCTAGAGACTGCGTAGGGAATTTGAAGGAGAATGGTGCATTCCGCATGAGTTACCCAAGGTGTTGAACGGGAGGTTGAATTTGTAGTCTACCAACATTTCAGCTTGGGGTGCTTCCACATGAAGTCTGGAGAGAAGATCCCATGGTGTAAGTTTCCCTTTGCATTTACCGCAAGGTATTTTAAGGACTCTATAAATAGGTTCATGATGCGTTTTAACTCAAGTTTGACAAAAAAGTGGACATAGACATTCACATTCTACACAAAACATATGTATGGCCAAGTAAGGAGGCCTATGTCGAAACTATGGAGTCTGATACTATGGACATCACACTAGAGAGTTTGGTTGTAGGGTAGATTGAACCAACGCGCATCTACATATACCTTAGACCAAGGTTCAAGGATGGAAAAGTGGTGAAGGGTGTGGATATGGCTCTTCCAGACCTCCTAAGAAGAAGCAAACAATGGGGACTTCAAGGAATGTTGCATCTGCGCCCCTTGCTCTAGAAGACCCAGTACATACAGGACTTGAAACGTCCTAGAACAAGAGGAACCTGAAGACATCGCTAAACTTGTGCACACCAAAAGGATTCTGAGGAAGAGGCACACTTCAGGAGACACTGGTACTGGAACTTCACATCCAATGAAGGAAATCACCGCGCGTGACTCCTGTAAAGGATGAAGAGGAGGAAAAGGCACAAGAAATATATTCCTATACAAGATAGTGAGGGGGAATCCCCACAACCAAGCATGCAGAAGTAGAGTAAACTCCAAGAATGAGTGGAGATAGAGCTGAGGCCAACCCTAGTGTGGGGATACAGAATGATGAAGAGATGGGTGAGTGCATAGTCTATGAGACTATAGACCCCAATGTGAGTATTCACGAGGATATCTCTGAGTGAAGGAGAAAGCAAGCTAGTGGAGATACAAAATTCCTCATGCGCCCCATGCAGAAAGAAGGGAAAGATGAGGAGGAAGTCAACCAGGTGGTTGAAGATGTTGTCCCACATGATGCGGGCATAATTGAACAACAAGAAGAGGACGCATTAGCACATGAGGATGTTGGTGAGCATGCAGCGCACATGAAGAAGAAGAAGTGGTAGGTACTCAAGACTTGGGTTATATGAATGACCCTTCAAAAACTATTCAAACCCATTTCTAGAGTACACTACCAAACAAATATTTATATGGCTAGGATTAGATGGACCTTGAAATGGCTAATACATGAACTCACAAGTAACTATCTTGGGGCATGCAGGCTCACATGGATGAGCACGATTTCAATGTATGCGAGGAGGTGTGCACTTCAAAGAATATGAGGAAGGCACCTCATACGTACCATATGAACATTAAGCCAACCCATTTTTCAGATGACCAGGTAAGCAATGCTTTGATTAAGGTGTCCACGAGTAGTGTGCGAAATATGGATAAGGTAGAAAAAATCTAGGCACTAGTGGAGGATAAAAAGGACAAGGACACATAAATCAAGAACCTTACTCAAGAGTGTGATAATGCACTCATGGAGGCCTAGAATGTAAATACAATGAAAAAGAATATTGCGATGAAATTTTACTGTAGAGGCCTAAGTTTTAAGAGAAGGTGCCTCAGGACTTCAAGTTTGAGTTACACTATCTACGCACAATAATTCACCTACTTTTGGATGAAGGACCAATGCGCCTCCCCAAGAAAAAGGATGCAGGGGAAGAAGTAGCAAGAGCAAGGGCCACTATTGATATAAAAGTTTCAATATATGAGGTGTTGCTCCAAAAATTGAAGGATGAGATGAAGAGAGCCGATCAAGCTCTTAATTTATGTGCGGCGCCAGACGCCATAATAAGGACCAGAACTTTAGTAGAGGATAATGAAGTTCTGAAGGTGATGAAGGATGAAAAAATTGGGTGCACAAAAAAGTTGGCATTGGTAAAACAAAAGTGCGAGGCCCTCGCAATGACTTAGATCCGCACAAGGAAAGGATTAACGAGATTGGAAAACTCATAGCACAGAAGATGGACCTCATGGAGGGAATGCTGTCAGGTATGGCCAATGTTTTCTAGATACTACAAAATGAGAAAGAGAAACTCTCTAAGGATGAATTGGATGACATAGCCATTGATATTCTAGAGAAAACAAGGAATGTACTAAGTGACTGGAAGACCTTGGAGGCTGAGCTCAAAAATGAATATCCATAATTAATCCTTCTAGTTGAAGAAGAGGGTGTTGTAGAATAAACTTTATTCTTTTGTATAGAGTTTGGTTCATTTTTTCATTCTTTCATTACCTATTCTTTATTATTGAAGACATATGAAGGAATTCACATTCTTTGGGATGGAAATGTACTCTAGTGTGGGGTAATGTTGAACAACTAGAAATATTCTAAGTGTTGGGCGCATGAATATAGGGCGCTGGAAGTGTGTGATGCTATAATAGTATTGAAGCGCCCAAAATCAAGACTTAGCTATTTTGTGGATAAGGGCTATTTTTGGAGATAGCATGTGGAGCACACATAGAGATGAAGACTTGTGCTACATGCAATGGTATTTTGGGAACAAGCGACAGATAAGCACCATGCATAGTTTAAGCTAATAATAGGATTTCTACTTGGAGTTAACTATAGAACATCTATTGTTAGAACACTTGCATGTTGTGCATGCTATTGTAAAGGGCACATGGATATTATCAACATGTGACCTATTTTGAGAAGTGTATGGATGGTGAAGGGTAAGTCCCCACCCCTATAAATATGTATTGACTTGTGTAGTTTAGTAGAGTACTTGAATTATTGTAGAGTTGTGTTGCTGGTTTTGACATGCACATGACTCATGGAGATACTTTACAGTGTATGAAGCTTCTGTGTTTTATAGTATTTATGAAATGGAATATATTGGTTGGATAATGGTGTTAGACATGACTGAATTTGGTTCTTATATGGTTAATATTATTATAGTGTTTTTCTAGTTCATTCATCATGATTCTCTAAGATCTAGATCTGTATTGTGCAATCGTGGGTTATTTAAAATTAGTTATGTTCATATGAATATGTTTAAACATAATCACACTAACATCTTGTACAAGCAAATCTAAAGAGGGACCTGGTACCTTTGCACACTTCGAGTGAGTGCTCAACTCAGGCTGAGTGATGTGTCAACGCACTTGGGTTATTCACATTAAATTCTAGGTTGCATTAATGATATATGGTCCATTCCATTGGATGAACAATTTTTTCAAGGTGAGTAGTGAACCTTATTTCATATACTAATACCAATTTCTATATTTTAAATTCCTTGGTGCACAAGTTCTTGACATGCCATGCTTACTGAATTTTCTTATGATGTTTAAAATCCCAAAGACACAATCATCCTATTCTCCTCCAAATCTATCCAATCTACTGACCTATTTTGTATGCATAATTTGTTTCCTATCCTTGCTATTATATAATTGTGTGACCTTGGTCTAATATGTTCCAATTGCATAATCAATTCTATTATTTATACTCTTAAAATGGAGTATGCACTCGTAATGAATTTATAATTTTTCCTCTAATCCCATAATACTAATAGTATTCTATCCTCCCAATTGTCTATTTGAACATTGCATATTTTGTGAATATCTATTCTAAAACCTTGTTTTTTTCTTCTACCCACCTATTTGTTGGTAGGTTGTACATTGGTGGTGTGTAATCATGAATTATTATATAAGGACCTTGATTGTATTATTGATGAAGTGATATCCTCTATCAATTAATAATTATTTTAGACAATTGTATCTCATGATAATGTTTTCATATAAAGACTTAACAATATCTTTTACTACACAATTAGAATTCATAGTAACTTCTACCCATTTAGTAAAATAATTAGTTGTAATATTTATATATATGGCCTTGGATCTTATGGATGGTGGATGAATTGTTCCTAAAATTATATTCCTTATTTTTAAAATGGATATGCAACTAACATTGGGTTTAGAGACATCTCATCTCTTTACTTTAGTTTTCCAATCCTCTAAAAAATTCCATAGTGCTTCACATTATGGTGCACATCATGAAACACTTTGTTGGACACCATATTCCACTTTATAATATATTTTTCATGTTTAAATATCCATAAAATGGCCTCCTACTATGCCTTCATGTGATTCCCTAAGTATGGTGTCCCTTTCATGTTCTAATGCAAATTTGCACAATGGTTTAACAGAATTAAAGCTTAATTAGAGGATTGAGATAAATTTTTTTATAGTAATAAGAAATATCTATAATGAAAAATAAAATAAAGTGTGTAAAATAGGGAGATAAGAGTGACTTAGTGTGTATTCAAATATATTGACTAATTCCCATCTAGAAACCGGGTGAAAAACACTAGATCCTGATGAGTAACCTTCTTCTCGAAAACTGGACTATGAAATTCCTTTAGCATGGAAGAACCCGAGAGAAGGATAGGACCGCACGAGTGCTAGTGTTTGAACTAGGTGCTAGTTTCTTGGTAAATTATTTACTTATTTTCGTGGTCTAAACTTGGCTTCTTCCTTTCGTTTCTTTTTGCTCTAGCTTCAGTAGGGTTTTAGTATCACATCTTAACCTACAAAAAAACCCTAGATACCTACACAAGGTTCAAACAAAGATTAGATGAAACAAATAATGCACATTATTGAGTTAGGCTAACCT
The DNA here is from genome assembly GCA_018340775.1 of Taxus wallichiana var. yunnanensis. Classification (NCBI taxonomy): domain Eukaryota; kingdom Viridiplantae; phylum Streptophyta; class Pinopsida; order Cupressales; family Taxaceae; genus Taxus; species Taxus wallichiana. The sequence continues at coordinate 548,512,525 of CM031241.1, forward strand.
TGGTAATCACCCTAATGTGATTGTCACCGAGCACTGCATTACATTTCAGACTCTATGTAGTTTTAGTGTGTATGTGTGATTGAATCATGTCCCTTGAAGCTAGGTTTCCATTGTGTTAGTCACACCAAGATAGCGGGTTACAATCAATATTCCCCCAAAATAAATGTGTGATATGGAATTCAAAAATAGCCCCTCATATGTAATGAATAATGCAACCTAAAAAGCGAGTCCTTATTTTCCCAAGGAATAGGTAGTAAGTAATAGCCCAAATTATCCATCCCCTAATAATTGTGAGTAATTCATGTATATATATGATTCACTTGTTTGAATTTATTCATTAACAACCAAAAAGGAATACAAAAAATGATGGGTAGTAATTTAGAAAAGATAACAAATGACACGACAGTTCAAATTTGAGAAAAAGAGGTAAAATGATAGAAGTGCCGAAAGGGGACAGCGGTTTGCTTGGTGCTCATGTCCCTAATGGGAGGTATTTTCTGAGATAATCAGAAGATATAATGGGAAATATAGAGCTAGGTCACATGTTTTCCAATGTACAAAAGTTAAATAACCATTTGATAAAAGTAAATGATAAGAGTATCAAAAGGATAAAACAATGTAAAAGTAAAACAAGTGTTGTTAATGTTTAGTTTTCTTGCTTAAGAATCATGCATATAATGACATACTTAGAGGCATGATGTAAATAGTAAGTGCATGATTTCATGTCTAAATTTTTCCCTAGTTTATGTTGGTGAACAAATGTTCGATAGCATAAAGTAGATAAGAAGAGAATACCTTGTGGAGAACTCAAGAGAATTGTAACTGATAACATGTCGAATGAGGATTAAACTTGATATTGTGTTGAATGAAGATTGTGAAATATGTATCGTGGAATCTAAGAGATGATAACGATCCTAGGGGTGACCTTATGTATGTAGTAGAAACAATACCTTTATTTTTTCTTTGGATATTGCTTTTGCATGAGCATCTGTTATATTTTTGTGTTGCCTTCAATCGGAGTAAGGTCAAACCTACAAAATAAAATAAGCGTAGTCAATGCTCTTGCTAAATGAAGTTGAAATTTGATGAGATTCATTACAATCCTCATCATTTAACCTTAAATAATTTCAAAACCAAAGTGTGTGTCCAAGGCTATCTACAAAAACGACTAAAGGAAATAATTATTTTACACTTCTTTGATCTAGAATTGAAAATGCTTGAAAGGAAATTCAATAACCGAAAGTGAATATATTCTAACAAGCTAAAATAAATAACTCAAACTAAATCTAATCTAAAAAATTGAAATGAATAACTGAAAATAAATAAATGACAAAGAAATAAATGAAAGTGCGGCTTCAAAAGCAAAATAAAATAAAACACATAATGTTGATTTAAACAATCTAAGTAAAACAATAATGATTCTATTCTAAAAAACAATAAACCATCCCCTCCTTGGGTAAGAGTGGGCTCTTGCTCTTCCCTCAAATTTGGGTTAACAAAATTAAAAAATAAGTTGCTGCCAAGATACTTGAAATGTGAATTTTATTAATCAGAAATGATGTTACAAATATCATACATCTTCTACCATTGTTGCATTGAGTTCTTTGGAGAGATATTTATAACTCATACCTTGGCCAATACTCCAAGATTATAGAACTACCTACCCGTAATCTTGGGAAATAATTGACTACATCTTCCACTCTATAATGAGATAAATGTGGAAGGAATTCATTCAAACACTACAACTCCGCATTTAACTACTTCTTTCACTTGTATTCAACTACTTCTTCCATTTGATAAGGGAGACATATGAAAGATATTTAATAAAACACTACAACTCTATATTGAACTACTACTTCCATTTGAAAAAGAGACAAATGTGGAAGATAATTATCAAATATTACAACCGTAGATTGGAATATATCTTCCACACTACTTCTTTATATTTTCCAATTTTACTCTTGCATGATTGAATCTTTTAACATGAGAATTGTCCCACATATTCTCATCCTTGATTTTTTGATCATTACTGTGAATTCAATTTGAGGAATATTTTTAACCTTTTATAGGTTTGGTTCTCCTTGTAGTATTTCCAAAACATTTTGAAATTATTATTTTCATTGAGAAATGAGGGAGATATCACAATTTTACTGAACACGTGGTTTTTTGTCTTATTTACTTTCCTTCAACCTTATTATGTTAAAAATTCAAATGAATATATATCCTCAATTATTGTATCTCGTGTAAAAAAGAACTGGGACTTTTCCTCCTAGTAATAAGAAGAACAAAAACCTCTATCGATTATCATTTGAGGTCTCGCAATTAGTTAGAGCAAGTCATATGTTGATTCTGCAAGTCTTGTGCTTGAAAAATTATTTCTTCAAATTTTGATATCTTTGTAACCATTATTTCTATGTAAAAAGAGAGAGGTTTTTCCTCCTAATAATAAGAGGAAAAAAACCTTTCTCAAATTATAATTTGGAGGTATAAAATTTTAGTTAGAGTGATTTTAGTGTTGATTCTGCGAGTCATGTGCTTGAAAATTTCTTCTTCAAATGATGATATCTTTGTAACCATTATTGTTGTGTGAAAATGGAGATAATTTTCCTCCTAAAAATAATAGGAAAATTTTTTTCTCTTAGATTCTCATTTGGAGGTCTGTAATTTTAGTTAGAGTGATTTCAGTGTTGATTATGTGAGTCTTGTGCTCTTTATGAGTCCTACACTCTTAGTTATGTGATTCATGTGCTCTTAGATACACGAGTCTTTCACTCTTTGTGAGTCATGTGCTATTATTAGGTATGTGAGTCCTATGATCTTAGGTATGTGAGTCATATGCTCTTAGCTATATGAGTCTCATTCTCTTAGCTATGTGAGTCCCACGCTCTGTAATATGTGTCTTGCACTTGGCTATGTGAGTCTTGCACTTGATGCAATACATTCTAGAGATTAAATGACCTACTCATAGATAATATTGCACTCTAACTTACAATAAATATTAGGAAAGGAAACCATTAATATTGCAATGGACTTTTCAAAGATAGATCAAATATATTCTACATTTTATCTTAAATAAGCTATCTAATTCTTAATACCACATCTAAATCCACTTTATAAGAGAATGAATAATGTTATTTTGTTTACCTGGATGAGACTTAGTTTGGTCTCTTCAAACTTTAACTTAGTAAATGTGTATTGAAAAACAAGCGAATCGAGGATATAATACTCCCCGAATGTCGTGAGAGAAGAGATAAAATTATTCCCGTGTTTTTGTTTCCTTGAGATGGTTGGACTAGTACTAAGGATTTATGAATGTTATCATAAAGTTGAGGATTTAAGTATCTTTTCGCCAACGGAAGAGTATTGGGACAGCTATAGGATTTTTCTCCAACTATTAACGCTTTCCCATGAATAAGTGTTATGTAGATGGGAAGAACCCCAATAGAAACTAGCCATGGGTGACACATCATTCCGGCATCATTTTCCTACATATGCCCTAGGTTTCATTCATTATTTGATATCAAGAAAACGAAGTAATTAGTTCTCTTACTCAAAGTATGTAACTTGCTATTGATTTTGTTCCTGTTGTACAGATAATAAACCTATCGTTGAGTATATGTTGTTGGATTTTGGAGAAAATTGTCATTTAAAACCTATTAATAATGTATTATACTTATTTCTCGTCCTTAGGACAAAATCATCCAAATTGGGACATGTTGGTCGTCAAATAGGACTTTTAAGAAGAGCAACAAATCGGGGAAGAAGTCCCTCCTCTTTAATGGGAGAGGTTCCCTTATTCGAAACGAACCTATTTACAAATGTACAAGACATGATTTGTTGGTTAAACTTGGATATTACGAAAATGTTTTCAATGAGGATGTTCAAGTACAAAAGGACAAAGAATGAGAAGACGAGAACGAGCGAAAGGCAACATGCGAATTATAGTGAATCGAGTAATTCATTATGTATGCGGTTACAAAGAATCGAAACAAGATCATTTGCATCGTATGAATAAGATGAAACTTAAAGACACAAAGTTCTGTAAATAACACCCTTCGATTCATTAATCAAGGACACAAAGTTCCTTCTTGGTTATACAAGATCACCGTGCTTGCAAAATTTGGAAAAGTATGCAATTAGGAGACTAACAAACTAGAGACAAAATGATCCTCACAACATTTAAAAGAAAGCTTAGGGATAACAGAGATCGATAGACAAAGAATAGAAAGCCCTTTTGTATTGATTTCTTTGTAATCTATTTACACTTTCAGAAAATATGCCAAGTTCTTCCTCCTTCGTAATGGCGAAAGAAGGCCATTATATAGTTTACAAATCGCCATTACTCTTCGTAACCGCTTCTTTAACCAAGAACAGCTTAAGGACCGCCAATCGCAATACCTTAACTTCTTACAAAGAAAACAGAAAAGAAAGGGAAGAAGAGAAAAGAACAAGGAGAAGAAGACAGGTGGCATCGAGAGGGACCCACCGACTTGAGTGCACTCACGCCCGAATTTCTTTAACGCCTCGGCCTATGTCTCGAAGTCTCATCCCAAGATGACAAAGCAGTATGTCTTTGAAGCGAGAGATGACCAAAGTGTCTTGAAAACTTCGTCCTTCTACGCCACTGCTCTTCGCCTCTCCCAAGCCTCCTCCAAGACTCTGATCTTCCACTCTACGCTGTAAACCCAGGATTTTGATAGATTATCCTTGACGTCATCGAAAACCTTATTCGCCAGCAAGATGTTCGAGCAAAAGATAGCAAGGAAGCAGTGTGAGAAATGCAAAAAGGGGGTCTGCCCGTTATATAGCCGTTGAGGAGAGAGAAAGGTGATCAATGCGCATTAAATTCATATCTATCAGTTTGAAAAACAACATATTCGGGTAGAGCGGGAAAAACTAAGTATGAATGGCATTTGGTTCGCTTGGGACATGTGAGACGCGAATGCGTGAAACACGCGGCTCGGCCGATTCGGGCGAAGCAGGGAGAAGACGCACAAATGCCTTTTGGGACAATTGGGATGAAAACGCGCTGAAGTACGCGGTTCGGGTGTTTCGGCCGAAAATGGAACAACTTGCACTTTTTGACTTGGGACATTTGGGACAAAAAGTTCCGAAGGGCGCGACTCAGCCGGTTCGGGCGAAAATGTTACAATAGGTCCGGAGAAGTTTGGGACATTCGGGACGAAAACGCGTGAAGTACGCGGTTCGGGAGAATCGGCCGAAAATGAAACAACTTGCACAATTAGTTTGGGACACTCGACGAAAAGTTCCGACGGGCCCGGAATTGGGACAACTTTGGGGGAATCGGCCGATCGGGGAATAGAACGCACTTCGGAACTGGGACATGCGGGACGAAAATGTCCGACAGGCCCGAAAATGGAACAACTTCGTGGAAATCGGCCGATCGGGGAACAGAATGCACTTCGGAACTTGGGACACGCGGAACAAAAATGTTCGACAGGCCCGAAATACATACAAAATGACCCAAAACTACGGATTTTCTCAATTTCACGGCTTTTTCAAACTACCAGCTTGACAGAAAAGACACTTAAACTCGAATTTTTTTTGAAAATGACTTCAAGAGCAAGGGGGAATTTTGAGTGAACAACAGGACACTAGCACCCACCTGCTCTTATGTGTTGGGTGCTTATGTCCCTACTGTGATTTTGGCCCAATTCTGATTTTAAACCTGTTTTTAGCTCTTGTTTATTCTAAATTTTATTTGTATCAATTTTTGTATGGTCTTTCGACTATTAAGAGGGATAAATAATCACCTGATGATTTCCCCACTCATTTGGGGTGCATGAGATGAACCAAGGTGAACATGACCCAAATGAGGAAAGATGAAACTGATGTGCACATATAAAATAAAACTCCTATAAGGGGGATATATGGTAACTATCATGGCACATGCAAAACAATGGGAAAGGATAGCAAAAAGAGTTAGTCACAAACAAACATGGCATGAGGTAATATAAACTAGTCAAAACACATAATAATTTGAAAAAGACACAATGAGTAGTTGGTTGAATACATTATACACCACTCAATATGTTGCAAGACACTTGAATCCTTCAAGGCTATAGAAGAAAAATGAACAATCAAGCATAGGGTATAGCCCACAAACAATGAAAATCAAGACACAAGCATATACAAGATACAAGAAAATTAGATAACCATGGTTGAATCACTCGTTAGCATGTTAGAAAAATTGATAGTATGCCACAATGTATACAATGGAAAATAGGAATGAAATTAATAGATATTGTAATGATAAGACATGAATATAGATAAATATGAAAGGTAGATGCCCCCGGAGCCTTAGTGGGACTGGTAGAGAATAGTTCCAAGCATCATACATCGTGTGATAACCTGTAAGTATCCTACATTCACCTCAATAGTACCATGTGAATGTGCATGTGTGTATGGAAAAAGGATAGATCATACTATGAATCAAAGTAACATGGTAAGAAATGTGCAACATAGAATAATATAAGTAAAAAGAATACATCCAATCAAGATCTAAGCTATTATTTTTGAATTTTTACAAATATTTGAATGTTTTTAAATTATTAGAATATGAAATACAATGACTAGGAGAGGGGAGTGAGGTTTCCCCAGTGTATGTGTGCAAAGTGAGGTTCATATAGGTAAGTGCATCCTCAATAGTCATGTTTGAACCTAAAATAAGAGTGCATCATCGGGTACCAAGGGGATAGTATACCCCAGATGTGAATGTGATGGTAGTCTAAGTAAGATCATTGAGAAAGTTATCTAATTCTGAATTATAGCCAAAAGGAGTTTGTTTAAATGTATAATATAAAAAATATTTTGGTTTATCTTTAAAGAATCATGTAAGACATAAGTCATACATGCCCATGGCATATTCTTCATTAGTAAAAGGTGTACTAGAGAACTTATGTATATTCCATCATGATAAATTAGGAGTGTAATTAGAGAATGAATCATTACAGATGATAATTGTCTTGGAAGCCATAAGATAATTGAGGATAGTGTTATGCAGTCAATAGTACCACCAATGTAATCTAGCCAATATTTCCCAAGTGTAAGTGGAAAAGGTTGGGTTCAAGTGTAACCAAAACATGTATGTAAAATACCCTTGTATCTTGTACGCTATTAAGAGAAAGATATAGCCTTGATAATCATTGTGTGGTCCAAGAAAAAGGTATGATTTTGGTAGGAGTTAGGACCAAGTGAGTTAGATTCTCATAAGTACATATGATTTGAGAGAAATTAGAATCATAAGGGGCATGTTGCCAGTACACTTGATTAAGGTATAATGCACAAGTAAATCAAATAATAAAAAGAGGGGAGTAGTATAAAAGGAAATCCAAGAATAGGGATGAGATCATGGTCGGTAAGCGTAGGAGTAATTATAGAAGTGTGAATGGGATCAAGGGTGTGTATGGTATTATGGTAAGGAATCTTAGTAGTTGTATCCTATGTAGTGAGAGATTTGAATTGATATTCACCAGAATCAGAGTGATGTGATGGATATGAAATAGAGATTCATCAAATTCCATGGGGGTAAAATCCAAAGCATGAAGAGTGTCATCAATGATTGTAATAGTGTCAACAACATCATCATTCTCAACATAGAAGTATTGTTAAGAATTCTATACGAGGTTAACAATATATGTAGAAGGCATAAGGGAGGATATAGAAAGAGTGATGAGATCAATAGTGTGAGTTTGAATAAAGGAAGTGATGAGAGGTGTATTAAGAAAATGCAAGGGGATGGTTTGAGATATGGGAATAACCATGGAGGTGGCAGAATCCATGTGATAATATTTGAATGGTTCAAGATCAACAATAATAATATGTTCATAGCCATCAAAGATAAACTTGACACAATGATGGACTATAGAAGGAATAACTTGCATGTCATGGATCCAAGGTTGACCAAGGAGGAGATTAAATTATAATGGGGCATCCATGACATAGAAAGGAGTAACGAGCTTTAGGGTCCTACTTGCAATTCCAATTTGATAATACTTATGCATTCACGAGTGGTAGTGTCATGACAACAAGCGGTAAGAGTATACTATTCAATTGTATTATGAGGAATATTAAGTTAGGCTAGTGAGGATAGATGACAAAATTTTAATTTCGAACCATTATCAATGAGTACACGCATAATTTGGAAACCTTGGTTTCGATCCATGATAAGGAGAGGAGGATAATTAACAGATGACATGTGGGATATCCTCATCAGTAAATGTAATAGAATATCCCATGTGTTTAAAATTTTCCATGATACTGGAGAAGGCTACGAGAGGGTCATCACTTTGTATTTGAATACTCACAATGTGGTTTTTAGAGTGAAAAAAATAATTAGGGGCCTTATACAAGAGATCAAAAAGAGATATTTTAGCAGGGGTATTTTTAATTTCTCAACAATATCATAAAATTTTGATGAAGCAGCAGGTTGAGAATGTGGTGTATTAATATGAGGAGGAAGAGAAGTAGGAAGCTTCAAAGGTTTATTATTTTGATACTTGGTTACTATATTGACAAAGGGGGGTCTACAAAGGTAGTTGTGAAGCGGGTGGATGTTGAGAAATAACAAGAATGTATTTAGCTTGGTTGTACACTTGGGAATAGACATGAGTAGGAATTAAAGAAGAAGAATTAACCATAACCTCATAATAGGAAGAAGAGAGAGAAGGGATCTAATGCATGGTCATGGTTTGGGTTCACCAAATGATTTAATAAAATTAAATCTTAATCATAGGAATGATGTAAAATAGATATACCGTAACAAGCAAGATATATCATGCAAAATACAAACAAGTGTGTACAATAGGGAGATAAGAGTGAATTAGCTTGTATTCAAAGATATAGACTAATTTTAGGATGGAAACTGGGTGAAACATACTAGATATGGACCGAGTAAGCTTCTTTTAGAAAATTGGAATCTAAAACTCTTTTAGATAGAACCCTGTAGAGAAGAACATCACCGTTTGGGTGCTAGTGTCTGAATTGGGTGCTTGTGTCCTAGTAAATTCTCTATTTCTCGATCTTTTCAGTGGTCTAAACTTGTCTTTTTCACTCTAGGTTCGTTATAGGGTTTCACTGTCGCACTTGAATATGTAAAACAAACCCTAGCTACTTGCACAAGGCTCAAGAAAACATTAGATGAAACAAATAATGCATATGCTTGAGTTGAACTAACCTCAACAAATCACCCAAATGTGATTGTCTTGAGCATCGCACTACATTTCGAGACTCTATATGTAGTTCTAGTGTGTGTGTGTGCGTGTGTGATTGAATCGTGTCCTTGAAGCTAATTTTCCCTTGTGCTAGTTACACCAAGATAACAGGATACAACTAATTTTATCCTAAGATAAATGCATGAGATGGAATTCAAAAATAACCCCTCCTATGCATTGAATATCAGATCCCAAAATTTAGTCCTTGAATTTTTCTCTTTGTCTAAGTAGATAGTAAGTAATATCCCAAATTATCCAAATTAATAATAGTAAGTCATGTATATATATGATTCCCTTGTTTGAATTTTGTGATTAACAACTAAAAATTCCAACCCAAAATGATGGGTGGTAATTCATAAAAGATAACAAATGATGTGAAATTTCAAATTTGATAAAAAGAGGGGAAAGGACAAAAGCACCCAAAGGGGACAATAGCGCTTGGCGTTCTTGTCCCTATAGAGTGGTACTATCTAGGATGCTCGAAAGATATAATAGAAAATATAGATTTGGGTCACATGTTGTCCAATGTCAAAAAGTAAAGTAACCATTCGAGAAAAGTAAATGATAAGATTATTAAAAGGATAAAACAATGTAAAATCAAAACAAGTGTTGCTAATGTACATTTTTCTTGCTTAGGAATCATGCATATAATGACATACTTAGAGGTGTGATTTAAATAATAAGTGTGTCATTCGTGTCTACACACAATACCTCTTCCTTTCCCAATTTGTATAATAACCCATTGATAATTATGAATGGTATTGACTTCACAACAAGATGCATTTTGTCTCATTTTGTATATTGATTATAGCCCCGTACTATAAAAATAGTGCAATATCTCCTAATTTTTATGGTATTGTAAGGAACTTAAACAATTGTGCGTCTAGATAATGTTTATTAAGTTATTCTAATTCTCATATGTTGATTATACTCAAATGGTCTATCCCAATGTGTTCTCTCCACAGCTTGACATTGATTTTAAACTTATATTAACTGAAATAACATAAACCATATAGAGATTATTCCTCTCAATAATGTATTTTTCACAAGGTACCATAATGCATGATGGTCCATAAGATATCACCAACATGTATTTCCTAAATTTCTATAGTTTGAATACCATTACTATGGTAGTATAGTTTCTTTCTTTAGGTGACAACTTGTGGCTTGCAAAGTGTATAGGATGGTTAATACACCCTTATCTTAGTTGCACAAGGATGTATCTTATCATTACTTTAATGAATTTATTGATGCATAACATATACTTCGCAAACCATTCACATAAGTGAAGATGCTTAAATAACTCCAAAATTCCCTTAGAACTTGTAATTTCACACTTTTCCTCAATACAAGAAAGCCTTCAAACATGCATTAATGACCTATAAATAATCAAAATAGATTATATAGTGATTATATAGTGTTTGAAACATGTGTAACAACCTTCCATCATGCTAACATCACCATCACATTGGATGAAATCTCAAGAATGAGTCAAATTGGCCTTCCTTAGATAAAATTTCCCTTACTTCTTAAGAACAAGGTGTCTGGTGAGTTAGGGGTTAAAACAATCTACAAGTCACCCAAAAAATAAGACCATTTTGAATACCCTTTTCCCATGTCCAGGTGTGGGCTAAAAATATTGGCTTAACTCTTTAGACAAATACCTCTTTCTTCACAATCTTCCTTTTAGGCCTATTCTTCCCTACCAACCCCGTTTTAAGTGAAATTCAAACATAAATTTTTCTAGGAGACTAATTCCTCAATCCAATCCTCATTACAGATACCCATTTGGGCCTATATTCTATGTACAAATTTTCAATGACACTTCCTTAATAAATTCTTCCTCAAATCTCAATGTTCTAGATCTCGCTAGGTCTCTTATGTAATGCTACATGACTTTATGACGACTTGTCAGAGTGTCTAGGTAATCGAGAGAGTTTTTTCACACATATTATTCTTGATTCTTGTTTATGGTTTCATAAAGATGTATTATTGAGGTTTATAACGATTGAACTTGGGTTTAAGTACTTTAAACTCTTCTCACCTTAAAACCCAAGAGGGTTTTGTACATAGCCTGAGAATAGTAATTTCCTCACCAAAGGATTTGTATTGAGTTTTAACGCTTCTAAACACATTTTATAGGTCTATGCCACTTTGTTAGAGCTTTCCTTTTAACAAGAATCAACAATTGAAGTTAAGAATGAAGATAGCCCAAAACTCCTTTGATATACTTACTCAAACAAGGTATTATGGTCCAGTAAGGGTTTCTAAAGAAATTTCAATGTTTCTTACCTTCTTTAAAGTATCCTGAAAGGTCTGTCACACATTCATAAACCTTATCCTTTCTTTAAATTTCATCCTCTATTCTCTAATCCATTCCAACTTGCATATATCAATCTTTCCTTACCCAAAACCACCATGCATATCTTAAAGCTCATGCTAGTTGTTCCGAGACACACAAGGCTACTGTGTTCCTCTATTTCTTAACACTTTAATCACCAATAGCAAGATTTAACCACTCAAAAAATCATGAAATTAATCCCAAAATGTCTCTTACCAAAGATTTGCACACATGCATTCCAAGTCTCCACACTAAAAATAACAGAAAATAGACCGTTATAAGCTTTGTTTAAAACAAAAACTATTGAATCTTCTTGGATTTTCCAAATTATTATTTCATTGTATTGATCGATGATGGAAAACAGTTACAAAATCACTCTTATACCTCCTTGGATCAATTTACTTCATAACTAACATTGAGGGTCATAAATCAAGATTGCATATGGAGGTTACATTACAAGAAAAGAGCTTAAGCGAGTTTTGAAGGTTACATGACCAAACAAACTTCAAGAAGAGTCCCCAATGACTCATAATGTCTATGATAACCTAAAACATGCTTGAAGATCACTTGTGAAGACCCTATACCTACCTAGAAATCCAAAATTGGATTAAACAAGATTCAAAATTTAAATATGCAAAAATGAAGGGAAACTACATAGTTTGAATTTTTACCTTCTTGAGCTCATCAAACCAAAATGGAATGACTCCTAGGACCTCTAAGGACTTAAAGAAAAAATTTCATCACATGCCTAAGGTAGCCTTAGGGGCGATGCTTCTTCATCATTTATATGGACATGAAATGTTTTACTCCAATTTGAAACTACTAGTATTGACGTATTACCTAACTTTTATTTCAGATATGTGAAATCATTTTGTAATTTTGGTTTCTACTCAAACTTTTGGGTTAATTTATCTCAAAAGAAGGTATTGCTATTGACCAAAAAAAGGATGTCACCCATTCTTTCTCTCTTATTACCAACGCACAAGAAAACACTAAAATATTTCCTTGGCAAAATTAATTATTTTAGAAAGTTCATTCCTAACTTTGCAGGACTTTTCAAGCCTATAACCTTAATGCTAATTAAGGATGTGGATTTTAAGTGGACCAAAGAAGGAAAGGAAAAATTTACCAATATCAAGTAGAAATTTTTTCACTTACCCACTCTCATTAACCCAAGTTATTCGAGGAACTTAATTCTATATGCATATGGAGTTGAAGCTAGTATTACCACAATGCTAACACAACAAAATGATGAAGGTTTAGAATAACCAGTAGCTTTGTTTATTCAAACATTGAGAGACTATGAGTTAAGATACAAATGCTTAGAGAAATAAGTTTTTCCCATTGTGAGAGCTCTTAAAAATTTAAATTTATGCTCACAACTAACCACATCAAGGTATTATTCTTCCATCCAAGTATGAGATACTTCATTCTAAGAGTTGAGATTAGTAAAAAGAGAGATGGATGGGTGAAAATAATCATGGAGTATGATGTCACTATAAATTCCATAAAGCTAGTTAGAGGTACAAGATTGAGTGAGTAGCTAGCTTTTGATGCTAAGAATGATCAAGAAGTATCTTATGTCCTAAAGGAAGATTAAGAACAAGATGTCAGCATGCCCTCCTTATGACAATAATCGGATAAAAATATGGCTAAATTCCTATTTAGTAGTGAATACCCTTCTAGTTTGAACAAATATAAAAGGTGGCATTTGATTTAACAAAAATAGAATTTTATTATGTTAAATCCTAATTGCAGAGTCACGTATGATAAATAAATGATAAAATATAGATTTGACACAAGAAATAAGATAATAAAATATGAAACCCTAAGTGCAAGAGAGAGGGATGGACTTAGCTAATTTACACTCAATCTAGGACTAATGCAAACTGGGAAAACTATTGAATAGGAAATAATAAGTGTCATTATTGCTCTGAATAAATTATGTATGTCACAAAACAGCCGGACACGGCACCTACAACTAGACATGGGCATGTGGGCATAGAACCTCTACTGGGTGCATGTGATTGCGAAAATGGTCAGAACCTAATTTCTAGAGTGTCACATAAGTGTCACAAGTATTTTCTGTTGATCACCTGTGTGTCATAATATGATCACCGAGGTACATGTAACTTGTAAGAAAAATTCACCTGTAAACCCACAATACCACATCAAATCCAAAAATAAAGATGTAATATGGGGAGTCGGATTGACCATGACGGTCAGCCTACAGAGTGAGCTTACAACCACGCGTTACACTACATCTTAGACTCCATGTAGTTTTTGTGAGTGTGTGTAGGAATCGTGCCCTAGGATGCTCTTGTATGAGTGCACTTGGTAACATGATAGCTAGGTGTAACAATGTAAATATATGTCTAGATGGAATAAAGAAACTTCCCCTTCCTATGTAATGTATGCAGAAAATTTAGTCCATTTTCCCTTGAATGGATGCTAGATGATTACCTTTGAGTGCTTTAGATGCGTTTGGAATGCAATATTAGGTGATAGTAAGTATGCTTAGATGGTCCTTTATTTTGGTCACATAACTTTGTATTTATATGATTCCCTTGGTTGAATTTTGTAATTGACAAATGGAAGGTTGACCCATAAGAAAATAATATTCCCAAAAGATGAAAGAGGCCCAAAAAGAGTGAGTAAAGTGGAAATACGTTAGGGGCGCATAGAGCGGACGAGGGAACCTAGCGCCGACATCTTGGTTCGACGTTGGTGTCAAGATTCATGAAAGATAAGCAAGTGAAGTACTGACTTCGCAGAGTAGGGTGTGTAAGACCAAATAGAAAATAAGAAACACAAAAAGAGGCCAAATATAGATGTCAATTGCTAGTTTTCTCACGTAGGAATCATGTAAATGCAAATATGTCTTTAGGACCTAGAATTATACCCAATTGCATAATTTTGTGTCTACAACATTTAAGATTTCATTCCATTCAAAGAGATGCATTAATAGGTGGAGTTATTTTTAGGAAAACCTAGATCAAGTGTTACTGAGATGCATTGAAGGAGAACAAGTGAAGAAGGTTTTGGTGGAATTCCATAAGGTCTTATTTGGCATAAATTTCTTACCAAAGGCCACAAAACTCAAAGTATTGAAAGTAGGATAGTTTTGGATTTTGTTATTCACATATTCATATCAATGGGTTAGAAAATGAAACTAGGGTGCTCTTTTTGTTGGAAACACAATGGAATTAAAGGGGGTGAATCAGTCATACAAAACTTTGATTTCATTTACCAAAACATACATTCAACATTAAAACCATTTATTCAATCATCTACGACCCATGTGAGCTTATTATGTGTTTATTAGACATTAACAAGTGCAAGAATCAAAAGAGATAAGAAATAACACTAGATATATGTGGGAAACCCTTAAGGGGAAGAAAACCCACTAAAACCATTGCTTGTATTACACAAAACAAGGATTTACAAGAATATTACACATCCTACAAGATTTTTTTAGTGAGGCACCAACCCCTAAACCTTTGGTGACTTGACTAACAACAAAGGACTCATATGGATATGACTCATCATAAGAGATTTGATAAAAGAGTGATCACATATGATAGGTTTTTCACATATGATAGGTTGTGATCCAAATTCAGCTCCAAAACACATAAAACCCTCTTCAAACTTCTCTCTCCTTCAACTTGCTCAAAATTTTCCTCTCATGTATGATTAGGTCAATTTTCTTTGCATGTATGATTTTCTATCTTCTTCAGTGTCTTCAAAAATCTCCTAGGATCTATCCATAACCCCTCTATACTATTTTTCAACCTCCTTTAGGTTGCACTTTTTCCTCCCTTGTTCATCTTTGATTTAATTTAATTTTAATTAAATGAATCTAAGTATTGTAGAGTCGCTTATTGTGTGAATGATGTACAAATGCTAGAATACAATAATGACACAAGAAAATAAGCATGTAAAGTATAAAACCTTAAGCCGTAGATAGAGAAGATATGACTTAGTTGATATCCACGTAATATTAAACTGATTTGGGTAGGGAGAAGTGATGAACCGGATGCAAACACCATCATAAATAACCTTTGTAAATTCTGGAGCTCACAAGCAAGGCTAGGTAAGGGCACCCATAGTAGGACAGGGGTGTTTGGGCACTGATGACTAGATATGGGTGCCAGTGATCGTGTTAAATCTCTCGGATCTAGTTTCAAGCAGTGCCACAAGGGTGTCACAATCATTCCTTTTGATCGCCTACTAGTCTCTCTTGATCGTCAAAGGTACTTGTAACCAGTAAAAGAGGAGTTCACCTACACAATCCCATAAACAACATCAAATCTAAAAAGGGGAATGCATAATGGGGAGTCAGAATGACCGTGACGGTCACCCTAAGAGTGAACTTAAGACTCGAGTGTTATGCTACATATTAGACTCCATGTAGTTCTTGTGAGTGTGTAAGAATGATGCCCAAGGATTCCCTTATGCAAGATGCACTTGATAGCAAAATGTAGCTAGAATGTAGAAATGTAGTAGAATATGTGGATGTAATACAATGAAATTCTCATTCCTATGTTGTTTATGTAGATGTATGTAACCCTTATCCCTTGAATAAATAATAAATGGATACATTTTTAGTGTTTTAGTGCCTTTGGAATGCAAGCTTAGGTGATGATAGTAATACTTAGTGTTTGGTCTGTGATTTTGAACACAATTATATATTCACATGATTCCCTGTTTGAATTTCATAATTGACAACTGGAAGGCCGACCCATAAGTGAAAAATATTCCTAAAAGATAAAAGAGACCCAAAAAGAGCGAGTAAGGTAGAAAAGGATCAGTGGCACCAAGAGGAGACATGAGTGCCTAGGCACTTCTGTCTTGACCGGGTGCTGGTTTCTAAAGCCATAAAAGATAAATCAGTCAAATTTCTACTAGGTTGTAGGTGGTGGAAGACCAAATAGAAAACAAGAAACAAAGAAAAGAGGCCAAAGATAGTTTTAAAAACTAGTTCTCTGTCTTAGGAATCATGAAAATTATAGCTCATGATTTTAGGACCTATAAATTTACCCAAGTGCATGATTTTGTGTCTACAAACTCCAATAACTAGTTAAAAATGAACCACTACACTTGCTTATATATCAATATCAACTCTAAAACACACCTAGGTTGGCCATGACCAAGTAGGTAAGTCATCCCAACTTAAAATGATAACACCAAAATGATATTTAAATCATCTCAAATGACCCAAGTAGGTTGGCAGGGGTCAAGACATATCCAACAAGCACAAGGCTTCTCAAATAATCCCAAAATGCACTCTCCAAGCTCTTGAAAGGATCAAGCACCTACAAAGACATTGAGAAAGTTTTTCATGGCTCAAAATCATCACGAAACTATAGGATATCTTCTATACTCCTTCCACAAGCCCAAGAACCTCTGCATCAGCTCCAAACATCATGAAGTATGCCAAGAAGAAAGTAAACCCCACTAGGTCTTCAATTCCCATAAATTCAGTTCCAAAAATGACCAACTTCACATAGAAAAACTCATCATCATGACTCAAGTCATATATAAGTAGAAAGGTATCTGAATCCTCTTTATCTAACAACTCACATTTTCATCCAAATCATAATGGAAGACCTCCAAACAACTCAAACTCTGTAACTTCTCAAAATTGGCTTCAAGACCCCATAACTAGGTCTTAAAAGCAGAGTTGGTTCGCATGTAAAAACTCATCATCAAAGGAAAAAATGATATACCGTAGGAAATTTCAATGAATCTATTTCCTTCAAAACTCACTTCATCTTCTAACTCATAGTGGAAGGCCTTCAACTAAGCCAGTCTCTTAAACTAATCATTCAGTTTTCAATGAATCAAGAACCAGTTTGAGATAAAAAGAAAAAACTACTCAAAACCAAATTCCAATCTCAACCAATTCCTGAAACACATCAAGGACACTTTTACTAACACGTACAAGAACTAATAATCATATGTCGTTGGAGAAATATTACCCAACACACTTGTTCCTTCACACCTTCTTGAGAAGCCAACTAGGGCTTACTAGGCCATTAGGGTTTAAAATGAAAAAAAAAATCATCATACCATTACAAATTATTATTCACATCATATCATGTGTCAATCAACTATCCATGACCATCATATGCATCAACAACAAGAAAAATGATCAAACTCACTCCAAAGCACAAGACTAGCTTTTTAGCCCTTAAGGCCAAAATTGGTAGGGTCACTTTGAGCACTTGTATCTTCCATTTTATCCACATAAATTCCTAAAAATTTCATGGATGCTTAGAAAAACTCCCAAGGATTCTGGAACAATTTATTTTTCATCTTGGAACCTCCATCTCATCTCTAAAATCAAAATCCCTAAAAACTAGGGTTTTTCTCTCTCTTCCCAAATAGCTAGAACACCAAACCACCACCAAAATGATATCTAAGGAATAATATTCAACCTTGATGCATTGTTTTATCTTGCTAAGACATTCTAGATACCATACAATGTAAATATTTCAAGTTTCTCTAGAAGGAGGGTTTTACTAGGGTTTCAAACCAACTTAGCTTCTTAACGATTGTTCATAAAAACATGACGATCAAACCACCTCGTTATTTTTTAAAAACACTCTTAGATTAATGGAAAAATATTCCCCAAAACATCTAGGTCCCATGCAAAGTATATGAGAGCATGTGAGCATGTGAGCATGTGAAGTTCACAATTTGAGTTGATTTCTCGCTCTCCAAATCCCGGTTTTTATCAAAAACTTCATAAATTGTAACTCCTTCAAATTTTGACCTAAAATTTTCATGAAGCATCATGAAAAAATCATATAATGTAAAAAACTCACCACCTTGCACAAAAATATGTATTAAAATCTCTATCCACAACAACTTACTTGTTCTTACTTAGTTTGTCTTCACTATTTTGCTTCCCAAGGACCATGAAACATCATAAAAACACCGAGAACTAACCTAAAACTCATCATATATGTCATATGAATTACACATCACATGCTATGACCATGCTTCAACATGACTACCTTGCTCTAAATCTCATACCTCCATACTAAACCACATGCTTTAGGTTTAAGAATAAGCCTAGAATGACCTGACTCAACCATGAAACCCATGAACTGATCATGATAAACATATGTAGACACTTGCAAACCTTTGGCACATCATATCAAATATGTATGACCTCATGAAAACCTTTGGAACTCATATCATGACCACCCATGCTTGCAACATGTTTGAAACCATGCCAGCACCATAACAACTTGAACAAATATAGACACTACTATCAACCTTAATGTTTGACCTTGATAACAACTCATGGGGACTCATATGACACCTCATGACACCATTTTCCATTAATGGATTTGAAATCAATGAAAAAAACTACATACAATGGCTAACAATCTCCCCTTTGTCATTGATGACAACCACCTTTAGAAAAATTGATGGCAACCAACAAGAAAAAACACCTACAAGACCTCCTTTTCATGTTTTTGATTCTTCTCTCCTACTTTGATATCTATGAAAAAGGATAAAATGATGAACTCAACATGAAAATGACAACACAAGACAAGACACAATGGAAACAATGACTTATTTGCTTCATTATCTCCCCTTGATGATACTTTCTCTTTTTCTTGTCTACTTCAACATAAAAAAGGATCCACATACTTGAAAAGAAAATCCCCCGAGAATCTATCCACTAGACTTTATCTTCACTTTGCAATACATCATCCTCTAAGCCTGTTCCATGCTCAAAACCCAAGTTTTTCCTCCAAGTACTAATAGATCACCTTTAGGACCAAAGTCCCTAAAGCACACTTTTTAGTCTATTTTTTTCAAAACTTCTTCAAATACACACATCTGAAACATTCTCTTGATGCTCCCCTATAAAGATATTATCCATTAATAATCACAAACAAGCACATATGGCCAAAATGTTATACAAGTCATGAAAAAGGGGTCATGAAGATTATCATAGTCATGAGTCATATTTTTAGTGATTTCTACCTTATACGACCAAAATATGAATGTTAGTGCTTTAACAATCCCAAATATGCATTCACCAATCAATAACATTGAAAAATAGTCCTTTTGATACCTAAGATACTTATTGAAGGATAATATCATCTACTTTTGATCCATGAAGACTTCAGACACCCGTAGCGTGTCATTACATCACTCCATGTCATACTAAACTTTGTCAAAATGCATACTTCAAAAACACTTACCTTGTATCTTCTTCTAGCTCTAGCTCAATAATATACTAGTACAAACCTATATATAGGTCTTGGATACACTTTCTAGCTCAATAACTCGGTCTCGACCACCATGCACCTTTGTAGATATTTCTATAAAACCCAAAGCTAAGGAACTCATGATACAAGTTGACAAACTCAATAACAAAGCATATAACCTAAAGAACTTACCTTTTGGCTTCACATTCTTGACCAAGATTTACATTCCTTCTCAACAAATTTTAATCGAGAGAATCCTTTACATAGTTATCATATTTAAATCATGATATCACCTATAGTCTCTTCCTTCATCACAACATGGATTCTCAAACCTCACTCTCTATCTTTTCCTGATGAGTAAGCTCAAACCTATCAATAACTATAAATTATCCATTGAAACTTGCATAATTATTCTCTTGCTAATAGGAAGCCCTATTTCAAACCTTTAGACATGTAGTCACCACTCTAACTGAGATCAAGACCTTATCAATTTGAAAACTTATCATTATGCTTTTTTGATTTCTTCAATATATTAAACATGCACTTTACAAACCCTTTCATACCTTATAGTACTTTGAGGACTCAAAAACAAAGTAATAGAGTTCTATACTACAATATAGAGTCCTAAAGCCCAAAGGACAACCTTTTGATCTAAGGACATACTTTGACACTTATTTGGCTTTAAAATGATTAACACTTTTGAGCTTCTTCACAATACGGTAAAGATTGTACCATACTTTCTTTAACATCTAAATTCTTGAGAGACCATGAAGACATGGATATGAGGAAATGAATCAATACATATTGTAAACCTTGCTTGGGACCACAAGACTTATACAAGAGACAACTTTTCCATGATCTAAAACTGATTGTACTTTTGACCTTTTGACCATATACACTAGTAACAAAGACCTTAAACAAGATGACACACCTTCTTTTTCTCAAGAACACATATCTTTACATCTTGATGATAAATAGATTAGCTTTAGATAGTACACAAACTTTCAACAACTTCAAACCACTATTGCCTCCACTTGAATCTTCTTCCCGTAACCCTCAAGAAAACTTCAACATTGTATCTTCAATATTCTCTAACCCTTACTCTGCAGTCCTTAAATTCATAAATTCAATAAAACATTTGAATCCTTCAAACAAACTCATATCACCCTTCATGAGCATTAATAGTGTTAAAAATGATCTTCTTTAAATATACTTAATGTCTTCAAGGATCAATACTTCTTGATGCTTATTTTTTTATCATATAACAACTCTGCCATTGTAATACTTTTATGTACCTTCAATCAATCAATATTATTGCCAAGTTTTCTTTTACATACTTCAGAGCACCTTCTCATACCTTTGTATATTCATTGTGGCACACAAAACCATCCTACAATATCCTAAAATGTACTTGACTTCAAAACATAAAAGGAAGAGAGCACTTCAAGATCTCTTTCAAACCTATATTCACTATGATTCCTTCATGCACAATCAACAACATGATTTTATTTTATTGTTAACTTTTCTATCTTTCAGGAATAATAAACACAATAAGCATACCTTAGATTTTGATGGCGTTACACCATTATAAATTCCTTCACTGAGCCTCAACACATCATTTTATCCTTACAAACCATATTCCTATTTAAGATACTACTTATAGACCTTAATGTGCACACACAAACCTATTACCATGTTTTCCAACTTAAGGACCTCACATTTTCACTTCTCTAGATATAATCATGCATTTGTACAGTTCCATACCTCTTCCAATATGCATGCTCACTCTAAAAACATCTCAACTATGATTCAAGGACTAACACTGGTAACATAGATCATGTCAACTAAGGCTTTCTTCATACTCAAATTACATACCTCTTACATACTTGTCTATTGACACAAATTCATCATTTTCAAAATATTAAAGAATCTATGAAATAATTACTATTACAACCAACAATATCATAGTTTGAGACATCTTAAGGCATAACACAGAGCTTGAACTTAACCTTGAGACATAATAAACTTTAGAAATTGATGAGCTCATACTTTTCTTACTTATGACAGTATTACAACATACTTGAACTCATGAATTTCTCAACCTAGTACGATACTTGCTTGACACATATATATCCTTCTCATAACATCAAATTTTAATAGACCTTAAAACAACTTAGGGTACAAGACTTCTTGATACTAAATCTTGTAAAAAAACACTTACGATAGACAAGGCTTCATAACATATGACAATAACTTAAAGACTCTCTCCATGAATGATTAACATGACTTCACACTTAGAATAAGTATACTTGTGCTACACAAACTAATATTGAAATAGAGTAATATAAAAATCACTAACCTTCCTTTTACGAAACAATAAAACTCAGGGACCTTCATACATTTTGTAACTTTCGTGGTAATACTTCTCAATTGCATCAAATATTGATCATAAATTTCTTCTTCTACAGATGTAAAGCACCACTAAAAACCTTTGAATTATGTCAACCATGAGACTAATATCTTTAAATGAAAATTATTTCAAATTTGAGCAACCTTAGAAGATGAAAAAGCACACCTTAAAATTTTTTGACATATATAACTCACTCATTTGATCTTCACACTTAACAGACTTTTTGAGATCAAAAATCAAACCTCTAAGATTCATATAGGATGATAATTTACCCCGATTTCACTTTTTTGAGAAATTCTTATTCACACTTTTCAACATACTTATGAACACTTTTCTTGAATAAGAATGAGTATTCATAGAAAAAAATCATATACCTTAGATGAAATCTTATCCTCTTCTTCTTCCTTGATGATGTAACAACATCTTGATACCTTTTTAGGATTTCCATACCCTTCTTGACTTTATGATCACACTTTGCTTCATGAAAAACATGTGATATTTCTCTCATATTTCCAATACAACTTGACACACAACCTTCATCTTTCCATGCCATACTTGAGATGCTTCTCAAAACTAGATATATCTACTTCGAGGTACTCTTTTATCACTTTATAACTAGTCACTATGATTAGGTCTTCTTACACTCTTCCACTATTTGTATAAGTTCAAACACATTTAGGAAATCCTCAAAATTTCTTATAGGTCATCATAATCACCTTCATCTTCTTGTTTGAGACCAAAAACATTAGTAACACCTTTAATATCAGCACCTAGGTCATCTTCAACTTCTTCATCTTTGCCTTTAGGGAAACCTACTTCAAAATAAACACAAGGATATACTTTAACATTTCTTCATCATCAGATATACTATGTGGATTTTTGTGAATGGGAGTGCAAACACCAAGAACATTATGCCAAATTTCAAACCCATAAGGGTCTCAAACATGCTCTCATTTTGAGAAGGGGAGTATTTTCTACTTGATTACATGACTATCTACCATATTGTGCTTCAAGAGGATATCCTTCAAGTTCTCAAACTTGCTTCACAAGGAAC
This sequence comes from Taxus wallichiana var. yunnanensis, assembly GCA_018340775.1. NCBI lineage: Eukaryota > Viridiplantae > Streptophyta > Pinopsida > Cupressales > Taxaceae > Taxus > Taxus wallichiana. The sequence continues at coordinate 548,535,797 of CM031241.1, forward strand.
AACTTTGATAATAATTTTTGGAAGAACAATGGACTGAGAGGGGGGTGAATACATCCTACAAAACTTTCATTTAATTTTCCAAAACATACATTCAACATTCAAACCATTCATTCAATCATCCATGAACCATGTGAGCTTATTATGTGTGTATTAAACATTCACAAGTGCAAGAATAAAAGAGAGAACACATAACACCGGATATATGTGGAAACCATCAAGGGAAGAAAAAACCACTAAAACTATTGCTTATATTACACAAAGAAAGGACTTGCAAGAATATTACATATCCTACAATATTTTTAGTGAGGCACCAACCCCACAAGGAGCACCAACCCCTAAACCTTTGCTTGATATGACTCATAAAAAGGACTCCTATGAATATGACTCATTATAAGATATTTGATAAAGAATGATCACATATGATAGGATGCTCACACAACTTATTGTGATCCAAATTCAGCTCCAAAACACATCAAACCCTCTTTAATATTCTCTCTCCTTCAACTCACTCAAATCTATCCTCTCATGGTTGATTAGTTCAATTTCCTTACACATCTGATTATCTAAATATTGTTTAGGCCTTAAAAATTTCTAGATTTATACATAACCCATTTATACTCTTTTTGAACCTCCTTTAGGTCACAATTTTCCTCCCTTGCTCAAATCCAACTAGTTCAAAATGAACCGCTACATTTGCTTATATATCAATCTCAACTCTAAAACACACCTAGGTCAGCCATGACTAAGTAGGTCAGTCATCCCAAATCAAAAAATAACAAAATAACATCATATAAATCATCTCAAATGACCCAAGTAGGTCAAAAGGGGTCAAGACATCTTCAATAAGCACAAGACTGCTCAAATAAGCCCAAAATTCACTCTCCAAGCTCTAGCGAATGCTCAAGCACCTACAAGGACATAAAGAAAAAATTTCATGGATCAAAAATCATTATGAAACTCCAAGATATATTCTACACACCTTCCATAAGCCCAAGAACCTCTACATCAGCTCCAAACATCATGAAGTATGCCAAGAAGCAAGAAAACCCCACTAGGTCTTCAATGCCCATAAATTCAGTCCCATAAAATGACCAAATTCACATAGAAAAATTCATCATCATGAATCAATTCATATATAAATGGAAATTTATCTAAATAATGTTTTTAGAACAACCCACATTTTCATCCAACTCATAGTGGAAGACTTCCAAACATCTCAAACTTTACAACTGCTCCAAATTGGCTTTAAGACCCCAAAAATAGGTCTTGTCAAAATACATTATCAAGGAAAAAAACATATATCATAATATTCTAAATTTAAAAACTCAAGGCACTTCGAACTCATAGTTTAAGAAAATGTTTGAAAATTCTCATTTAGCATTCAAGGACTCAAGAACTAGTCTTGAGAGAAACAAGCATAAACTCATCCAAACCAATTTACAAGATCAACCAACACTGGAACACATCAAGAAAACTTGTACCAACATGTACAAGCACTAATAAGCATATGCCATATGGAGAAATGTTACCCAACACACATATTCCTTCACACCTTCTTGAGAAGTCAATTGGGGTTTACTAGGCTATTAGGGTTTAAATTGAAAAACAATTCATCATACCATTAAAAACACTCGAGAAAATCATATCAAGTGTCAATCAACTATCCATGATCATCATATGCATCAACAATAAGCAAAATGATCAAACTCACTCCAAAACACAAGACTAGATTTTTAGCCATTAAAGCCAAAATTGGTAGGGTCACTTTGAGCACATGTATCTTTCATTTTCTACACTATACATGCCTAAAATTTTTCATGGATACTTATATGAAACTCCCAAGGATTATGGAACAATTTAATTTTCATCCTAGAACCTCCATCTCATCTCTGAAACTGTAAAATCCAAAAAACTATGGTTTTTCTCTCTCTTCCCAAAATAGCCATAACACCAAACCACCACCAAAATGAGATCTAAGGAATCCTACTCAACAATGATGCATCAATTTAACTTTCCAAGACATTCTGGATACATAAAATGCAAATCTCTCAAGTCACTCTAGAAGGAGGGTTTTGTTAGGGTTTTAAACTAACTTATCTTCTTAACGATCATTCATAAAAACATGAAGATAAAACCACCTCATTATTTTTTAAAACACTCTTATCTTAATGGAAAATAATCCCCCAAAACCTTTTGGTCTCATGTAAAGTATATGAGAGCATGTGAGCATTTGAAGTTCATAATTTGAGCCAATTTCACCTTCTCAAAACCCGGTTTTACCAAAAAATCATAACTTGAAATTCCTTTAGCATTTTAACCTAAAAATTGTTATGAAACATCATGAAAATATCCTATAACTGAAAAAACTCACCTCCTTTTCTCAAATATTTGTGAAAATATCTATCCACAATGACTTACTTGTGCTTACTTGGCTTGTCTTCACCTTCTTTCTTCCCAAAGACCATGAAACATCATCAAAACACTAAGAACAAGCCTAAAACTCATCATACATGTCATATGCAGTGTCATCATGATTCACCATGACTTCCTTGCTCCAAATATCATACCTCCATGCTAAACCACATGCTCTAGTCTAGGAATAGGCCTAGAATGACCTGACTCAACCATGACAACCCATGAACTAAACATGATAACCATATGCGAGACAATTGGACACATTTGACACATCATACCAACCATGTATGACCTCATGAAAACCTTTGGAACTCATCTCATGACCATCCATACTTGCACCATGCTTGAAACCATGCTAGACACCATAACAACTTGACCAAATCTAGACACTACCAATCAACCTTCATGTTTGACATTGGATAACAACTCATGGGGACTCATATGACACCTCAACACCCTTTTCCATCAATGGATTTGACATCAATGACATCACATAGACATAATGGAAAAAACTTTTCATGGTAAGAAGAAGATGACATCCCTCTCACTTCATCCAATCCGAAATATGAACCCTTTTTTTGGGGACTTGATTTTATTTGTATGATCAATCCAATATCAAGTTCAGGACATAAATGGGTTTTGAAAGAAAATGATTACTTTACCCAGGTGGATAGAGGTTGTGGCACTCAAGGACGAAACTAAATCAATTATCTTGGATTTGTTAGAAGATAGTGTAGTAAGGTTTGGGGTTCCTCGAACTATCATTTCTTATAATGTTAAGGCCTTCTTAGGATATAAAATTTGACTGGGTCTTCAAGTATGGAATTTACCTGAAATATTATTGCAATCATTATCCTCAAGGTAACGTCCTAGCTAATTCTACCAACAAGAACTTGATAAGGATAATGAAGAGAACAATGGAGATGAATCGAGGTGAGGTAGAGCATACCGAGATCAAAAGTTATCTTTGGGATAACCGAATCACACCTAAGAGAGAATTAGGATATTCTACCTTCATCCTTGTATACGGAAGAGAGGATATGATTCCATTATCTCTTAAATTTCCTTCATTGGAGATAGCACGCGAGTTGGAATTAGAAGGTGAAGATGAAAGAACAATCGAATGATAGAGTTATTCAAACTTAAATAATTGAGTTAATCTGTTGTGATCAAATTAAAGGGGCATCGATCAACCAAATGATGATTTGACATGAAAACCAAAGCACAAGATTTCAAAACAAATTTTTCTCGGTTCTAAAATGGGACATGGACAAAGCTAAACTAGGGTGGCACTCTAAGTTTGATGCACTTTGGAGTGGGCCATATATCATCACTTGCTTGTAAGAAGGTAACTCTTTTGAGTTGTCTAAACTTGATGGGGAGGAACTTCAAATCCCAATAAATGGGATTTATCTCAAACTTTCTCATTGAGTTTGTTTCATTGCATCATGTAAATAATTATTTTTATGTTTTCCTTTTCCTTTTTGGTTTTGGATGGTCCTTCATGTTGGTCGTTTTATCATCAATTGGGTGTTTCTTTGCTTAATCCTTGTGGTGATATCTTGGATCAGTTTTTGTGCAAAAGTGTTGGTTCTATTTGCATTCCACAAGTTGGGAGGCTGTGAAAAAAGTCTTAAATGTCACACCGAGTTTAAAAATATCCACAATGAAGAGGAAAGATGTCAAAAATATGCGAGAAGGGAACAACTTGGTTTCAGGGAAATTTTTCATTACTATGTGCTAACTCCATGACCAATGGATATGACAGGTTACTGATCGAATCATCTAGCAGGAAGATGTTCCCTAGAGGTCACCAAAATTTTGTCTAAAATAACACCCATGCTATTTGGAAAACTTCATTCAAGTCATAGAATCATATGGCTTCAAGACATACATCCGGAAATGAAAGAACTTAGTATTCCACGCAAGTTAGAAGGTGTAGTGTTTCATGGAGTTTGTAAAACCCGCGTAACAAAGAAACATAATTGCGGGGATATACACCATAGAACAAGGGAAATTACCATGTGGGGCTCCAGATCAGGGACTATGAAGTGCAAGAGTGGTAAAAGGATCACGGGAATCGACGTGTAATATTAAAGGTATGTGGAACAAAACAAATTGAAAATTTCACGACATAAGGAAATATTGAGATTCCATAGAAATAAGAATTCATGTAATAGAGGAAATGTCATGGAAGGATAAAAATCCATGGAATGAAACATACTCAATGGAAGGAGGAATGATAAAACCTTGGATGAGGGAAAATAATTTTGGAGTTAAGGGTTGTTCATGGATCAAGGTGGAAATCAAAATGAATCTGCAGGACATTGGAAGTTCACGAAACAAACAAAAATTCATATAAGACAAGATCAAGGTGACTAAACATCAAAACTATGAAAAAATCAACAAAGTTGAACCCAATTGAAACAAGCACTCAACCACCCCAACAACTAACATTAAATTTTGAATGACGTTGTCCCCCATACTATAAATCTGATGGCATGTGATTGGATCAATGTCAGGTGCCCATTCCTAGCTTATAAAATTGATTGTGATTGGTCCTTAGTGTTGGCAGGGTGGTTGAATTCATTCATCGTTAGATGTGATATTTTCCTCTTCCTCCCTCTCTCTCAAAATTTCTATATATCTAAGTGTGAAAGTAAATTCAAAAGGGTTATTTTCTACTAATCCCAAGAGTTATGCCCTTTTGAGCTTACACTTTTGCTCACACACCTCCGTAATGCACTTGTGAATGTTTCACATAACTTGATTTTGTTAGATGTGAATCGATAAGTTCGTGATATTGTATGAAAGTGTGATATATTTATTTTGAATATATTAGTGTTTAATGTGAATATTTTAGTCCTCTTTCCTGCCTTTAGTCTTATTTTGTTCATTTATTTCAAGTTATATGTGTATTTCCTTTTATATTTGCATGTATTATTATATTTGTGTATTTGGAGCCAGAATCGAACCCTATTCTAGTTTGGTGCATCACCTCTCTATTTCAACATTTCTCTCTCAACCTTGGTCCCTTAGAATACTTAGGATAGGATTAGATAGTAGTAGTTTAGTGTTGGTTAGTTAGTCACAGTGAGCTAGGATAGAAGGAACTAGCCTTCTCTGGAGATTGACCTCAAAAGGTGCCATTGTCCCACACTTTGGAGGTCTTTCCATGTTTCACTAAGGTGTTGAATTTGGTAGATTCAACAAGGGTGCAATCTCATGTGACAAAATCACCATAGTATACTAATCTATAAGGAATCCATTATTACAAACAACATGTCCAAGCAATACTCCAAAGGGTGTGGTAAATAAATATTTTTAAATTTAATGCAATGCAAAATATTTTACATCTTTTGGAAACATATTTCTTGAATAAAGAGAAAACAACCCAATCATTAAGGCACACTTTGATAAAATCATGGATAAATACCTTAATGCAGTCATTATAGTTCGAGAAAAGACTACAGTGTATTCTTTAATCCAAAGGGAATTACTCTATAGAAAAAGTATTTTTAGGCTGATCTCCCTACACAATTGGAATTTGATGAGAGGCACTATTATTTCTTTGAATGAGTATACCTCATGTCATTATACTGCCTCCATAATCCCATATATGAATTATGTAGGATAGGGATGATTTATGAAAGCTTTATTGAGTGCTCTATAATCTCTACAAATCCTTATCTCTCTTGTTTTCTTTGGTTGGGTCACTACCAAGCTTATCGATTATGAATTACAGTATGGGATATATTAATCCTAATTTTATCATATATCTAATTTATATTTGAACTTATGCTTCATATTGGGATTCAACCCATATGGCCTCTTCTTAAGAGGCTTTTCACCTTCCTTTAATTCAATGCACATTTCTCCCGAGAGATGGGTCTACCCCTTTTATTTTGCTAAATGTGGGTGGGAAAACATCCTCATAGTCGCGGGATAGATACATGATTTTAGACACATATTCTTGTGTTCAATAATATCAAATAGTATCTATCTTAACCATTCCTACAAGTCCAATATATTCTATTATTTTTCACAATAGTTCATCATATACCTTTGTTTTTCCTTTTCCTTGGTTTATCCAATTACCCTTAATTCTTCTTTTTATTTAATGTTTAAATTATGCAATGCACTTCTCCTTCGTTACCCAATTATTCTCATATAAGGAGGGGCACAATCTGCTCTAGCTTTTTTATAAAAATATATGGACCCATCATTGTGTTTCAATTTTTGGGTCTTCTATGCATTAATGTTTCCACGAATATGTATCTTTGGACACTAGTTTTTGCAATATCTCCTTAGTCGCTAGAAGGTAGCATAAATATCACATGCATCATGCCTAACTTCAATCCTCCAAGTTTATTTATGGGCTAGGAAACTTGGATTACTAGCCATACCTCCTTTTCACGTGTGATATGTAGGTGCTTTTCTTCAAGATGGAGCAAGACCTTCCTGCAACAACGATCCTCTTACTTTGCACTAGATGGGAAAAAGGATTATGAGGCTATTTTGGCATTAGGATGAGGCAAAAGGATGTTCTTTGCTCAAAGGATGCAAGAACTTAGATATGGCATGCAAGCTTATTCTCCGTGTGTTTTAGAGGAGGGGTAAGGTTGTATTTATAGCTGAGGGAGTGATTAGCTTAGATTAATTTAAGTAATCATGGTTTGAAAATGTGGGCAAGATTAGGTGAGTGGTTTGAAAATGTGGGCAAGATTAAGAGAGTGGTTTGAAAATGTGGGCAAGATTAGGTGAGTGGTTTGAAAATGTGGGCAAGATTAGATGAGTGGGGGCCACGAAGAATGGGTGAGGATTTGAATTATATTTTTAATTCATAAGTGGAGGATTTTAGGTGAGTGGGGACCACGAAGGGTGGGTGAGGATTTGAATTTGAATTTTTAATTCAATAGTGGAAAAACATGGAGAA